>JAJMGB010000013.1:0-403181 GCA_030568535.1 Suhomyces anneliseae | reverse complement strand
AAACCCATACTGCAATACTCAGAAAAACCCATACTGCAATACTCAGAAAAACCCAAAACCCATACTGCAATACTCAGAAAAACCCATACTGCAATACTCAGAAACTAGTAGTTAAGAAATCCAAGGATGGACGGGATCCACCAGGAAGGTTATTATAGGTGAAGGAAAAGGTGTTTCCGGAACATGTCACTTGATGTTGGAAGTTAGTGGTATAACGTTCAGGATAACCCCAGTCATTAAGCTGAGTAGCAAGGATTGCATGAGCGGTGCTACAGTCGAACTTCAAATCGTCGGAAATAACACCGATAGTACCAGATTGGTAACCATTAGCACAATTACCAGCTAACATGTTACCTTGATAACCACGAATACTTGGGATGACTCTAAGGTTGTATTGCATATTGTTAACATCATTACCAAGGTATCCTCTTTTGAATTGTGAATTAATGGCAAGGGCGTTATCACCATCATGGAAAGTAACTTCGTTTGTACCATCTTTAAAACATTGAGCACCTGTAAGATCAACAGATAAAACAGATCCACCAACGTTAAATGCAATAGGGAAATAGACAGAACCAGAAACCAGATTCACGGCGTTAATGGCATTGCTAACGGTACATTGAAGAGTAGAATATGGAACAACAATTTCACCACCATGGAAAGTACATGTGGCGTATACTTCACCATTGACTTGTAAGTCAACAGATGTGGCACTAGTAGTAAATTTGAAAACACATGGCATGTTAAGAGTGAAGGTATCACCTGGTTGATGCTTTTCGCTGTGAAGTTCCCAACTAAGGGTTGACAACCAACTTGGGGTTGCAGGAGTAATGTATGAATATCCACCAGCGGATTGGTGATCAAGTTTGTCAAAACTGGTAAACACACCAGTGACTTGTTTAGCAGTTGCAACAGCGACTGTGCCTGCGAAGGCAACAATGTTTGACAACTTCATTTGGTATATGATTGTAAGATGCTTTGTGATAAGATTGAAAACATGGGGGAGATACCAGAGTTTAAATAAGAATTTTTTCTACAGATTAATTGATTATTCTTTCTACAAAATAGACTATGTATGATGTTCAGGGTGTAGTTTCTTTTACATGTGTGATTAAGTGTGGTCTTAATTAGGCTATTGATTGGGTCGGATCGAATTTAAAGATATTTCGTAGCCCACAAAACGCATAACTTGCATGCATAAGGGTTTTTCACACCACCTTTCTGCCGATAATAATAGGATCGATACTAATAATATGTATGTAGGTATTATACATTAGTACATTAAAGATACAAGCACATCTCGCTTAGCAAAATTTGCAACTATCAAAAATATGGAGTGAGTTCACATGCAGGATATTTTGCAGCAAAGTTTTTCGATGGCCATGCAAAAAAAAAAAAAATTCATTGATCAGCCGGCATGAAAATACTCGCATAAAAAACAGGCAATAAAGTGGCTAGGACGTTGTACGGGTCATACAGGACCGCTGTTGCCGTTCCATACCCATAACGATGATTATGATAAGACTAATTAATTAATTAAATTAATTAATTCAAGCACTTCAATGCATTTTGGTCCAAGGGAGTCAATCGTAAATGTAAATTTTAGTTTGCATATGTTCAAACGAATTTCAGGTAAAATTCTGATTTACTAGGGTTTCAAATACAATTCAATTAAGCTTAGTAGCATCAAAATCTCTGTTCCTAATACCCTCGGACACTCGGTACCGTATTTTTCGGATACTCTAGGATACCAAGAAACTACGCAAGATGATGCTAAGAAATTCTCAATATTCGTTAGTTGTCAAACAGTCATTACATCGAGCCTTGCATAACTTTACTTACTCATCCAATTATTTTATTTAATTCGTTAAATCGAAATGAATGTGTAGTATTAAAAAATACACCAATTGTAGCAATTTGGTATTGTTCTCGTCAAATATTTTTCGGATGTTGCAGAGATACGGGTCTGCACTCCAACCCGTCCTTCTGCACGGCGATTCCTAGTCTACAGGATTAACGGTTTATGAGTTACACATAATGGTTTTTGTTTAGCCGACGGAAGAAAGGGAAACCAACTCACTCTTCATCTATGAACGGCTAGATGAAAACAAATCGATTGACAGTGAGGAGAAATAGACGATTGAAAAAAATTCAATCAAAAAAATTGGAATATCTCATGCCAATTGAGTTATTTTGGTAAAATTAAAAGGAGTGGAAATGAATTTACATAGAAAATTGTTACTATTTCCCATTTGTCATATATCTGCATACATACCAAAGCCAACCAAAGGCAACAGGTCCAAAGGGCTGTTCTAGTCCTGAAAATCACCTGCGACGATGAGTAATGATCGTAAATGTAGAACATGCATTCATTTTCATCATAGGAATGTATACTGTAAAGACGGTTCTATGCATAGTGCGGAATTCATTAAATTCATTTTTTTAACCTATATTGCATCTATATTAGGATCATTTAGCGGACTCGGATGCACTAGATCTAATATTACACTGCACTACATCGCCCATCGAAGGCTTATGGTTACGACCACTTACTGTATCTCCCCTATATAGAATGTTAGCGAAGATTTAATCGATCCATAGGCACGTTCCTTGGTATGACACATAAACCCTTTGATAAAACAATAGACGGAATTACCATCCTCCCCCCAATTATATTCGATTCGTAAATAAGTCGGGGAAGAGATAATGGGCCACAGCGGTCCATACATGAAGATGTTGAGCATTTCAATTGTTTTCAATTAACCGGCCAAAATAACAACTTTACCGGAATAGATGAGGCTGGAGAATTTTTTTTCTTTATTTTTCGCTCCGGTAAGCTGGACCGACTCGCCTAGATTGTATTCTGTAGCCATTAACTATAATATCTTTGTTCCTCGGCAAGGCTTTTCCTTTACCGATCAGCTTAGTAAGTTTAGGGGTGGCTTAAAGAGGGTTTTTGGAAAATAGCCTGCATATAGACCCACTTTTTCATGCACCATAGTGGAAAATAATCAATTATATGGGATGATTGAAAAATCAGTCCACCGTTAGTAACAAATATTCTCCTACTTTCGACCCCAGAGATTAACAGTCCAATTCGTGTGGCAAGTGGTATTGAGGCTCGTGCAGATATTAAGATAACCCAGGAGCATACTCCTTTTTTAAGTATATTGTAAGGTTTTTCTAAGTAGATGGAAAAAGAAAATAGTATTAGGTAAAGGCGGGGCGGAGAGCGTTACCATAGTCCCTATATACAGCCTTCCCTACATCTGGAGTTTAGAAGCATTCATGGATTTTGGCAGGACCCCTTATCATCGCTAATAATTGTTTTTATTGTTCGGCAGAGTCTTTTTTTTTTCTTTTTTTAGCATTGCATAAATCACATCCTCGCTAAAAAGTGAGGTCGAATCTCCGAAAAGTACCGAAAAATAAAACAAAAAAAAGCGACCTACTAGGATGTCTTCTAGCCTTATGTGTTGAAATGATCAACATGAATCTCGGATCGTCTATCAATAAGTTATCCAAATAGGAATTTCTCCAAAAGGGATATCTTTTACTGTGTTCATCCAATTTTTTCTACCATCTATATCGCTAATCTTTTCTGTGAGGAAGGAAAATATCGTAAGGAAAAGATCAGAGAATATTCAATTCTAGAACGTTCATAGTAGGTTTCATCAAAACATCTTGGTATTAGTTTTAAGTTATTATTAGACACTGTGAAATACTGCGATGGGTGTCACTTCGACAACCAACGGTTGATGATGATGAGATGGTGTTTTGTATACCCTCAATTAACCTTACATATACTAATATGCGGTTCTTAAGTCCATGAGCCAGTCCATACAGCTACATACAGACCTGCAGACCCCAGGTTACTGCGACTACAGGAAATAAGATCCAATTTTTATTCTACAGAGATATTTTTTAAAAATTTACGTGATATGTATGCTCTGCGAAGATCCTCTGGAAGGCCAAAAATTTCATCACAATATTACTACTTTTCCCTGTTTGTCATCTTACTAATAAGCAAACCCCTTCATTTGTAAGCCGTACAACGTTTTTTTTTTTTTTTCTTGATAATTTTTTTTTTTACATAAGCTCCTATCTTAGTATCTGCAGCGAATTAATGCATGTACCTGTCTTCCCTAAAAGCCATGTAGATACTATATCCATACTAAACTAAGCTAGCGAAAGCAGATCATATAGGAGCCATTCGTCAGGGTTGGCACGGCTCACATCATACATCGTGAGACAACTTTCACATGATAAAGATAAAAGATAAAGCAAAGTGAGCCCATTTTTCATTATCTTACCATTCTACACCGTAAATTGGATCTATAAAAATTTTAAGCGATATAGAATTCCTGCATGGCGGGAAAAAACCCTAAGTCATTTGCCTTTGCCAAGTGGCGTGGCTAGTTAGCCCGCGGAAAGGTAGGTTCCTCGGCTAAGATCGATAGTTTTTCTTTTAAATTTCTTTCTTTCATGATTTCTTGAGCTCTTTCCATGAAAATAACCATCGTCTAAAGAGTCCAAGGCCAAGATCCTTTGATACGTTTGATTCATTTGATACATTTGCATTATTTCAATCAGCTCATTTTTTAGTTGTTAATTTTTTGGTTGAAGCAAACGTTTATTATTTTGTAAAATTTTTCAAAAAAAATGCCTTTTTACAATCTTTCATGGAAGACAGACGACAGACACCACTGTCAAAGCCCTATCCGTTGGAAAGGCTGATAGTTGTAACTTAATAACAAAAAAAATAGGGGTACGGCTGACCAGGCACTTAGAGATGGATCAATTGACAAAGGTCGACTACATCAAGATAAGATATGACAGGTAGACATGAACAATAGTAGAATACATAGATAGAGTTTGGTGGTGTACAATAGGTGGGCTAGTGAAGGTGGGGGTGGAGGTGTAGTGCGGGCTTTGGATTTATTTGGTTTTACCACACATTTTTCACACATTTGTAGATACATTCGCCACAGTTATGCAGACATTTTGGCGAGCATGGTCTTCAGTGGCCAAGATCAAATAGCGACATTTGATGGTGCAATACTCACCACAATTCACAATTATCAAGAATTAAACATTAAATATTAATTAAGTAGTTAAGCCGAGGTATATTCTATATAGGGTGAATATTTGAATCTGAAGTGAATTTAACTGGCGCAATTGAAATTGTCTTGTCGTCAAGATTAAACACCGTATAGGCATGCTTCAACATGCTGACGCCGACAATATTAATTCCATACAAGGAAACAGAACTCTCAATTCCTAGAACACAATCCGGAAGAAGTAAATCACTGTAGGGCACTTTAATCTCTGTATTGCCGAATCCAAACGCCAAGTACTTATCTGAAGGTAACGTACAATTTTCCACTTTAAATTTGTTAGTGGTGTCATTATAGGTACCTCCAACAGCCTTACCAACTTCCAAAAATAAAGGTTGGGGAAGCCAAATATCGGCTGTCCCGGAATCCAATAAAACAGAGGTACTATTTGTCTGGAACGAATTTCCTGAATCATCAGTAATTGAACCCAATTCAAGGGCAAGTTTACCTTCCTGTACAGGTATCGATTCTAAGAGACCTTGATACTTCGCATGGTCAATTCCACCAAATAAGATGGAACCATTTTCCTTTTGGTCATCTGTCAAATAAAGGGAATAAGCTGCCTTATCAATAATTCCCTCATTTTTTAGAGCATATGGAAAGTTGGAATAGGAATTACTTTGTCCCTCCAAACTCTCAAATGATACACCCATTATTCCAAATGCTCTACTAGTTGAATTAACTGCACCAAAGGTCACATTCTGCACAGTTGGTCCATTTGGGAAAGAAACTTGATCGGTTACAAATGTACCAGTTGCAGTATCATTGCCACCATACTTAATGGAAAATTCCTTATCTAAGGTCTTGAAGCTTTTGGAAGTTGAGTTCTGGAAAGTTCCAAATGGAAATTTGCATCCACCAACACAGTTAGCAGCATGAGTCGGGACCCAAAAGTCCGAGCTTCCTGTATCGACTTGAAGTCCTACGGTCTGGTTGTCGGAGCCTATTTCCAAATTGAGATTATAGTAGTAGACATAGTTGGTGAGGGCATCTGAAACAGTGCCTTCGGGATCAGGGCTTTGAGCTAAGCGCATGGGCCTATTTGTTCTAGACGTGGAAGACTGCCCTTGGACTTGGAAATCATATTTGATGAACCCCGTGGGTGCTCTTCTCATAGGTGCATCCGTGGGTATCAATGCAGCGGATGCTAAACTTGAAAGTATGACAGCGTATGCTAGACGTGTTAAAGTAATTATTGACACCATTCTAAAAAATATGTGGTAGAAGGAATGTGATATTTTTGAACAGTTTGCATCAAGCGGACGCAGGTAGGAATTCCTGAACCTACTTATACGTGGATTCGGTTAGCTTGCCGTTTCATTCCAGAAACATTTTGCTGGTCAATATTATGAGGGAATATTAGGGCCAGGTATAACGATCTTCGGTAATGCTTGCAACAAATCCCAAATATGGAATTTTTTTTTTGCGATGCGCAGAAGAACAATGCAATGGAAGCTTACAATTATAATTGTGAACGCGAACTATAGATTGTACCTAAGGAGAAAAAGGTTATGTAACCAAATCTTTACAAGAGGTGGTTTATCTGATCTTTACAAGAGGGCTGGTCAGTCCCAGTGAAATGGTCAATTTGGCCACTGAAATACTGAAACTGAGACGAAGGCAATAATTATGTTTTCGCAAAATATTAACCAACCCTTTTTCCATACTCGCATGGCTAAAAAAATGCACTATGAATCTCGATGGACCCATGACCACACAGTCATTGATATTCTAAATTTAAATGAAACATCATTGCCTTGTTCCACGGGAACCCTTGAAATTTACCGAATCATATTTTTTGATCTTAAGACAGCTAGTTGAATTTAGATCTAATTATCTAATAACTTACGATATAAAAAAAAAAAGAAAAAAAAAAGAAATTAAAAAAATTTTTAGTACCTCAACTACTCTCTAATAGTTGCAAAAAAAAAAAGACAGAAGCAATTCATTAGTAGAATACAAAATTAAATAATAAGAGAGATATCGTTGTCTGGATATTTTGAATACTGCTATCAAAGCCCTTCAACACCAAAAATGATAAATTCTGCGGTAGATTGGTAAGGAAGCGATGTAGGCTTTTTCTTCAGCAATTTCTTCCTTGAGAACATCCAAATCTAATTCTCTTCTTCCTGTATCAATATCAATATCCTTAGCTCTGATAAAGAGTCTCCAATTCTTAGTCCAAATCTTGTGCGCAAGGTAAGTCACAAGAACAATTGGGAAACCTAAGTAAGACATGAAAAAGTCAGTAGCATTAGGAGAACCACCCAATGGCCAGACGGCGATCCAGAATTGAGCGATTAATACAATAATATTAAGAGCAAGACCAAAAATAGCACCATAAACTCCCACTTGCGAAGCGAATGAAATTTCCGAAGTATCTCTACCTTGAACGTATAATGCACGCCTGAATCTAATATGGCACAAATTGATAGAGCCCCAAATAAAAATAGATGCTAAACCAGAAAGTGCCAAGAGCCAATTGAAAATATCACCCGATTTATCAGAGGCAGTGGTGAAGCAAAGAAGACCAATTACCATTTGGAAAAGAATTGCAAACATTGGACGACCCTGTTTATCAATATAACCAAAAATTGCTGGTGCTTGTCTGGAAGCTGCGAGAGCAGCCAATGTTCTAGAAGAACCATAAACTGAAGAATTACCAACAGATAAAACTGAAATCATAATGACTGCGTTCATGACTGATGGTAAACCCTTAATACCAGCATTAAGAATGGAAATAACAAAAGGAGAAGCAGATGCATCGACTGAAGATGCACTGAAAAGTCTCTTATCATTATAAGGAACCAATAGACCAACCAAGGTCAAAGAAATGATATAGAAGAGGGCAATTCTCCAGAAAACTTGTTTGGTGGCTTTTGGTAATGACTTTCTAGGATTAGCAGATTCAGCAGCTGCAAGACCAACTAATTCAGTACCAGCAAAGGCAAAGGCAGCAGTGACAAAAACACTACACACACCCTTGAATCCATTAGCAAACGCACCTGGGTTATGCCAGTATTTTCCACCAATATAACCACCTTTTGGACCTCCACCACATACAAGCACAATACCTAAAATGATGAAACCAAGAACAGCAGTAACTTTGATAAGTGCAAATATGAATTCTGCTTCACCATAACCCCTAACTCCGAACAAGTTGATAGCAAAGATAACAACATAGAAAATAACTACTAGGGCCGCCGAATTGATACTCGAATTCCAGTACTTAATACTGATAGCTGCAGCAACCAATTCCAAAGGCATAACAACCAACCAACTCATGGCATAGTTCCAGGACATAGCAAAACCCCATGATGGATCAATAAATCTGGAGTTATAGGTAACAAATGCTCCCGCTACTGGGAAAGTAACAGCCAATTCCCCGAGGGACTGCACTGTACAATAAATCATACAACCGATAAGAAGATAAGCAATCAATACCCCCGCTGGACCACCGGTACGCAAGGTACTACCCGAACCGACAAACAAACCAGTACCAATGGCACCACCAATGGCAATCATTTGCAAGTGTCTATTCTTTAATGATCTTGCTAATGGAGAATTGGCTGTTAAAACCGCAATTTTCTCGACATCTGTCAAGGTATCCTCGATCCCCAAGTCCTTGACATCTGCTCGTTTGAACGAATCGGTGAATTTGGCCCAGCCTTTGAGTGGTGGTTTGTTATCATCATCATCGAAAGCAGTGATGCGGACTACACCACCGTCTTTCAGGGAGTCAATGCTCCTAAGGTAATCTAATTCTTTCTCTGGCATCTACAGATACTAAGGTGAAAAGTGATATACTTTTTTTTTACATAACTGGGAAAGACGTCTAACAATATATGCACTTACATATCATTGATAGTGAATTGAATTCTTATCCGTTGTCACAAAAAGAATTCGGGGAAGTGTAATTGAGCATCCACAGATAAATAAAATGCCGTGACAATTAAGCTTCAGGAACGTTAACGAGAGCAAGGCTTTGACATTCCTGAACCCGCATGAAATGGGGCAAGATGAGAGGCTATATATATATTGGCCAATGAATTGACGGTAATGATGATACGGCGATACCCATAGATCAGACCCCAAGAAAAGTTGGTAAAGTTAGTCTTTTGTGAAAGTCTCTTCCCCATTCGTAAAGTTTAATCACCCCGACTCACTATTGTAATCAAACAATAGAAAACTCGCACTACCCATAAAATATGACCCTCAAAAGAGGGCAAGATAAAGGGTCAAGATTCAATTATAGACATTGACTGATGGATACAGATATGGGTTCAAATGTACTGCTGATCAAGAGGCTTAAATTGATGTGCTAATACGAAGAGGAAAGGGAAGAGGCATTAATGTGGATCTTATCTGTTTCTGCTTATCGTTGATCGTAAATATTTTTCTGCCGCACTTTGTTGTGGTTATGAAGGGGTCTTTATTACTGTCCCCAATTTCACGTGAAACAGACCTAATTTACGAGCGAATAAGATCTCACACTTACCTTTACTTAGAACGGTGTTGTGAGGACTCCTTAGAGATACAAATAGTCGTGGGAATGGTCCACTTATTGGTATGGACATGTAGCGAATTTCATGTACCATGTGCTTGAGCCGTATATTGATGGCATGTAATCTACTGGTACATGATAAATGCTTACGGACATTCAAGGACATACGGATAGTACTTAATGAATGCTTAAGCCTCTTCCTGTAGTCCGAGTCTGATGGGCCAATTTGTACAGTATGTAAGGGTAATCCTTTTTTTTTTGTTTTGCATACAGTTATCTGGGGAAGTGATATAAGCAACAGTGAGGACGAGGATCAGGTCAAAATATCTCTGAATCAAGAGCTTATTACTCTGCATTCATTTAGACCATACCTGATAATAAATGGATCCACTAGTTGCATAAACTACTGTTGAAGCATGTAGCTCGATTGAGTAGTTCATAGAGGCTAGGATTTACAAGTAAGATCCACTCCGAACAGGATGCATCATGTATCGCTTACGTAACAGAACCCTTTTAGCTATACATCATTTAAAAATACAATCCAACTACCGTTTCGTATCGAGATTTTACGATTCACAAGTACGAGCATATATCATTTAGAACATCTGCCATATTAGGCTTAATATTATACCCTTTCTGGCCACCTCACAATACTAATCCAGAAGCTCCAAATATGCTTTGAAACTTTCAACCTATCAAATCAAAGTCTTGCAGACTGCAGGCAAGCACTACCTACATATTATGGCCTGTTCAATAGCTGTTGGAAAAACCGGATCCGGTCTAGTACATGCAGTACATCCATCGGGGTACAGAGAGATGACTATGGGGCATATAGATGATTCATGGAGTCCAGACTCATGCACCTTAATCATCATAATCTTCTGATAAGAAGTGATCTGGTTCGTATCAATTGGTTGTACCAATTGAACTACATGGTCATAGTAAACAGGTTTTTTTTTCTTGTTTAATCTCGTTGTTCGTTTGTTCGTTAAAAATTCAATATATACAAAAGGAATGTGTAGGTCTATGCAAAAAATTACTTATTATGGGTCTTGTTGAAATTCTTTTCTTGTTCTTGTTCATCCAAGAACTTCTTCCATTCTGGTAATGGAGCAGGTTCTCTCTTCTTTAATTCGGATTCTCTAATAGAAAGTAAAATGGTACCTAATAAAAGAACCACGGTTAAAGCTTGAGCGTAAACTCTGGCTTGAACAAGTTTTTGTTGAGTGTTCATGAATGGATCTCTATTCACGTATCTCCATGATCCATATAAGGAAGCAGCCCAAGCACCGACAACAATCTTGTATTTATGTTCATTAAGATGATGAATGATTTGATCAGAAGTAGATAATTTAGCCAATTTTTCTTCAGCTTCTTGCTTTTGTCTTCTCAAGTAATCAGCTCTGTAAGTATCTTCATCGAATTGAACAGAACCTTCATCAGCCCAGAATGCAGAAATACCAATGGTAGGCACGGCCCACATGGCAGTTTTGGTGGATGGAGTTAATCTCTTGAAAACCATAGGCTTTTTGATTCTAAGGTACAGAATAATACCGTAAGAAACACCTAAACCCACAACCAAACCTTTGGTACCTTCAATAAGAACGTGGTTCCAGTGAGCGTTTTTTTCTTCATCAGATAAGATCTTCATTGTGTATTAATGTGAATGATTTTTTTGTATTAGTATTATATGAATAAATAGTATTTATTATAATAATATAATGAATAATAGATTTGTATAATCATCACTGAAATAGTACGCTTTTATAATTGCAAAAAGGTGCGGGATTTGGGGAGTGCGGGCTTTGATCCGCGGTAGTATGACCCACACGCCTCAGACGATTTCTTACAGAAAAAAGCACCGAAAATGCACCTAAGACCATAAAACTAGTGAAAAGTCGCGGAAATTCGGACGATCACGGAATGGTAACGATGACTAGCAATAAAAGTCGGAAGATTACTTTGACTTAACTATGAGAAGTGGTCACATCTTGGAATAGGCGCGGGTTAAAAGAAACCACTAGCGAGTTTAAACCAAGTTTTAATAACTCGGTTGGCTCCGAAGGTCCATGGATATGATATGATAGGGGTGTACTTTGATGCCCCATGTTAATGAAATGTGAATGCTTATGTTTATGCTTATGCTTATGCTAGTACTAATGTGTATGTGTCACGCAGTGTTTGGTAAGGGTTCTAGGCTTTGCTTGCTTGTGCTTCGGTGTGAACCAAAAAAACGCACTATTAAAATTTTGACACACTGCATTGGGGCTTTCTCTAAGTTCTAGATGTATAATAAGGTTAGAATAGCCGGCACCGGTCACGTGAATATCTCTAGTTTCCCTTTCTATACCGATAAGAACGATACCAGGCTGCATGTTTGACATCTTCTATGTCAACCGATCACTCTTATCAGTTGAGCCACCATCTGTACCTAAAAAGATTTACAATCCTGAATTATTCCTACAAAAAGAGCCCTCTGTCCTACTCAAAAAAATCAGGCAATTAACGTTCTTAAATCGTTGATTTTATTCATTATCATACATATAAATACTATGGACTTTGGCGTCCCTTCCTTTCTATCATTTTCCTTCTCTTGTTGATAAACAACAATTCGCTATTGAAAGGTTTTGCATCCTTTTGGTCGTTAACTCCATGATTCTTCTTTTCTTCTTCCAATACTGACCAAATAGTAGCATTAGAACCAGAAAAGTAAATATCTTCCTCTATAAGATTATCATTACCAAGGTAGAAAATTTCCATTAAGTTGGAGGTACATGCAATCACAGATTTATACCCATACTTCTCAACACAATTGGTTCTATTGGAAATCAAATGTTTGGAGCTGAAATTTTCACTGGTTGGAATTTGATATTCGAACTCTCTACCATCAAAAACAGTAATAATGAAACCATCCCAAAGTTTATCCATGGATGTTTTGAATTCAGTATTTGAAGGTGCACTCACTGGTGTATTTCTTCTTCTTAAGGTAGACAATCCTGAATTATCTACCAAACTTTGGAATGAACGAGTGCTTGATTGAGGAGTACTTTCAATATTATCAGATTCATAGTAGTTATCATCGTCGACACTACCTTTCTTTCTTAACCCAATAATCATATTAACATCAGTCAATGCCCATCCTTCAACATTATTAAACCAATATTGATGTTCAGTGACGGCATTGAAACCAAGACATCTGATTTCTCTTGGATCTCTTTCAACTCTCAAACAAATGTTATTTTTGGATCTCTTCATATCGATAGTAAAGGTATGGATAATAAGGGTTGGATTATCAAAATCTTCATATACAATCGAGAAGGATTGAATAGAAGCACAACCACAGAATTTACAATGTGTTGGTTCAGAATGTGACACCTTGAAAGTAGAAGGTTTGAAATGACCCACATTGAATGACTTCAAGACATATCCTCTTTGAATATCAATAATTTCTGCTGTACAGTTCCGAACTCTAACAATCATACCCACGAATTCAACTGGAATAATCAATGGCTTATTAACAGTTATTTCCAACATTGAATCTGCTTGTGCATCAGATTTAGAAGAAGTTTGATTTTTGGCATATACAGATGCAAAATCATTATCACCACTGTAAGGTGTAGGGGCGATCTTTCCAGAAACCATTGTTGCACCTTGTTGATTATACAAACCTTCCTTAACATCCATTTTCTTAAATTTCCATCCATTGTTTATGGAAGTACCCACTATTATATCATTATTGTTGACTTGGCAAACAATTCTATCATTGATTCTTGGAGTACTTACCTTCTTAGCTGATATCAATCTTAATGATTCATCTAATTCAGGATAAATAGCATCTAAAATGTTTAAGATTTTGTATTTTCCATCAACACATGAGAAAGTCATCAATTCACCAGTTTCCAAGACAATAATAAAATCATCTTTGGCCAATTTTTTCTCGAGCTCTTCATCTTGTGTTGTTCCATTGAAAGTAGGTGGGAAGTTACCATTCACAGATGTTAATGATATATTACTATTTCTTCTCATTGGCACAGCTCTTGTTTCACTAGATTTTGCTTCCTTTTTCTTTTGAAGCATTTTTCTGGCTAAAAAACCAGGAATAGTTCTTCTTCTAAAGAAAGAATGGATTATCTTGAAATTTTTGTTCTTAATTAAATGTTTCATTTCCAAAGGTAATTCCATTTGCCAATTATAACAAAGTTGCTTTCTTTCGTAACATTTGACTAATCCGTATTTGAAATTCATCATGACAATGTAATTTCCTCCATCACTAATATTTATATGATTAATAGGCCAGAATTCTCTTGTAGTATTTCTATCTAAGAGAGTGGTGGCAATATTGATAGGAGCGGCGACAGGGTGAGATAATGGTGACCAAATAAGAACTTTATGATCTAACCCTATGGAAACAATGAAAGAACTCTTTGAATTGGTAACCACTTTTATAATATCCAATGAATGTCCGGAATTATACCCTTGTAAAGCTTCTGCTTCTCTTTTAATACCAACCAATTCAATGGCATTGAAGTACTTCTTTTCGGTTTCGAAATCACTTTCCAGAAGAGATGTTGTAGAACCTCCTGCCAAACCACCAGTGATATGGTTAATTTTTTGAGCAGATTTAGTTAATCTAAATACGATCAAAGAACTGGTTGTTATGAATATCAAAATAGATAAAAGTTCCAAGTAGTAAATGAAATTGTTGGTATTACTTATAATACTCATATCACCAAAATTCATAATTTTATAATTGTCTCTCATTAAATTCATAGGAAGAACCAAAGTCCAATGGATGAAAACACCCAATAATAAAATAGTATTCATGGCCACCATCATAAGTTTGACTTTTTCATAATTTGTAGGGAATCTGACTTTCAAAAAGAATTGACCGAGAGAAAATCTTAATGATCCTGAATCTTTAGTAGGACGTAAATGAGAAGGACTATCCAATTTCAAAAGTTTGGAAGAGAAAAAGTTAACACCTTCATTGGCATCTGCCATACATTCTTCATCTTCAAATACTCTTTTATGATCATTAAGAATACCAGTATAGTCAATTCTTTTAAGATCAACCATGATAACACCCACGATATATGTCAATTGTAAGAAGTATTGGATCATGATACTTAAGAAAATGATTTCCAAACCCATAAAACATCTATGTTTGATATAAGTCAGAGATTTGCCATCAGTATAGAAAGAGAGCAAACAATATCCAGAAAGACAGGCTGCACTTGATCCAATCACACTATTAATAAATGACCTGGTAGTCAATGGGAATCCATGGAATCCGGTAAATAAACGATACAATCTGCGATGGAATTCAGTAGGATTTTCATCAGAGTTTATAAGACATTTTATAATTGTGAAAAGACTCTTGGAACTCATTATAAGAACGGTTAAAACATAAGCGGATTTTGTGAAAGCAGTCAGGGGTTCAAAAATCATTCTCCATGATTTATATCCATGAACCAGTATAACGATATTAACGGCTGCACCACAAGAAATCAACACACCCACAAGCCATCCCAACACAAGACCCCAACTAGACCTTATTTTATGTTCATTGGCAATAGAAACATATATGTAAACAATAAAAGATATTATTGATAATGTTATAATACTGTTACTGAAAGAAATAAAAAGATTAGGGAAAAAATCTTGTTTCTTTTGAAGAAGAAAGTAATGGATGAAATCACGAATACTTGAACTCTTCAGGGTACTGGTAACAGCTTCTAGTTGGATGGTTGTATTGGTTAAATAAGAATTGATTGATTCTATCACGGGAGTGGAGGCATTATGGAGTAAATAAATTTTTGCATGCTTGGCGTATTTGATTAAATGATTTGATTTTATGACATGATCGACGTAAAGAAACGTAAGTAAATTATTAAGATCATAATTGAGGTATTTTATAAGGTAAACATTAAACAGTGGCAGTAAATTTTGAAGGGAATATCTCACAGTATTTATAGGCGATTCAGCCAATGGCGAGACCACCACAAGGTCATTAAATTTTGTTGAAAGTGTCTGTTGCAAACTGTATAATTGGGAAAAGAAATCGTAGTTAAGTACGTTACTTTCTGCAGTTGCATTAGTACCTGTACCTGTACTGGTACCAGCACTAGCTGCTCTTGAAAGAGTGACCTTGGTCAACGTATTATAATGCGAGACATTGGCCAATACGCCATGTAACTGTTGGGTTAAATCAATGCCAATGGATGATGCATTGAATAACGTAGGATCTGCATGTATAGGTAAGCTGGAGTTGATTTTTTTAATGGTGAAATCATAGACCACATTATAGGAAATGATGAATATCAATAATGACGGCACAAGAATAATGAACCTAGGATTCGATATTATAAAAGAAATGTACCTTATTACTAAACGGCGATATTCCGCTCGAAGTGAATGGGCCAGGACCTTCATACCATGGAGCTAATAGGTCTAGGATGATGTGGTACACAGTACGACGATGATGACGACGACCAGCAGCTCAACTGCACAATCAATGAATAAGTATGGTGGAGGGAAAGGTGGAAAAAGAAAAGAAAAACCCAATCAATGATGCAACTATGATTAAGATTAAACGTTATCTGTACAAGATTGTGCTTAACTGATTATGTTTGTTATTAGATGCCTTGATGGTTTCCCTGCTGCTATCAATTTTTTTTTTTTTTCCTTAAGCACAGTAAATGTATAACTTGTGTCTGATGGGGTGTAGACGTTATAATTGCAGTTTGATTCTATCGCAAAAAATGGGATACCATATGCACAACTAAGCTACGTGCACAATATATGTGGTGTGTGTGAAGTGTACATATACCAAACATATAGCCCAAAAAAAAAAAAAAAAAAAATTAGTTGTGCAACCTTAACACCAATCAATACATAAGTCCGATTCCATTATGAATTAGGACCGAGAGATACTCTACGGAAACAATTACTGGATTTCATCTCAGTATCAATAAGCCTTAAAATTTATATCCGCGGTTTGTTCAGGGCAACCTTAAACCCGGTCGTATTATTGAACTGCCGCATGCCACATAGATGAATGTACAACCTGCACTATCGTTGACAAGATTTTATTGTTACCCACGCATGAAAAAGCAGTTTTTAAAATTATACGAGGCATGCACAAAACCCCACCAACGCAACAAATAAGTAAGAATTGGGGAATTATCCCTATAAACTGAAGTATCAAAGTCCGTTATTGACAATTGAAACACCTAGACAATATTAGGTAATATTATCTAATTCTACCTAATAACACTAAATTGGCCAATTTTCATGGCGCATTATTTCAAGTTTGTAACCCTTGTCACCAATTTTCTATTTATATACAAGGTTTATGCACCTATTTAAGCAATGCAGATGAGATCATAGATCGTCAATATCTTATGAAATAAAATAGAATTGACATACATTAACATTAATGTCAACTGTACAACAAATATGTTATGAATTATCGTTATATTGATTACAAATAGTTACGTTAGTATGACAACCAGAGATAGATACGGCTAGATAGAATTGAAAACAAAAAGCATATTAAAGTTGGTTTTTTTTTTCTTTGTTGTAGTAGTGCCGGTTAGTTTGCACCTCATGCATTGTGAGACTTGTTGTTTCGGAATCGGAAAGTATGGTAGGATCCTTGGATTTTGCATTGACAGTGTGGGGTTTGACGGAACACATGTACCTAAAGACCATGTACTTTTAGGTACATGTATCACAACTCAAGCATGGAAGAGCCCGAGAAACACAGTGAACAGAACCCGCACTGCATACCATACATAAGCCTGTGAAAACAACAGGAGGTGAGATAACAAGACACCCACACATACACTTCAGAATAGCATTACATAGCACATTACATCAATTAATTCACCATAAGCTTAAGCTAATCAGTTCGCTTCATAGATTAGCCCCATCGAGCCCCTGGTTGCTCCCCTGTCCCAGATAAGGCACAAACACCGCAGATCTTGAGACCTCCCCCTTCAACTCTTTCACTTATATCCCAAAGTGGAGATGTTCAAAGAATTCATTTGATCAAGCAATTGATCAATCTTACCATCCAACAACCCGTTGGCATATTCATCTCTCGAGTTTTGATCTAAATATTGCTGCACCTGCGCAATACGGGAGTAACCTTCGGTACAAAACCTTAATTGAATCTTGACCAAACTTTCAAATGATGGATCATAAAATGGAACTCTCAATGCAATCAATTGAGGCAATTCTTCCTTCAATTGATTATTTAAATCTTCATAAATCTCCTTGGCAATTTGTAATTCCTTTTCTGCTCTTGGTAATTTTCCAGCATCTTTAGCAGGTTTATCAATTAATTTACGCACTTTGGCTTTGGTTTGATCATAATCGATCTTTTTATGGGCTCTCTTTTTGATGGCATCATCGATTTCATTGAAGTAGGCGGCGAATTTGGTGATAGGGTCTAAAATGGTTTCTCTAAATGGACCATCCATTTGTTTCACGGTTTCTTCATCGAATTCTCTAACGGCTTGAGTGTATACATTACCGACATTAGAGTATACAGATCCTTGCTTACCTTCTTCGTATAAGTTACCGACGATTTCTGCAATTCTAACTTGTGATGCAGTCACTGAACGTAAAGAATCCAAGTATCCTCTAGCGGACTTCTGTAAGTTAAGACCAGCAGTCTTTAATGTCTTGTATCTTCTTTCTTCCACATCGAAGTCTTTGTCAATGGTCTTATCGACGTCTTTAACAGACACCGAAGCACCGGCTCTGTTGATGGCCTTTTTGAATCCTTCCCAAGACATGGTTTATCAATTGAAGTATGTTTACTATACTATCACCCTCCCCTTTCCCCAAGTTCAATGTCTGGTCATTAGTGAGCAGGTCGTGCGTGGCGCAATTCATCAAGCACCAGGCATTTACGAACTTGCATCACCATAAGAAGTACTCAATACAGGCGCAGCTAACATCAGCCATAACATGAGTGCAGAAAAAGCAGAACAGGCAGCAGGTGACTTGCTGGAACCGGTCCAAGACGCTGGTAACTCGGAACCAGTTGAAACCATAGAACAACCCGAGCCAGCTCAGGAATCAACCGAAACTCCACAATCTGATGTCCAAGATAATCAAGATCAAGTTGCTGAAGAAAAGGCCATACCACCACAAGAAGATGAAGAACTGGGTGATTTGGCAGCAAACGACCCAGAACCTACAGATAATGCACCAATTGAAGCAGAAGTAGTCAAGCAAGAAGCACCAATTGAACAACCTGCACCAAAAAGTGAGTCTAAAGATGACGCGTTAGAGAAACAACCTCCAAAGCAGACACAAGCACCACAGGAACCAATGCTGAGAGATGACAAAGTTAAGGAAATCCTTGCACTCAAGGCCAAAATCAGCACTTTGGTGGGAAATATCCGTGATACCAAACAATTGAGCGACAAGTATGATAATGAGAACCAGTATTTGCAGGACTATATTGGAAGTTTGATGAAGACCGGGGAGCTCAAGTAAAGTAAGGAACAGAATATCATTACATAATAGCTATGCGAGCAGAATGCAGTCAATGCAACTAATGATGAGGATTAAATGCAGACAATCAGGTAGGTCTCAACAGACCATCAGTACAACTAATAGGCAGTCATATTATCATACCAATACCACAGCTATAATGCATTGCTTATACACTGCACCTATACTAATATCAGTTAGTTTATTCTACTGGTATAGTAGCACATCTACTTAGCACTCAGCTTATTGCAGAATCGCTTAAAATCTATCAAACCTTAGATTCCAACAATATAAGGTCACGATATAGAGCATAGTATAGCACTAACTAACCGGCCATTTATAGACTACAGAGATGTAAGGACATCTATGGGCCATGTATAGTAATGCACTATTCTAAGTAAAAGAGGACTGCCCTGTATGTACGCTTACAATCTATAGTTTTACTTAATTATTAGGTACATACCACCACATGCCCACAGAAGTATAACTTTGTAGCCACATATTTTCATACATCAAGCAACATACGATCTATCATACGATCTATCCTAAATTTGTTGCAATAATCTAATATTGTATTATAAATAGGGAGTTTCTGCACTTTTGTTCAACACAATTTTTCCATTTTGCAGCCATGACCTTTCCGCCCAAAACTTACGAATATTCCCAAACTACTAGAAGAACCCCATCTGCTTCTTCTGTCATGGCCTTGAACCGCCTGTTTATGAAAGAAGGGCCCCTTAAGCGGCTAAACCCCCAAACTTATGGAAATACTGACCACAAGACGATTAGTCATGTTAAGGGCGGTAAAGTGGAAATAGTTACTCCCGAACCCGAAACCATAAACAAAGGGTATACCGTATCCAGTCAGTCTTATGTGTCAATTGAACACTCTATGGAGGACTTGCTGGTGTTACCAACAATAAGTCTTCCTAAGCGGCGGCAAACCGCTAAAGAGCCCGAGTCGGAGCCAATTGACCCAGTGCAATCTCCAGAAGCATTATCACCATCTATTAGTACTACAGATGAAAGTTTTTATGAGGCTTCTGTTTTGCCCGAACCATCACCAGTTGAGCTCCCTGTCACAGACATCCAGGTTTACTATCCGACATTGGTCACAGAAACATATAATCCTGTGGTTCCAGTCACCATGGCTCCTTTCATGACCAAGTCTTTGCTTCCTGATGATGCACCACTAGACCTAAGCAAAGTGCCAAAAATCCCATTCAATCTCAACTTGGTTGCACCTCTCTGTAACATTCCAGAATTTGACCCAACAACTTCAGACGATGAAACCCGCCTACATGTCATCTTGGATCAGGAGATGGAGAGAATTGATCCTCTCGAGGAGCCTACAAGAACCAAATGGCAGTCCTTCACTAAAACCGTCACATCTTGGGTGCAACCTGTCAGTTATAACAAAAGGTACCCATGGGCGGCTATTGTGCACAGAGAGATACAATCTGACGAAGAGGATGACACTGGTGATGAAGATGACGATTTAGATAAATTGTTGCAACTTCTACACATGTGAGCCACGAAAATTAATCAGGGTCCAAAAGTAGACCCAAGATTACATTTCTATCCGTTATTGCTAACCTTGCCTATTATGTTCTCTATTAAAATTCCTATCTAGCATTTCTATAAGGTTTTGAAATCACCTATGAACTTTGTGAATACTGTTGAACAAGTCTGGTAAGCCAGATAGCTTTATTCCAGATTCTGTTGTCAATGAATTAATGATGTCTCTTGTTATTTCCCTTTCTTTCCAAACAGACTTATCTTCACGTACTAAGGTACTCGAAACATATAATGAACATCCTGCCCATGGACCAAATGTCGATTTTCCAACTATTGATTTATTATTGCACCAACTTTCGATCTCCTGTATCAATCTTGTCTTAAACCCGGGTATACCTGATACACCGCCAGTTATTATTATATTATTCAATAACAAAGGTCTAGTATCAACATTCAAATGATCAATAATTGAAGTTATGATTTGCTTGAAAGTTTCATTGTTAAAGTAAAGATTTTCTATCACCTTATATCTAATCCTCCCAGGGATATTAATTTCATCGGTAATTTTAAAAGGTGGGACCAGTTCTTCATCGATCTCTTGATTCTTTGAAGGAGCAAACATTCCACGTTTTATGAACTCCTCAATAACCTGAAATAAATCATCTCTATTTAAAAGATTTTGATTAATCTCTGGATCATTTAATTGAATCAACTCTAGCACAGTCATATAATGAAGAGACAAGCCTCCAAGACCATGATGTTCTTCTATTCCTCGGGAAATATCTCTCAAATCAGCCACTGAATTGATCGAAAGCGCCTCCCATCCAAAATCAAAAAGCAAACCGTCTCTTTCGTTGGCTCCTATCACACTAAGTATTGAGGAAGGAATCATGATTACTGATTTCACCTTGAATTTATTTAAAAGCATTTCCAAAAGGTTGAATTTGGTAGCTATTGCAAGTCCCTTATCTACCAATAAAACTTTACACTTTCTAGGGGATATAACGATTTCATCACGGAATAAATCTGATAGAATGTCTTGTATATGCCATTCTTCTTGAGTTCTTTCGGTATAGTATTTTGTCAAATGGATCCAATTGTGACGTTCTTGTGAATATATTTTGCTCAAAGAAGCATATTCGGGATGACTAGTAGCTGCATTCTTTAACAACTCTGTCTTTTGATCTGGACTAAGTGCAGAGTTGTTTAGTTCTAAGAAATGGGGAAATTCTTCTTGGGACTCGTTACAGAACAGGAAATGGGCATTGGTGGTGGTTATTTTCAGCGGATAAGTATCTCCAGCAGTACCAATCTTTACAACCCGGGATCCTACTTCTAGGACAATAGGTGTATACTCATTTGATCTGGTCATATAGGATTAACAACTTCATAAACATGATTTCAATGTTGGGTCGTGTATTCGCGATCTTCACGTCTTGAAAAGTGCAACACTGAAATGGGTGCCAAAAGAGAAGCCAGATTGACTTAATGTCATGATTTAAAGATTCTACAGCACTGTTAACTCATACTTTATGCACTTACCATTTTACCTATTATTATTTACTTATACTATACAAACAAACTTGTTTGGAGATGATTATTCCCTTTTATCAATCCTATCATAAAAGATCGAAATCATCATCGTCAATATCCATAAAGTCTTCATTACCTTTAGCATCTTGGGCCTCTTCTAATTCTATCTTCTTTTGATGTTGCTTTTGGAAATTCTCCAATTGCTCCAAATCCCAAACCGATACACCTTCTTGATCCTTTGGATTGGCAGGTTGTGCTAAACTTCTCAAGAAAGTTTTGGCAGTTGCTAATGCCATATCAGTAGATAAATTAGTATCAGAATCTCTTAATGCTTGAGCTATCCATTTTGGTAATTGACTCTTCTTCTTAGAAAATCTTCTGTCTGCCAAAACCATAATACCATAATCATCTTTACCCCTCAAGACTCTTCCTAAACATTGGGCCGCATGTCTCATGGCATCGAAAGATAAAAAGTCATTTTCACGAATTTGGAAATGATCTCTCATAAATTCCAATCTTGCTTTAAGAATTCTGGATTCAGTATATTGGAAAGGAATACCAATCATCAATACTGTACGACCATAATGATGGTCAAAATCAATTCCTTCACTGACCTTACCACGAGCAACAGATAACAAAATGGCACCTCTACCATTAGAACAAGCCTTTCTATAAGTTTCCAAAGCCAAAGATGTTTCTTGAGCATCGGGAGTTTCGACTAAAATCAATTTATATTTCCAAACTTCATCCAAAACACCCATATTTTGCCACATCGAAATAATCGATTCCATATACAAATATGAAGGGAAGAAAACAACCATACCATCAGGGGTAATCTTAGCAAATTCAATCAATAAAGAACCATAGTTTCTGACAACAGAAGGATCGTTTCTGATTTCGAATCTTGAAGAAATAGAAACTTGATCTGAACCCTTGGTGACAATAAGAGGTAAGAAAGATCTTCTTGCCAAGGTCATGGTATAAGATTCTTGAACCACAGTTTGGAAATTCAACATCTTTGGATACATATCCAATGGTGAAATCGTACCAGAAGTGATAATAACAGAAGAAAATCTATCAAACACCGGTTTAATGGCAATGGAAGCATCCAAACATGTGAAATGAAGAATTGGGTTTGGAACAGTAGAACCTTCAGTTTCAAAAGGCTCCAAAATCAATTGGAAACCGGTTTCGTAAGTTGAAACCAAAGTAGCAAAAGTGGCGATATCTTTAAGAGCATTGAAATCTTCAATTTCATTTAATTCCAATGTTCTTACCAATAATGATAATCTTTCGGAACAGAAACGAAGAGGCTTTCTATCTATAAATGTCAATTCTTTCAAATGTTGCAAGAAACTAACAGGAGTTTCACTAATAACATGTAAAACCTTCATTCTTGTTTTCAAATATTCAATAAATCTCTTTAAGAACGATACGAAATG
Organism: Suhomyces anneliseae; assembly: GCA_030568535.1. Taxonomy (NCBI): domain Eukaryota; kingdom Fungi; phylum Ascomycota; class Pichiomycetes; order Serinales; family Debaryomycetaceae; genus Suhomyces; species Suhomyces anneliseae. The sequence goes on along the minus strand of JAJMGB010000013.1, from coordinate 379,557 downwards.
TTCAGCCTTTCTGATATTACCAGGAATAGCTTCATTCAAAAGATCTTCAGGCAATACAGGGTTACTCATGAACAATTCTTCACCTCTATCGATTTCTGCCTGTCGTAAACCTTCAACCAACTTTTCATATTCATTCTGCAACTTTTCACTATCATGAGCTTTCATCTCATCGATGGCTTCACCTAATTTACTGGCACCACGAGACGCTCTTTTCAATGCATCATCAGTCAAGTCCAACGATAAAGATTCGATACAGACGTTATCGATATTGTGCGCTTCGTCAAAGATAATAATACTATCCTTGGAAAGTTCTTTAGAAACTCTATCAGCAATCTTTGGATCCAAAAGATAATGATATGAGTAAATGACAATATTACAGAATGGAATCATTCTTCTGACTGTGAAATATGGACAAGTTCCTTCTTGCTTACAATAGTTCAGCAAATCTTCAAATGAATAGACTCCAGGAGGAATCAAATTATGTTGTTCTAGTTCATTAAGCTTTTCATGGTATGAACATAATGCATTCTTTTCGGGGTTTCCTCTTTGATCTTCTTCCTTGATGGATCCCTTTTCGATTTTATCCTTTAACTGACCATTGGTGATTCTTCTACACTTTTCATCAACAACATTACCCTTTCTTTCCTTAGAAATGGTGGGATGAAGACATAAGTTCTTTCTAGAAGTCAAACCTAAACCTCTAAAGTCCTCCACATATCCCAATTCATTGGCACGATATTCCATAAGCGATTGCAATTCAATCAATGCCTTTTCAATTTCTGACATGGTACGAGAGCAATAGACAATCTTTCTATGTTCTGGATAATGCATTTGATACGCCACTGTTAATGATAATAAAGAAACAGTTTTACCAGTACCCGAAGGCATTTCCAAGATACAATTCCCACCCACATCTAATGTCTTCTTGATATCAGACATATATGCATACTGTTCTGGATATATTCTAGGATAAGGGAAAAGGACCGGTAAATCATCGATATAAAACTTCATCCTGATACTTGTAATATGTGATTATTTTTGGTGATTATGCGTATGTGACGTGTAATTATTATGCGTATGTGACGTGTAATTATTATGCGTGATGTATGATTGGTATGTTCTGGTATGTTCTATGGGTTTTATGGTTGTGGATAAGGAGATGAAGTGTGGATTAAGGTTAGAAAGTAAAGGTACAGTGATGAATAAAGGTGATATACATAGTGGCACAAAATCGGAGCGTGCGGCACACGACTTTTGGCCAAAGGTGGAAAGGGTATAAAGAGGTGGATTTAAGAGTATTGGAGGGCATTAGAGTGGTAAATGAAGTACCAGTAGGTATGATAGAATCAGAGGTATCGATATTGGGTAATTTTGGAATTTTCACTTTTTTCAATTTTTTCAAAAATGGGTAAAGTTATGCAGAGATAATTTTATGAAAGGTATAAGAACTATAAAAAGGAAACATGTCTATCGATTATAGTGAGTTTTAAACGTGATTCATTAATATAATGGGTAGTTGATTCGTATTATTTATGAATTTATTGGTGTTCCGTGAAAAAAGTGAAAAAAGTGAAAAATTTCCAAATGGTGCTAAATGCTCAAGAGGTATAGTGGACTAGGAGTCAGTAAAACCACAGCCACACAGGATCAGGAGTGGTCTGTAATTAAAGTGAGCCATTTGATGCGAGTAATGGCGATTTGGTGGTATTTGGCCAGAGCTAAGCAAATTGTTACAAGTATTCTCTTTTATTTAACAGGTCAATATTCAGCTTGATACTGTTATACTTAACAGGACACTGAAAATACTCTCAATATCTACAATATCACTCTTATAATCCTCTTATCTTGTTATTTATTGAATAAATATAAAAATCACGTATTTTGTTGGAAGTCTCCAGATCAAATGCTTACAATTGCTTACCCAGCCAAGGTATCCAAAAGCCCAATAGGCTGGACTGTCAGTTAAAGATCAATTACCAAAGCATTGCTTTATCAGACAGTTTAAGATTATTGATTCAACCACACATCAAACCCCGGAGACTTATGAGATTGAATCCAGATCAATCACAAGTTTAAATGCTTTGAAGAAGCTCGATTTCCTGGCCCTTTCTGGCAACTAATGCTTTGCTTCTTTGTCATAATCACATCGATTCATGTCATCTTCTTACCTATTGTGACATTAACGAAGTTGTCATAAATCAACTTCTCCAATTGAGGGTAAATAATATCAGAAGTGTTACCGGAAATGGTACGTAAAACACCTTGTTCGGCGTAGAACTCCTTCAAACCCTTCAATTCTTCGTTATAAGTGTCCAATCTCTTTTGGAAAACAGCAGCAGTGTCGTCGTCTCTCTTGATCAATGGTTCACCAGTAACATCATCCTTAAACGGCACCTTTGGAGGATTATAGTCCAAATTATAGACTCTTCCACTACCAGGATGGATCCAACGGGCTTCAATACGTTCCAAAATAACCTTTTGATCCACATCCAATTCCACCACAAGATTAAGCTTGACTGTTTTTCTCTTCAATACTTCATTAAGAGCTCTAGCTTGAGCCTCGGTTCTTGGGAATCCATCCAATGACCAGTTGGTCCAACGATTAAGCCAATTGGCACTTTCCAATTCACTACTGATAAGTTTAACCATAGTTTCATCCGGAACCAAAGCTCCTCTATGGATATAATCAGCAGCTTCCTTACCAAGGGCGGTACCTTGAGAAATCTGATTTCTAAGGGTATCACCGGATGACAATGAATGGAGCGATGGGAACTTGGCGAGAAGACGTGAAGTTTGAGTTCCCTTACCGGAGCCCGGGGCCCCGAGGAGAAGAAGTCTAAGTGGTCTGAGTAATGGAGTACCTTTGTTCATAGTAAGATGAAATAACGGTAGTAGCGGTTAATGATAGATACAAGTGCGCCAAAACAAATTACCCCAGACGGCGCTACCAATTGATGGTGAGACGAGGACCAAATTCCCGGAGGGGCCAATAGGAGGAGGTTGGAGGTAAGCGTGGGCATAGGTAGGGTAGATGGGTGGGAAACAGGTGGAATTGAGCTTATAGTGGTATTGGAAGTGTATGGTAGGTAAATGGTTGCATCGTATAGTGTCGTATAATATCGTAAAGTAGTATTATACGGTACTATACATTTTATGCTGTATGTCAGTGTGATAAGAATAAAGTACTTCTGCCCAGACTAAAAGTGCCTACTATATTAACTATATTATAGATCAAAGATCAAGGGAGAATATTCTGTGGGGACAATTGTGGACAATTGTGGACGATCTTGACATTGTCTTAATGTGTTTAGGAAATATCACCGAGGGGTTCCCAGGCACCACAACCATAAGTTATATATGAAGGCTTTGTTTCCATAAATAGGTTGTGGCCGAAGTGATATAACCGAACCTTGCATGGGTCGAAAGAAGCAACTATACAAGAAAATATCTCTAAATAGGAGTCAGGGAGTCAGGGAGTCAGGGAGTCAGGGAACAAACGATACGGGGGTTATTTTTACCCTTCAGATAACGCAATGGTTATACCCTTTTGACAGAATGTGGATCTAGACCATAATGAGATCGTTTTGACACATTGACTAGAAATGGGCTTAAAATGTAAGAAGGGAAAAATCCCTCGAGATAAGATAAGTCGACCAATTGGGACCTACAAGTATATTCTGTTTATTAAAATGGTTTCATTTCCTTATCTATCTTATTGATATGTCAACCGTAATTGAGATAAAGAAAGGAAGTTCTATATTTGGTAAAGTGGTATTTTTTTCGATTATCGAATGTGGTACAAGTTTCGGGTTCGGGAGTTTATCGGTAGAACGTGGTTGGTGCTAAGGCACCATTGCATGTTTCTAGGTGCAAGGGTATTCCTGCCACCACAATTGAAGCAAGGGATGTGTTTCAGGATCCAGGGGCTAGCATACAATAGCGGATAAATGTAGACACTTCGTAAAACTAAGGAGGGAAGGTATTTGTAAGCCCCACAGAAGGAAATCAACCAGCAGCCAAGTTGATGTCACATTACAGCTAGACAAAGATACGAACAATCTTCCTACCCAATTAGTTTTATATTTAGAAGTGGTTAAGTTACGAGTAACTTGCTATTTCTTCCATTGGACAAGGGCCAACGTGCTACTCGGAGAAAGAGACCGGATTTAGAAGGTGAATCATACGCTAGTTGATAATGGTTAGATGCCAAAATTAGCAAACCAAGCTCAACACAGAAAATATGGAAATAGAGGCATTATTTTTGCATTATTGCTAGTTATTATTGACAAGAATAGGAGTCTCTTTTAGGGACTCTAAAATTACTTGCACTGCAATTGTCTTAATATGGGCAATAAACCCGATCCCAGTGAAAATTGGATTATTGGTCTAATTCGCTGCAACCTGGGACCTAGTGACAGTGTTTCTGTCTGTATCTGGACAATTCTGCAACAGCTCGATATGTTCTTTCGCAGCCGTAGCCCAATACTGACAATAATTAGTGCTAGAAGGCAAGGTTATTCTGGTTCAGTATTGGAAAATGCTCAAGATGTAAATTGGTACATTCCTCGGATTTAAATCCAACTTGTTCTCTTGCCACTTGAAGTCCTTTTCTACATGTTCTACATCTTGTTTCTCGTAGTTATTCGTTGTTCTGATTACAGTACATGACCTATATAGCCATTTGGGTAGATCCCGATCTAACATCTATTGTACAGATTAAATGATTTCATCTGGAGAAGAAAAACAGTAAAGCAGATATTTTGTAAGTTGATATCTTTAACTAATTTATTCATCATCATCGGAATCAATGATTCTCCTCCTCTTTCTCTTTTCTTCAGGTTCTTGTGATCTATACTTGGCATCACCGTCTTCCTTTAATTGTTTCAATCTTTCGGCTCCCTTTTCAAATTCTTCTTCTTCTTCTTCGTCATCATCATCAAACTCCTCTTCATCATCATTGGCTATGAAATCATCTTCTTCATCATATTCATCACCACCATAAGTTCTGGCAAATCTTTCATATGCTGGTTCTCTTTCTCTACCAGCAGGACTGGCACCTCTTTCCATTTTTTCTTCTTGAAGTCTTCTCTTGGATTCGAGTTGTCTCTTTAATTTGGCAGTCTTTCTTTCATTTTCATCAGCCAAACGTTGCTTCATCATTGGATCGTCATTAGTGATGGTATTCAAAATCTTGTCCTTCTTTTGAATATTATTCACGGCTTGAGTTAACTTTCTATGAGTAGAAGTGAAAGTAGATGCAGGTATCAAATTCACTGCTTTATTAATGATGGAATCATTTTGTAATATTTCATAACTATCATGGGCTTTAACCAAGAAAGTATCAGTGATTTTCATATCCTTATAATCAAATAATTCATTACCAATCTTAAGAGAAATCAGTCCATCACTCCATTGAACAAAGTGAGCATTGGATTGTTTAATAATTTCATCATTTCCACTATTGGAATATCTCCATCTGATAGTATTTTCATTCAACAATTTTTCTGTTACCAATTCACTCTTGACTTGTTTATCGGTCATGTCGGTTTTGGATCTTGCAATGGCATTTTGGGTGACTTTTTCTTTGAATTCATTTGGATCGAATGGATGAGCTTCCACATTAAGGAAAACTGGCATTTTGATCATATAAACATCATCTTCGGCTTTTTGAGCAATGGCATGACGTGGAAGGGAGAGGTCCGTTGTTTTTAACTCTTCTTCTTCTTCTTCCTCTTCACTTCTATCATCGTCTTCGTCATCCTCTTCGACTGCTGGAGGAGCATGTGACTTTGGTTCGTCATCGGATTCCCCAAAAAGGTCATCGACGTCGTGCTTTGGTTCCTCGTCGCTGTGGGACTCGTGATCAGACATATCTGGCTTATTATCAACAACTTTAGTTGTGAGTTGACTTTAATGAAATTGGTGAAAAGTGGTACGTGCACGACCAAATATAGAAATAGATAAATTGTTAAGGTAAATAGTAGGAAAAAGGTTTAGAGGATCGAAAATGTGTAGTAAAGTGGGTTTGGGCTAATTTCATAGTTCATTTAACCGTAAACTGGAAGTTTTGGTAATTTTCAAGTAAATGGTAGGGGCACGACATTTGACATACTAAAACCAGCTCAATACTAGATGAACAAGTATAGTACTTTAATGGGCAACCAATGGTAACATTTATAGTGTAAACCAGCTGATTTAGACCTCTTTAATTACGTCAATATCCCAAAAATCCAGCCAAGTAGTTCTGGGCCTGGGAGCCCTGCATATTACTAGCATATTTCATCTAGCAAGTGATAAAATAAGATGGAATTATAATTACAATTATGGCCCAATTGATACATATTGTAATTACGGGTAAACCAAGCGAGGTACCTAGTTTTAATTAAAAAGTGGTTTGACACACAAACTCACTTTTGATTGTTAGTTTGCTCAAATATTATTACACGTATAAACAATAAATAGCAGAGAATGACACCCAGGGACATATAGTCAAATAAAGCATGAAATAAGACATATAAACGAAAAAAGAATTCTAGAATAAAACGAGGAGGAGGAGGGAGGTGGGGGTATAATAATGAAAGAAGCGAGCAGGAACTTTGATCCAGTGTAATAACAAAAGATGTGAAAAAGAATTATCTTTGTATTAACAATAGGATTTTTAATTTTTTTTTTTTCTCTTTATTGATTATCAAAAAAAAAAAAAAAAGGTAGAAGACAAGAACCAGCTCTTCGAATAGTAGTTAAGGTATTTTTCATTTTTTTCAAGGCAACATAAACAAGAATAAATGCCCATTTAACTTAACTATCTTTGCTCTGTTTGAGGCACAGAGGTAGAAGAAGGTGTTGAAACGATAATCGCTACTTTTGGATTAGCAACCAAAGATTGTTTCGCATCTCTGGGCTCAAACTCTTTATGATCATTAGAATGCAAATGCAAATTTCCAGGATTAAGATCATCTAGATCGGAAACGTCAATCTCATTATCATCATCGGTGATTTCGTAATCATTATCGTAATCGGATAAACCTAAGGACTTGGTATTGTTATGATTGTTATTGGGAAATCCAACCATATCTTGATGGGTGGATGTTGGTAATGATTTACTATATTGCCTTTTGAATGGAGCTTTTGGAGGTTTATTTAATAATTGAGTGGTTTCATTAGCAATCTCAATAGGGGTAGTACTGGTAGAAGTAATATTAGAAGGACTTTCACCATTAAATGGTTTGACGTCATCATCACCTTGACCTATGACATCATTTACATCAAGTTGTAAATCAACTTTTTGAGGTGATGCTGATGAAGTCATAGTTGTTTGTGGAGGAGGAGTTTGTTTCGGTAAAAGCTTATAAGCGTATTGTATCAAAAATTCCACCACTAATTGTGATAATGCATATTCAACAGGGTCCATATCATGGTTAGGATGAGATAATATTGAAGGTTGAAAAATAGCAGCCAAATTTCTTGATGACATCAAATTTTCATCTGAATGATTTTGAACCATTGATAATAAATCCAAAATATAAAAAAGTAATTGTTTAGATAATGTAGGTAATTCATCAACCAATTGTTTATATTCATCAATCACTTCATGTACATCTCTAGTCAATTTTCTATAATTTTTTGATTTTTTGGCTGATTTTCTAGCAGCAGCTTCAGCAGCTGCTCTTGATTCTTCTTGTTGTTGTTGAGATTGAGGTTGTTGACCACCATTATCAGATTGAGTATTTGAATGAGGTGGAGTTAATGCTTGTTGACAAGAAGAACCATCGGAATTATGATTATTATTATTTAATCTTCCAATATTAGCTTCAGTCAATGGTTGTGATCCCGCAGAATCTAATAATTCCACAGGAGTTTCTGGAGAATTCAGTTTTTCATATTTTGGTTGTTGATCATTATCTGCATTTGGAGTATATGGACTATTACTATTCGGCCTTAAACTTTTGTTTGGGTTTTCAGCTTTATATTTCATGTAATTTATTATTCTTGTTCTTGATCTTAAAGGATCTCTGAAAGCTTCATAAAGTTCCAAAGGAATTAAAGGTTCAGGTAAAGCATTTAAATATCTTCTTAAAATAGAAGCAGCATCATGAACATTATAACCTTCCCAACTTAATTTTTTACCATAATCAGGAGGAGAATTAAATATGACTTGTAATTCTTTTAATCTTTTAGAAGAACCACCAACTCTAAATATACCTTCAACAGTTAAACCATTATTTTTCAAATATACCCCACATTTGGCTACCACAATTGGAATTTCACCATAAGTAACGCCAGGATCTGAAGGATTTGGATTAAGAATAGAGATTTTTGCAGAAGCTTCTTTAATGGCAGTTTCAAGAGGTACACCAAAATATTTACTATTTTCATCAACCAACAGGTTATGTTGTAAGAAAGAATCTCTATGTTGTCTTATACTGGTTGATTTTTCTGATTGAGATAAAGAATTTGACCGCACACGGTTAACATTATTACTAGATCTTGATTTATGATTAAGTAAAGGTCTTAAAAATTCAGTTGGTTGATTGTGATGAGGTGGAGAACCACTAGTTGAAGGAAATGGTTGGGCATTATGAGGTTGAGGAAGTATGCTATTGGCGGTTGATTTTGAAGGCGATCTTGATTCTGTAGATAGTAAATCGTTATCAGAGGTTATTTCATTGACACTTTCATTAGAAAGAAAGTTACCTCTCTTAAGGTTCTTGACCCAGCCAAAAATGGAGTTCCGGTTGGTGGGAGAAGACGAGTGACTCATGACAAAAGGATGATATACCAGCAGAAGAAAGTGATGATAATGATTTATCTAATGTGGATATTTCTTTAATGTGATGAGTGGTAGGGTGGTAGGGTGGTACTTTTCTTGCGAGGCGTTAACCGGGGAAAAGAATAGTGATAAGTGACTCGTTTGATTTGAGTGGGAAAGAGGCGAGTAAACGCTATAATTAGACTTGGTTCTTAGTTATGGAGGAAGAGAGAAAAAAGATCTGTTGTTCTTTCTTATCGTTTGGGGTTATTGCTTGGTGATGATTTCAATATGACACGTCTTGAGTGACGAGGCTGGGTGATGACGCAGATCAGGCTTAGAATGTGGAAGCAAGTGACAACGGTCAATTGATATCGAATGACGGCACCCCAAGAAAGTTGAGATTGGGAAAACTGAGGGCTGGGCGTGTAATTATAATAAAAAAAATGGCAGCCAAAAAAAAAAAAAAAAAGTAATAGTAAAGGACGTGGGGAAATCGGACTCTCTCTAATATCTCTTAAATAGTTAGCCGCTGGGGAAAGGGAAAAGGGACTAACAAAGGCGGTAGTGGTAGTGGTGTTGGAGGTGGTGGTGATTGATTGATAAGTGATTGATAAGTGATTGATTCAAGGGCGGTTAATCACCAAGGATATGATACGGGGAGCAATAGTACGCGACGGTAGCGAAAACGATCAAGTGCAATTAAACAGCGCTTTTGAGGGCCTATAAGTAAGATGAAAGCACCGGGTAACAAAAAAAAAAAAAAGATTGATAAACTAGTCTAGCCAGAGAGCGTCATCTATTAAAAAAAAAAAAAAAAAAGACGTGTATATCTTAGCAAAAAAAAAAAATAGGTTGATCAGTCTAGTGCGACGTATGGTTAATAGCGAGGGTTATTTTTACCCTGAAACAGGATCGAAAAGAGCATGTGTAGGCACTAGTTTGGAAAGGGACAAAATAAAGTAGCATGGGATACATAATAATAGAGGAAGAGGCTGGAGAGTAAGGAGAGACAGGAGAATTAGGAGAATTAGGAGAATAAGGAATTTAAGGAGAGACGGAGCGACGGAGCGAGAGAGGCAGTCGGAGCGAGATATGGAGAAAAGTGAAAAAACAGCCCTTGGTACAGAGACGAGATAGATAAAAATGGTACGATGGTGATGATGATGATGATTATCAAGGTGGCTGGTGAGACGGGGCGTACACAGATATAGGAGAGAAATATGGGGTAAGGCAATCCAGGCAGCCATGGCAAGCCAAAGAGGCAAGAGGCAATAAATTTTAGGAGAGACGTAGTGAGAGATTTAGTGAGAGATATTAATTAAGTATATTAAATTATATTAATTAGATTAACTACTGTATACTGTATATACGGTAGATAGTGCTAGAAATATTTAGGGTATATTTGGGTATTGTGCCGGGTATCGGTAGGAGTAGCCGAGGCCCCGAATTAAGACAAAATAAGGAATAAGGCTAGAGCTAGGGAGAACTAAAATAAAAAAAGGTACTGACGTATTGTGAAGAGTGAAGAAAAAGCACAGAGAAGGTATTGGTAGGCAGGTAGTGGTGGGATGTCTGTCCGTAATGGGTACTAGGTAGGATGCGGGGATGGCATGGGGGGATGGCATAAGATGTCTTGATCTGGGGATTTTTAGGTCAATTGGTTCCAGACTCCCCGATGGGTATTATTGTATCGCTGAGGACTACCCCGTTACCGTAGGTGATTAAAACCTATTCAGGAGTTAATTGGGAAATGCGGCATCACCTGACCAGGACAAGTTAGTAAAAAAAAAAAAAAGGTTCTAGCCCTATGGGCTTAGACGGAATAGGCAAGCAGGTTCCAAACCAGGCCCTGTGAGAGCATTTTTGTGGGCCTATAATGCCGCGAGAACAGCCCTGATTCAGATGCCCCTACCTTTTAGGCCCGGCTGTAACGTCGGCTACAGAAGGCGGTGCCCCCAATTGATCACAGAGTAAATTTTTACTAGGGACAATAGCGTCACGTGAACCACATTCTAACAACCGACTATTTTTAGATTGGTCGTTGCACGCCATCGCGTCGTAATGTGCTTTTATTTCTAAAAAATCTTTTGACGCCGCCTCTGGCTATTTCTGTAGGTTCAGATGAAATTACCTGTCCTGGACAGGCAATTATGCCCAATTAAGCCAGTTGACTCAGTCAACTAACCTTGGTTACTTACCATTACGAGCTTTTATTAAAAAAGGATTTACCCAAAACCAGTACTTTCAGACGTGTCGTGGACTCGACCACAGCTCTTTTGATGCACTTATGCACATCTACTTATTTGCTGTCGAATATGTTGGTATATGTTCAATTTATCCAATTAGGACATGAGAGTAACACTTTTGTAGGTTTGCATTATAATTCGTTATGAGTCGCGTGGGTTTACCTGCAATGAGCATTACAGAACAGTCTAGCCGAACCAGAAAAAGGTCTCTGTACTACTCTGTAGGAGCGGAAATACAATACGGGAGAGTCTATATTTATGTTACGGTGTAGCTCTTTGCACCTAGCACTATAGTTAAGAACCTCATCTTATATTAAAGACGAACTTGTTCTATTTAAAGAACTACGACGACGATCATGATCCAAAATCTCTCGGCTTTCGCTTACATTGATCTGGTAGGTATTGTTCCGCCCATTTGAGAAATGCTATTGATCTGGGGGAGGCTCTGTCTTTCTAGTTTCTGTTTCTATTCTATTTCTCTCTTTCTCTCCCCTCGTTATTGTTAGCCAGTATAGGTATAATACGTTAGAAAATTAATTGGGGCAGATGCGGACGCGTCTTGTTCAGTGAAATGAACGCCCTAAACCAGACATACAAGCCTGTTCCTTCTATGTCGAATGTACCAATTGGAACCTAGCCAGTGCCCTTTCGGTATTTTTTTTTTTTTTAATATGGCATAAATGGCATCCATCTTCGTACTTTATGGAATGTACACTTATGCCTGTGCAGTTCAAATCCCATCCCATAAGCCACCCCTTGATGGTGCAGCCCAGTCAAAGGGTAGAACAATAGGAACATTCTGGGAACATTCTATAGAAGAACAGAAACGACCAATCGAGACTCTTTGCACAAGAGGTCTTGTTTTAAATTATACACCCCCTGAATATCGTGCTTTCGGTTTTATTGTTTTAGAGGTTTAATTGCATTTTGGTGATTCACTTGTTCATTTCTTTACTACTTTGTAATTTACGTAAGTGACAAAATTATGTATAACTTTTTTTTTTTGGACATTAAGGTTGAACGGGGGGTCGACGCTCGTAATTGCGCCTGTGTATCGCCTGTATCGCCTGGGTTATCGCCTGTCCTGTGCCTTTGGCAGGCGGTTTACGCTAAAAAGATACGTGATGTCTTATTTTGCATTTTGCAGCATAGTAACAGGCGGGGATGGGGACATCTCGAGGTACTTAGTTGCCTTCTTTTGGAACATGAAATTGTTCTTATTGTTCTGGGGAAATATCGGTGCCAGATGAATTGCCAGATTGAAGCTGTACTTACTACGAGCAACCTGCTCTTTTCTGCCTCCTGCACACCTCTTATCTCGGATCACGTGATACACGGGTCGTGCAAAAGTTCTCAAAGATCACCTGAGTAAGCACGTGAATGTACACCCATTAGTCCAACCATTAAGTAGGGTGAACCTACTATCAATTAGAGGCTATTAAGTACTATGCATCTGAACGATAGGAAGTATCCAGAATTGTAGAATGAGTATCTTGAAGTTTCACCTTTTGGTGAGTTTGCATTTTTCCGTCATTTCTGTCAAACCAATTAGGCACCTGTCAAGACTTCCATACCGAAAGCCCGAATACTGCATCATGTACCCAATTTAATACACCTATAACTGCTTCAAAGCCATTCGCCCTTCACCTGCCATTACCTCTCTTCAATTATAGCGTTTAAATCCTATTACTTCTTGTTATCTCCTTAAGATGCACAGACCTAAGTTGGGTATCTTCTAAGACTTACACTATGTCCACTACAAATGACTCACGTGCCCTTCGTTGACATACCTATTGGCTACTTGGCCACTCTTTCACCAGTAATACCCCATTAGTAATCTCAATGTGGCTCTGACCTACCCGCTGTACCGAGTACCTGTGAAAAATCACCAAATTCGGTTCAATTGTGCATCCAATTGCACGCAGTGGTGGCTCTTATTCGTACCATTAACATGTGGCTGCAATCCACATCTAAACACTACAAACTGACAGCAATTGCTTCCACAACACATGCTATGGATGAATAATCATCCACATCTAGACACAACTGGTGTTATTTCCACACACCTGGGCTCAATTACTAATTTAAAGGCTCATTTTTCTAAATAACCACTACGGGCATAAATTTGCTCATATGAGCTATTTAAATAGTTAACGCAATAACAACTAATAAATTAATTAATATCAACTAGTTTCAATTGATTAATATTTCAATATTTTCACTCAATTGGATCTCTCTTGAATAATCAATCTCTCTGCTATCATGTCTTACCAAAAAATTGAATTGCCTAAATTAGAATGGGCCTATGATGCTTTAGAACCATACATTTCTGGTGAAATTAACAAAATTCACCACAGCAAGCACCATCAAGTGTATGTTAACGGTTACAATGCTGCAATTGAGTCCTTGGCTAAGGCTCAAGCCAGTGGTGATGTTAAGGCTGCTGTTGGTATCCAACAAAACATCAAGTTCCATGGTGGTGGTCACACCAACCACAGTTTGTTCTGGAAAACTTTGGCACCACAATCTCAAGGTGGTGGTGTCCACCCACCAAAGGACTCTCCATTGGGTAAGCAAATTATTGAACAGTATGGTTCTGTTGATAACTTGATTGAAATCACCAATGCGAAGTTGGCTAGTATCCAAGGTTCCGGTTGGGCTTTTATTGTTAAGAACAAGCAAAACGGTAACAAGTTGGATGTTCTTACCACCTACAACCAAGACACTGTTCTTGACCCATACGTGCCATTGATTGCCATTGATGCTTGGGAACATGCTTACTACTTGCAATACCAAAACGTCAAGGCTGACTACTTCAAGGCTATCTGGAACGTTATCAGCTGGAAGGAAGCTGAAAAGAGATTTGCGAATTGAACTCATACCCAAAAAAGAGTATGTGATTGAGTCACAGTCAAAGTTTTAAATGAAAGCTGCTTTTGTTTGTATGACAAGGAGGTGCTTCTATAGCAAATTGTGTCTTCTGTGAAGACGGAAATAGGTTGTGCTTCAATAAACGTTAGCTATGATTGACATGATTTAGATGTAGTAGCGAAGTAGAAGTGAATCACGGTGACATATTAGTTGAGATATTGAATGTTTGAATAATTGAACGAGGTAGCCTCTTAGGAGGTGTCAAAAAGAATCAATAAGGCTAACACGGGATACTCTGTATCTGTATACTGTTAGTTGCAGTATTACTTGGTTTGGTTCTGGTAAGAATGGAACCGCAGCACCTCGTATTATTTGTAATACTAAGTCGCTTGGTTGCAAATTTTATATCTAGCGCATGGAACATCAGAGGTTGCAGAGTGATGCCTCTAGAAAGTAAACTAGCGACTTACTCATTGGGGGTTTTCACCAACCAAAATAATATATCTATAGCCCGAATGGAGCTGCAATATTCAGGATATCGGACTCTTATAACTCAGCCAATTACCGTAATTGGTTGGTATCAGCATTCAAGATAGTTGGACACTGTGATTTTGAATCATCTCGAGGTGACTCTCTCATGGTGTTATGTTACTGTTTGACGACTGGGTGCAAAATAAGGCAAGGTACAGATCATGACTTAACCCATGCTAGCTCAAAAAGGCAATTGAATATTATACTAGAAAAAAGTTAGGCTTCCTTTTCCGTCAGAATAACGGGATATTTCTGACTACCTACAATTATGGTACAAAGGGACTACACTCTTCAGCATCTAGGAACATCTTCTTAGTACCCTCCGATCGTCCTCCGATCAATTCAAAGGGGACAAGCAGGGACCGAGTGACCAATAAGGAGATCAATCCTTATCATACATGATCCTCTTCGTTGCTAAATCCCCACAGAAAAGATTATCGAAGGTTTAAAATAGCATAAGCGATATCTAAAATTAACTCGAATCAACATGATAGGGTGCAAAAGAAAAGGAAATATGTGGTTGCTGTGATGTGGGATTATTTTAAATCCTTTGAAACAGTTGAAACCCTGGCAAGATCCCTCCCACTAATTGTAGTGCTGATAGTTGTAGAGCACTGGCGCTGTAGGTCTGGTGAGGTAGATAGTTGACAATCTATATATAACTGTGTTGATATAGTTAGTTATGAGTGAACCACGTTCACCTATGCACAGGAGACCCCCATTGCTGTCTATTCTTGCCTCTACATGCGTTGTAGCTCAGGGTTTAATACGTCACGGTTTGATGTAACCTTAATCAATGCTGCGAGCTACCAAGTACCTTATCCTTATCAATTATGAGCCAGAGCCCCTTATCTGAGACCCCCTGTGGCACCACCTACCCCCCACTATCCTTGAACCCAACAAGAACCAAACAACAAAACATAAGTGGAGTAGAGAGGAGAGTGTATGTGTAATGTGTGGTGTCAGTTGGAATGGGCATTAGATAGGTGGAGTTGGAGGGTGGAGTTGGGGGACAAATTTAGAGGAGAAAAAGATCACACCTTGCAGTACATGATGCCACCCCCTGTTCGTATGTTCGCAGCATGAGTCGTTATGTGTCACATTGTAGAGTTTAATAGCATTATAAACCTACCCAGATTGAATTGATATTTATCAGATTATCTAATATGTGTATAGTATTGTTTATAATATGGTACCAGTCAGTCCAAAAAAGAATCTGGCATGGGCACTAATTCCCAAACAGTGGTGGGAAAATCCATGTTACATTGCCGATGGCTGGTAAAAAGTCCTCAAGTTTCATAGAGATATTTTAGTTCTATTTTTTATGCTCTGCCAAGAATAGATTATTTTTTTGGTCTGAGGTGAAATTGAGAAACAACAAACACCCCACCACAACAAACAAACAATCGGTTAGGGAAATAAGCCAGAACGCCGATGTTCTCTAGTTACGAGATGCTAAAAAATTTAGCATGTTAAAAAAGCTGTTGTTCACATCCAGACAATAGCAGGGCTGGTTGGTACACAGTGTATGGAGAGGTAGCCGCCTCTTGATGTCGTGTGAAAATTCTATAGTGAAAAATTATACTTTAGACTAAACTGTAGGGCGGGCTAAGGTGGATAAAAGTCTGGAGGATAAACTTTTAGCATTGGTTGCAGGGTTTCAGTATTATTAGCAAACAATTGTTCCAGGGTTTAGCAGTGTAGTTTTCATATGAAAAGGGTTTTCAGTTTTCACTCAAAGCATCTCGGCTAAGGGTAAAAATCTGGGGTAAAAAATCAGCGATGCGCCTATAGTTAGAGGATACGAATTAACCAAGAAACGGTTAACATTATCAACAGTTTTTGAAAGGTAATGATAGACAACTAGACACATTTGCAGCCATGTAATTATCAACAAGTTCAAGCAAGTTGTCATTTGTAATTACAAATGTTTTAATGTTTTAATGTTCTACAGTTTAAGTTATTATTATTATTTCTTATTCATAATATTATACTATAATTAAATTATTCACGAAGAATAGTGAAGAATTAAAGCTGCCGTAATCGTAATATTAATAGAGCAGACACATTAGTATCAAGTAAGTCGGGTCTTTTATTATAAAAGAATAGAGACCCTTTGATTAAAAAGCTCCGGTTTTAAATTTTGAACAACTTCAAAAGTTTTTAGCCATGAGCTGTTTAAACAGAGACTTCTTCAACTTCAGAAACAACTTCGTTCTTTCCGACAGAAGAAACGGAACCAATAGCGTTTTCATCTCTGAAAGCGTGTTCGTGAGGAACGTAACTTGGAGAGTTCCAGGCGTGAGGAACTTCGTTCCACATTTGATCGGCTTGTTCTAAAGTCAAACCCTTAGATTCGTAAACCATGAAGTAAACGAAGATACCACCGAGGACGTTACAACCACCCCAGATGAAGAAAACCTTGACACCCAAGTTAGCGTTACCCTTACCTGGATCAACTAAGTATGGAGTAGCGTAAGCAATGGCCCAGTTAAGTAACCAGTTAGAAGCGACACATAAGGAGATAGACTTTTGTCTTAATCTTAAGGAGAAAGCTTCGGCACAGACAGTCCAAGCAAGAGGACCCCAAGTAGAAGCGAAAGCAGCAATGAAAATACAGACAAAGGCGATCATACACTTGTTAGCAGCTTGAGAACTTTCGTCAGCAACACCAACAATGGCGACAATGAATTGAGAAACACACATAACAAGAGAACCACCTAATAATAACTTTCTTCTACCCAAAACTTCGACTAAGAAGAAGGATGGAACAGTAGTACCGACATTGACAATGTTAGTAGCCAATTGAATAACGAAAGGATTCTTAATACCAGATCTTTGGAAGAAAGTAGTACCGAAGTAGAAAATGAAGTTAACACCAGTCAATTGTTGGAAAGCTTGTAAAGCAGTACCCATAATAATTCTCTTTAATTGTCTGTTCTTGGTGGAGAAAACGTTGAACCAGGTAGCCTTACCGAATTGAGTTTCGTAATCGTAACCGGCCTTAATGTCTTCGTATTCTTCAATCAAATCTGGGTGGTCAATTGGAAGCTTTCTTAATCTTCTTAAAGATTCCTTAGCAGAAGCTTCATCGTTCTTAGAAACGTAGAATCTTGGGGATTCTGGTAAGATAAGCATACCACCACCTAAGATAAGAGCCCATAAGAATTGGACAGCAATTGGAATTCTGTAAGAACCAGAATCGTTTCTGTTGTGAGTACCTTGGTTAACACAAGCGGCTAATAATAAACCGATGGTAATGGCCCATTGGTAAGCACCAATAATAGCACCTCTGATCCACTTTGGAGTGGTTTCAGCTTGATATAATGGAATGACAGCGGAGACTAAACCAACACCGGCACCAGCAATGGCTCTACCAGCACATAAGAGAGGAATCTTAGTAGCAGCGGTTTGTAAAATAATACCAAGGTTGAAAACAACTAAAGTACCAATAATTAAGGTCCATCTACGACCAATTCTATCAGAAATGAAAGGAGCACCAAGAGCACCACAGAAAGTACCAACAGATAAAATAGAGACAATAAGAGAGGATTCACCAGAAGTGAAGTGACCACGGTTATGCTTTGGGAATCTTTCCTTAACATAGTCCATAGCTAAAATACCAGAAATGGTACCGGTATCGTAACCGTAAAGGATACCACCGAAGGCAGCGAAAAGACCGACCAAGATACCCATGGTGGTGGAACCGGCCTTCTTTTCACCGAAATTAATATATTTCTGCAAGATCTTGCTATCTTCTAAACCCATTGTGAAGCTAAGTGAATTAGATGATGATGATGGAGAAGAAAAGAATTAATCCTTGGGGAAATAGCTATGTATTTATACTTCTGAAACAGAGGAGGGGGTCATTATTACCAAGAGTAATTTAATTGCAAAATTAACGGCGCCTGCCGTGTCATCCTAAGGTAAACTAAGGTAAAGTGGAGCATAAGTGGAAATACTATGGGGTTTGTGTCATAAAAATCTGTAAGATTTTGTGGTGTTGGGGTTTTTGTGATCTTTTGTTTTGTGTTTTTTTAATCGTATAATCCCGAGTTACAAAAAGGCGGACAGAAAAACTCTGCTTAATTGCCCGCCCATACGAGTCAATTACGGCAAAATCCTCCAATAAGTTCAATTAAAAACATTAGATGAAATTGAAGCCCATCAAACGTTTGAATTTGACTGTTTTGAAGGCTAGTTTAAAAAAAGTGTCATTTCAAATCTATTTTGGACCCAAGATGGATCGACAGAAAAGCGGTTTATGTCCCCTCACTGACCAATGTATTAGATGTGTTTTTACGAGGCTGGAACAACTCAACGGAGCCAACCATTTGGTTAATAGCCTACCCCGCAACAACTTTATCCCGTAAATTAAAAATCACAAAAATGCAACATAAAAATAAATTCTATATGCATTGTTGGGAATTAGTGGGGTGCATCATCCATCGCGAGAGGTGGCTTTACATGATCCTTTTACAGACGACGTCAAAAATACGATCCAAAGGCTCGTTGCAACACCGTAAATAAATTCATACTTTCTTCAAACACCAAAAACAAGCTCGGGTAAATACCCTATACCAACAAAATCAACTTCACTATAATTTTCTATATACTTTTTTCCCCAGTTATTTTTACTAAGGGAAAGTCTGCGGACTTACAAATCCTTGGTAAAAAAAAAATTTTTATGCATACCCCATGCCGAAAAAGATGCCCCAAGATTGTTAAAATTTCTTTTGCCGATACTTTAATGCATCCACCACTATGAAACCAGTTGTTCCGCATTCAGATAATGCCGCATTCTGGTATGAGGGTAAAGAGATCCCTCGCAACTCCACCAGAGCCCCTACATTATACAAAGATCTCAAGACAACGCAACACAAGGGTATAAACAATCCCTAATTTTAGGTCATGTAATTCATATAGCTAATTTTGCGCATATTTGCCGTTCGTATCATTATACTAAATTTTCCGAGGCCTGTACCTCTATGTCTGTCTTTTTTTTATGACAACCCGCACTCACCTACCCGTTTCATGATAATTTTTACCAAGACTAAATGAGCCAAGGAAATAAGATCACCCCACTTGTTTAGCGTGAATTCACTGCATTTTACCGTGTTGATCAATTCTCGGTTAATCCCACGGCTTTTTGAATTAAGCGTTACCCCACAAAATAATATCTGTATCCTGCACGCCGCGTATACTCTAAATATCCTCAATTTTATTAGAATTGTACCAAAAGATGAGCTAGACTTTTTTTTTATTACTTACAAATTTTTATTAGAACATCCCATAATTTTGTACCATCACCAGGTTCAATGGTTTGTAATTTGTCCGTTAATTTTTAAAAGGATCAACAGGTCAAAACTAACCATCTGATGATCATAAAACACACATTTTAATTGGAATTGTATAATTTTACAAAAACAAAAAACGATGCAACCATACAGGATTGGTTAGAATTAGTGTAAAAGTCTACGTGCCGAGCCATATACAAAGAATTTTAGTTAAATATTTGTAAAAATTTGGAGTAGGTTTCAAAGACAGAAAAACCTTTTTCAAAGCCCTTGTAGACTTTTTTTGAACCTAAGCCAACTTTATGGTAGGTACAATTCTGTTAGGGAAGTTCGTGAGATTTTCGTTAAATTTACTAATTTTCCGTGACTCCTACTATACATACTGAAGGGCTGGGCTTAGGTGCATAACGTTCCAAGAATTTTTTTTGTGTTACCAGCTCTTTTTGAGGCAAGTTCCCCACTGTAACATCACAGAAGGTAGCATTAGCTGCGGGGTTCATCCTAACCCTCTTTTTCCGTTGATCTATGTTACATCGTCCCACTAAATTATTCACATACATCCTCGCAAACCCTAATTCCAATTGTTACAGGGTAAAAGGTGCATGGCCCTTACGTATTTACTACCATAGTAACGCCTAGGCTAATTGTGGGGCTACATGAACGATCTAACTCCATCGAAAATGGGGCGTCACCTGACAAAATGTTAATGGCTCCTTCCTTCCCCCATCCTTTATTCTTTCGGTTCTTCGTTTTTGTACTTCTTTTAAAAGTTTTTCCCCACCGGTAAATAATATTTCCCTGTCTCAAAAACACACCACTAACATAATTTATTCTCTCAAATTCAAATTACAACTTTGATTACTAAATCCCAACTCCTTCGGCGTCGGACTCTGCCGAGGACGAAGCGGCCTTATTACCAAAAGTTTAATTCTATTGTGTGTGTTACCCTTACTTTGTTAATTTTAATATCCGCAACCTTTATTGACATTGTTCTCATCCAGGGGCCTAAAAAAATATCCCCATCATGGCCAAGAATATGGAACAGATGTCCAAAGTCGAAGGTTACAACTATACAAAAATTTTCGAGGGTAATAAACCCGGATGCAGCTAATTATCGGACTTCGATCAAAGTACGAGAGATTTCTAATTAATCTGGTAAATTACATTAATTGTAATAGACGCGATCTGGGTTGGTTAAACATTTTTTGTGGTTTTGTAAAAAAAAAATCCATATTGTACCCTTCATGTCTCTCAGCTCCCTGTTTTTGTACTCTACGGATCGGCACTATTTCGAGTTTTTTTTGACTTAACAAATACATTATCCTTAAAGTTGGGTGTCAGTTTAGGTTGCTTTGCTAAATCCGCGGCTAATTATAATTAAGAGCTCGTAATGCTACAATGTTCTTGAACCCTTGCCACGGTTGTTGTGTTGTTATCTATTATGGGACCTATTGATCTACTCCACACTCTCCACACTTCCCCACCGTATATTTTTTCCGTTTGTACCACTTTCATTTTTGTATCATTTTGAGAGCTAATTTTCCTTTTTTTCCTTGTAACAGTGCTCTTTTATTGGTCAATGAGGCTTATCTACGACACATACGGAACATTGTGGACCATAAGCGCTTTTTCCGATCAAACCCTTGATAGCAAACGTACGTAAATAACCTTCAAGTGGGGAGCTGAAATCCCCTTTCATCGCCCTGGTGATTCAACGTGGAGAACCCAAAATTTGCCCCATCTTTTGACTCATTTTTTGTAATATTTGCAGTCATATTCTTTAAATCATTATTAATTTTTAATAGCTTTTCTTCGGTAATTTTTCCATAATTGTTAGAATTCAAAAATCTAGGAACAAACGGTAACCAGTAAGATTGTCGAGAATCAAAGGATCTGGACTCTCCCCCAAATGTGGAAAATATCTGATGTGTAACTCATTGAAATTCCAATGATCTACTCGGTTGTATCAGAGTTTCGGAGACAATTCCAAATTCTCAACAAGTCAACTCCACTTTCCTAAATCAGACTTTAACTTTCCGTTCCTCATAATTTTTATCTGAATTCGATCGCTTCCCACAATGATGTCAGAGATTAAATCCTCAGTAACAATATGGCTTAGTTCAAAAAAATGGAAAAAAAAAAAAACTTGTTGAGTGGTTTTGAAACGAAACAACTTTTACCATAGTTCGGGATAGTCCTGAAATCTGATATCTGATCGAAATATTCGATTAATTATCTGATACTTCGTAATTTCGTAATTTATGACGAGTTATAATTTTTTTTTTTATTTCGCTTAACATTCTTTACTCCATTCACAAGTAACACCCTTCGGTAAGGCGAGTTTCTTGTATTGATGTTTACACAGTGTCGGCTACCATTACGAGAAATCTGGTCTGAGTAGTGCCTAAACTAGACAATAGGCCTTTGATTCACTACTAATTCCGTGGAAGGAAAAAAATAGCTTAACATCTCAAAGGCTTGTGAGGTAATTTTTCAACGCATTTCGGCTATTGTATAATTTCAAGTTGAAAGACAAAACTGAAAATCTTCACTCGGTTAAAAAATCCAGTTTACCGTAAATTCACTCTGGTTCCTTTGGAGAAGATCTGGTCAACGTTAACCGTTGCAGTGCCAACCAGCCTCATTAAACGCTTTGTAGTAAATGACGATTTCATTTAGGTTTTCGTACTTTATATTCTTACTTTTGATAATTTACACTGATTATTCGTACTTTTCTACACGAACCAGCTGCTTGGCAACTCAACCTACCAAGAAATTGGTGCATTCTGATACAACCAAGACATTTACACATTGCATTACCCTAATTAGATTACTTTAAAGGGTTGGGTCATTAAAACCGTTACATTGTATAATTAATAGACCTCGTAGTACTGTTAGGTGTATATGACATTGACAACCTCATCACCCCCGCAATCCAAGACTTTCTTGTACCTGTTTCTCCAAACAACAACTTGGAAGATCTGGGAGAAGCTTTTAACTCTGCTCTGCTATACAATTTAAAAACTAAACCTTAAAAAAACTCGTATTCTACTGATCTCGTAGATACTAACGATCTTCAACAATAAGATCTATATGCAATGGAAAAAAAACCTTACTATACCAAATGAGCATAATTCCAAAGAAATATCTCTAGTTTGGCACGAGGCGGTGCAAATAGAACTCTTTGTAGATAACCCAGTCAAAGTCCGGTAGAATGGGATATTCAAGCAGCTCATTGGCCAGTGAAAAATTGACGTTGAAAGGTGAAATCTGTGTAATATTATTATTTGCACCTAACCAATTAGCCTCATCTGTACATGGACAATAGATGACAAACCAGGTGGTTTGACAGGAAAGAAAAACCAAAGAAAATTGATTATACAAACAATCTGATAATTGTAGCAACTTTTCAGGTTTCTGGTCGGTCTCTGGTCTATTGTAAAGATCGTTAAGGATCGATCGACAACGGCAAGCGAACAAATAGTGGTTGGACCCTAAAACCCTGACCAGTTGATCATAGTGGGACCACATTTTTTCAACCTCTATCAAACACCTTTTAGCACAACATACGACCTATACAATACCACAAATACGATGATACCCCGTTGATTAGTAATTACTCACACCACTATGCCCACTATAGTCGCGAAAATATCCCCATTCCATTGTTAATTTGATGTTTTTAGGGGCTATATCTGCGTACAAGCCACCTAGTGGTTTCCCCGAGATCTCCGTTATCCTGATATCGCTTACTAAAGGCACTTAATCAAAAAAAAGCAAGGCGACCAAGTATCATAGAATTGAATGAATTGGTAGAAAACGCTTGTGAAATTTCTGTTGTATAAGTAGGTTATCAATTGCTGCATCAATTGTTGATTCTATTTTCATTGCAACTATTCAATTTTATTATAATTCAGCAAACATGGCTATTACTGTTTTTCTTACTGGTGCCACCGGTTACATTGGAGGTCAAGTCCTTCACGACTTATTGAATAACCAAGATGGTCTTGAAATTGTGGTTACTGCTTTAGTGCGTACTGAAGAAAAGGCTGCTAAACTTAAGGATGCTGCAAACAAATCTACCAACACCAACTCTAGTCGCGTGGAAACTGTGATAGGTGACTTGGCTAGCTTTGATCTTATCAAGGAACAAATCAGAAAGAACGATGCTATTATCAACACTGCTGACGTTGACAATGTTCCATCTGCCAAGGCAATTGCTGAAGAACTCGCTACTGTTCAAGGTAAGAAGATCTTGATCCACACCTCTGGTACTGGTGTCATTGGTGACTACAACCCAGACAAGGAACCAAACACCAAGGTCTACTCCGATGCCAAAAGCATTGATGAAATCAACTCCTTGGACCTCAAACAACCTCACAGAGAAGTCGATCAAATCATCTTGGATATCCACAAGCAAAACAAGGATGCTTTAACCACTATTATCTGTCCATCCCAAGTTGTTGGTATTGGTGAAGGTTACGACCATGTTCTCTCCTTCCAATCTCCATACTTTATTAAGAGTTGTAAGAAGAACAACCAAGCTTTCTCTGTCTACACCGGTAACTATATCTGGAGTCATATCCATGTTAAGGACTTGAGTGCCTTGTACTACACTATCTTGAAGAGATTAGTAGATGGTGTTGCTATCCCTGTAAACTACCATGGTTACTACTTCGGTGCTTACGCTCTTGAAAACGAATGTACTCCTACCACCAAGCCTTCTGAAATCGAACACACCTGGAGACAAATGTCTGAACAAGTTGGTAAGAGATTATATGAAAAGAAATTGGTTCCAACCCCAGACGTTGTTGAATTGGATGGAGAAGCCGTTGCTACCCTTGCTGGTACTCCATTTGCTCCATTATTATGGGGTCTGAACTCCAGAAGTAGAGCTGACAATGGTGCTGCTATTGGATGGAAGCCAAAGCACTCTACTATGGCCGATTACCTTAAGGCTATCGATGAAGATGTTGACTACTTGGAAAAGCATGGTCAATTGAACTAAATTGGTTCGAGCTCAAAATAGTTTGTCAAATGAACCTCTCAAAAATCAGTGTACTTTATATAGTTTAGTTAATCAATAGCTAATAACTGCAAAAGATTCATAATAGATTTATACCTTAGTGCTTGCGCTAATAGTGGGACCAAAGTCTCACTATACGCTACCAACTCTCGCTATCTCACCGTGTCGTACACTATCTTGTGTCGCTAACTTCCGTGTCGCTCGCTAACTTGTGTCGCTAGCTTCCCATGTCGCTCGCTATCGCTCGCTACTCAGCTGACCACGTTCACGCCGCGCTGATTATCCCGTGATCCGTCTACTAACTAGCCATAACCAAACCAACTATACTTGACTGGACTCTAATGTTGTGGTGTGTATTCCTTCTACACTTACTCCAATTGGCGTCTGCTGCCGCCCCCACCACCACCTCCAGTCTTGAACCAAAACCCACTCCCTCCACCATCATCGATGTGCTATCTTCACAAGCACAGTATTCATACTTCTTAAGGACATTACAGCGAAATGGCTTGGTCCCCATCATCAACGGCCTTCAGAACGTCACCTTGTTGGCGCCCATAAACCTGGCCTTTGCTGGTGAAGATATGGACTCTCTCAAACAGCCAGTTTATACCCACGAGCTTCTCAGATACATTGTGGACCAGCGGTTCAGGGTCGGATATATGGACCGCAATGAGGCTATCTTCAATACTCTCTACAATACACTGGATACAACCAAATATACCATCAGTGTGACTCCAGATAACGAGTCCCAGGAGTATGTGATTGATAACTTGGCGTCAATCGTGGAGCCTGACATTTCGGCTAGACACCAGTACTCGTTTGTTCAGGGTATAGATAAGCTTCTTCCGTTAAAACCTTCAATTTGTCTGTATCTATTGAGCGATAAGGGCGGTGAAGATATCAGTTTCATCAAGAACTTGGTTCGCCTGTTGTTCTCCAAGAAATACCAGCATCTTGATGATTTGAAGGGCAAATACCCCACCAAGATCCCAGCAACCTGTGATGAATTCCTTAAAGACGTCCGTACCGTGTTCATTCCAAACGATAACTTCATTAGATTATCGCTTCTGCCATTGGAGATGCAATACTACACTGCATTATACCGTAGTACCTCCTCCAACCAGTTCAAGACCGCCAAGGACTCAGTTTACGAGATGAAGTTAGACATCCTCCACCTTTTGAGCCACTTGATGCTCAAAAACCTCGTGGGCGGTATCAATGGTACCAACGCCGCCTACAAGAGCCACTCACACAAGGTCGACTATAACATCTCCTTGAACAATCAATCGATAGTCCTCAATAACCAGATATCCACCAGCAAAAGCCTTGTTCTTGCAGACGGAGTGGTCCACGTCTTTGAACCAAAAGAGCATCATCAAATTGGATTCTTTGAGGCCTTAGAAGTTCCGATAGCTGATATGATCCCTAGAAGGGCACTTGAAGCCTTGCATTACTCCAACTTCGTAAAGGAATTGAAATTCAGAAAGTTATCGTACTTGATTGATGGTTCCACCTCCAACCAGACTATTTTCATCGATGTTGTTCTGAGAGATGACTCCGATGACGATGCTGTCCTTTTGAAAAGGCAGGCCCTTTTCCAATTGGATGTAGAAGACGAGGAAGCTCTTGGAATAGAAGAAGCTGATTTGGATGAGATCTCTGATATTGCTGAAGTTGATAGCTGGCCACCAACCGAAACAGTGGATGCTTTGGGTTTCAGCTCCAAGCAATCTTTACTTTATCAGTTCGCAGATAATGGTATCAACCCAACAAAACTCATCCATGACAAAGAGCCTTCCTATAAATTACTTGACTCCAAGCTCTGTTCCAAAAAGAGGATTGGAGGTTGTTTCAAGTTGAAGCTCTCAGCATCAAAATCCAACAATTTTACCGAGCTCACCTTGAACGATGACATCGATATCATGTCTACCTATTCCTGTGGAAACCACAGTTACATATATGTCGGAACTAAAGAGCTTTCAACTCCTTCTTCGCTCAAGCGGTCTCTTGGTGACTTGATCTCTAATGGTGCAGTCCAGAGACATGTGGAACATATTGACATCGACAAAGAGAGTTGTTTAACTACTTTGGGATACTTAAACGAACATGACTTATACTCATTGAAGGATAAAGGCGATGGATACTCTGTGTTCTTGCCTTGTGCAAAGTTGGACAACAAGAGATACGATGAAAAGTTCTTTGATTTGGAAGACGATGTATCTGCCGAAAAAGTTACCGCCTACAAGAAGGAGGGGACTTGGCAAAAGCTCGGTTTAGCATTATATTATTTGGAGTCTCGTCCAAAGCTCTTCAAAGATATTTTACAAGGAATGTTCCTAAAGGGAACGATATACTCTGACTTTGGATTGAATGATGATATTGAAACAGAATTAATTACCTCGAACTTGAGAGGTGACGAAGTTGTGATCAGAGAACGTTATTTCGATGGAGACTATGACCATGTAGTCACCGTGAACGATACAAAGCTTCTCATTCCTTTAAATTCAGATATCTTATTCAACCAGGGTGTGGTCCATGTTATTAATAAGGTTTTACTTCCAGAAAACTTTGAGATTCCATTCTCTGATCTTATTGCAACCACAACTGACCCAGATTACCCTCATCATTCGTTTGCTGATTTAATTGCATTATTTCCTAAACTCAGCTCAGCAATTGGTCTTGGAGATGCTACAGAAAACCTCTCCTACTCTCTTTTAATCCCTACAGCAGAGTCATTAAAGGATTTTAACATTACTACTGATTTTACAAAGCTTTTAGACTTCTTGGAGTTCCATTTGATTCCAAATTCTGAAGTGGGAACTATTCTTCTGTGTCTTGACAGTACTTTCTACACTAGTCCTCATCGGATCGATGAAAATGTCATTCAAACCAACTTGACTGACATTTCTCTTTCTTGTTACAGAAACCGTAAGAGTAACAATGTTTTCTTGAAGTTGAACAACAGGGAAGACTCCGAAGATCTTGGAATCACTTCTTATAACAAGGATCATGAAGTCAAGATATTATCTCATGGATGTACCTCTTTCAGCATCGATGCAAATATTACTAATGGAGCCTGTGTCTTCTTGATTGAAAAGCCATTGAATCTTGAATGGTTACAAAGCAAGAGCAATTTCCTTCATCTCCATCTTGGATTTGTGAGTGTTGGAATCGGTATCATTTTAGGACTTACTCTCTTCGGTGGTATTATGATTGGTGCCATTTTCTGTCTTGGAAACAGCAAGAACAAGCTTAATAGTAAAGTGCAAACCAATAATTTTACTTTCCCTGAAGCAGAACCAAGTTTTATGAGAGTCAGAATCGACGACGACGAGTATTTGATTGATAGAGGTTACGAAACCGATGTGGATGTCCTACGTACAGAAACTGATCAGTTATTACCATTGCACGGAGCCAAACGTTATAAAAAGAGAAATTATGGATCTTTTCCATCATATGGAGCTACTGGTAATGTCAAAGATGCAGCAAACAGTCCATCTCCACCAAAAACTGCCGTTAGTGCACCAATGTCGATTAGAGGAAGACAATTGACTCAGGGATTGAATAGAGAAAGAAACATTCCTACTTTTGATTGAAGACTTGGTCTTAATTGACCAGATTTAACCAGTCATAACCCGATTATCCAACCTTAAATATGGAGAAACAAACCACAAAGAAAACAAGTGAAAAATTTGTTAATACAACATAGTACTTGAATATTTTTCACCAGCATTAACCAATAGTTATATGATCAGAACAAGGAAAAGAGCTTATCCAGTGGAACTTGAAAATGCATTGATATATGATGATAATAGTTTCATTGGGCTCAATTTGTATAGTATCTGATATTCAATTCTTCTTATTTATTACACAATTATTTATCAATAAATTAGCTGCTTAACAAGTGTAGACCGTGATAGTAATAGATATAGAGAAATAGCTAGATAATGCAATAGCGTTAGTTGTTTTATCTATTGGAAAGTTGAAATGTGTTTCAGTTGTAGGAAATGAATGGTATTTCGCAGCCATTATTATGACACATTGAGAGGTTGGTGAGTGAAAAATTGTCCTTCCTTTAAAGTAGCACAGTTAATAAGCGTCTTAGTAGATTCTGTGTATATATAAAAGTAGAACAAGGAAGTAGATTTATAGAGTAGAGTGGTTTGGCACTAAATATAGATACCATTTCTCATTTGTGGACCAATATATAGCGAAACAGTAGTAACCATCAGTGTTCAATTTTTTCTACCCAATTTTCAAACACTAAAAGAATACCGGATAGTCTTAAACTCTCCTAGAACTCCTATTTAGATTTCTTTATCATTTTTCAGTCCCTTAACCCTCTCAACTGGCGAATTGGACAATTGACACGTCTGGTGGCTCTGGGTGCAACATCAAATGTCTCGCAGAAACACCCTACAAAACACACACAAAAACCCCCAAAGTCCCATTTTATTCAGACTGAACTAACCAAAGGTATCCATTATATCGATAACACTTCTTCACTTGTCCCCCTTCCACCTCCCTCCACTCCTGGCCCCGTTTCTACTGTAATTTTGCAACTGTCCCATACTGCAATACCGGTGGGCGCACGCCCTCATCTATGTCGCGATACTATAAACCCACAACAGACGTCTTCTAAGCCAATCTACTACCAAAAACACCATGTCCGACCAAGTTCCGCTCCAGCAACAGCTCCAACAAGAGCCACAGCACGAACAGACCGACGTGCCGATCTCCCAAATGGCCGACGACGAAGATATACAAATTTCCACCGGCGAACAAGACACAAAACACTTGGACGATGAAGTTGCTAGATTAAAGGCCGTTCTTAACTCAGAAAACCCACATGCTCCTCAAACCGATGAAGAAAAGAGAGACATCGATTCCAGATCCGTTTACATTGGTAACGTGGACTACGGTGCCACTCCTGCCGAATTGCAACAACATTTTGCCAGCGCTGGTGTTGTGCAAAGAGTGACTATTTTATTGAATAAGTTTACTGGTCAACCAAAGGGTTTTGCTTACTTAGAGTTTGCTGATATCGATGGCGTTAACAAGGCTGTTGCCACTTTGGATGGAAGCAGTTTCCGTGACCGTGAATTGAAGGTTAGCGCTAAGAGAACCAATATCCCTGGTTTGAGTACCACCAACAGAGGAAGAGGTGGCTTCAGAGGCGGCAGAGGCGGCAGAGGTGGTAGAGGAAGAGGTAGAGGTAGAGGTGCCTTCAGAGGTGCTCCAAGATTCACTCCATACTAGATACACTATAAAGAGAGGGTATTGGTTTCCTTTACATTTGAAATATAAGAGAGAGAGAGTATTGATTACACTGGTGATAATGGTGACAATTTAGGGAATGCTACGGATCGCGTCGGTGTTTATCTAGGTTATACTTTATTTCATAAATGATCTATTTGGTGCCCGATGGCTGTTGATAATATCGGGGGACCTCTCCTTTCCTAGGAGATGCCCAGTCTATTTCCAACCAACGGATATATCTATATCTGTTGATTATGTATTATTAAGTTTCTTCAACGCCTTTCTGTCGTTGGTTTCCTTGGTCAAAATTGAAAGGTTTTCTAAACCATCTTCCTTTAATCCATTCACCACTCCTTCCACATTCTCCTTGGACTTTTCTTGCTCAAACTTATACTTGCATTGAAAAGATTCAATTTCAATTTCCAATCCCACAATGGCCTTTTGTAAAGTACTTAAATACTTTTCAGGAGCTTCAGTAACATGCCATGGCTTTTCACGTTCCTTTTCTTGCTCATCAGTAAGATTAGTCACTTGATTCCTTACAAACAGAAAATCATCAATGACTTTAGATTTACCTTTAATATGAACAGCTGCAAAATCCCATGTAGGAACAAATTTATGAGTCTTTTCCTTTTCTGGATAATATGACGGAGTAATATAAGTATCTTCACTTTTAAAAATCACCAAAACTTCTCCATTTGTCAAATCTGGTTTTTGGTGATTAACCTTAGCAATATGAGCCCTTAAGATCTTTTTACCATCTTCAATTCTAAGATAGAATGGGAAATGGTTAGCGATAATACCGTGTTCATCAGAACTGGTAATAACAGTTGCAAGTGGATACTTTTGAATAAGATGTTCGGCTTGAGCCCAGTCTTCTTCGCTGTAGTGTTTAGGAACGTACATGATGTTTTGTGTATCTGTTGATGTCGATGCAGTTGACAGATAAGTGGGGATTCTAAATTTAGTAAAGGCCTTCAAACACCTGATCTATAGTTTATAGGTTTATAGTGTCTATAGTGTTATCAAAAGTGATTAAACGTGACTTAACTTTGTACTTAACCAATACACGCCAATTATATGGATTCAAATGTCTATAGTTGATTTGTAAATCAGAGGAACAAACTTTGGGTATGAATTGATATGTTCAGCACTTTCTAAGTGGGGTTTTAGGATCCTGTGTAGAAATGGCTTAGTTTATCCAGAAATGACAGATAACTGAAATAGGAGAAAGAAGCGAAGTATACAAAAGTTTGCAACAAAGAAACGGCAAGGGGGACAAATCGGCTCCTATTTATAGTTAGTTGTGATCGGAGTCAGAATAGTCATCGTAAATGGTCGTAAACGCGGGTGAAAAGTGTCTGCTTATATATCAGGTTACAGTGACATTGCGTTATCTTGGATGACTCAGCTGAAATTAAGGCTTCTGAGAGGTTGAGCCGCAACGAGATACTGGATCAGGAAATGGCGCCGACAATCAGATTGGGTGGGGAACCAGGGTGCAGGAATGGGTGCAATAGCCAAGACCAAGGACTGGTGGAGTATAACGAGGAGGTAACTGGCACCTTCAACTGAGAATTAAGAGAAGAAAGTATTACTTTCGGTGAAATAGAGTATTAGTTTAGATTCTCCCGAAATCTGGGTTGAAATATGTGGATTTTCACCTAGTTAGCACCTTTAAGCACAACTAGATAGAGATTGAAAAGTCCAGATCCTACCTGAAAAATAGGTAATAAAACATACCACACAGTGATCCATACACTCACGGTACTCTATTCAAATTTAACTAAACAATTAGCTTCATTCGAGCTCCGAAATCTACTATTTTAGTGACTTTTGTCTATCTGTTATAGTAATATCACATAATATAACATCACAGCTCGATAATACTCATGCTCCTACAACTACTTAGGTCATGTTTGTGCAAATTATTTATTAATCACTGTTAATGCTAAAATGATATGTATTGAATTTAGTGCAAATAGTAAATGCTCTTCTGAGAGCGTAATGAATAAGACTTTCCAACATAGTTGGATTAGTCTAAAGTGTTTAAGTTAATTAAGGAAAGGCTATGAAGGTACTTCAGGAACTGCTGAATCTTTCGGTAATTCAGCATATTTAATTTTCCAATTCCACTTGACCTTAGTAGGTCAAGGTAGCCCATGTACCAAGAACAGCAAAACAAACTGCAATTGGAACCACAATCTTGATGACCAATCTTTCTAAGGCATTGCTCTTGTGTCCACACAACTTAAGGTAGAACAAACATGGCAAGATGATACACACCAAGAAGCAGATAGAAGCACCCAAGATACCAACAACTCTATCAAACTCAGGGAATACAATAGCCAACCCCACAAAAATAGCATTCACACCAACTCTAACCACAAATTTCATAAGTGATTGGAACAGGCCACCAACCGCTGATTTAGAGGGAATGTTCAAGCTGAAGAGTGAGTCCAAAGTGGAAATAATTGGCTTTGCGTTCAATGGAGTCTTTGCAAGAGGGATCAAACAAATCAAACCACTAATGAGTGGATAAACCCAAGTTGGGTATCCTTTAGTTTCTAAGATATTATTGGTGATTTCATTACTACAGTAGTGACCAAACATCATGAAGCCCAAAACTCCCATGACAACATCAGTCACTAAAGTGATAGTATAGGTCTTGGTTAAGGTACTTTCGAATTTATGAGGATGTCTCATATCACTCTTAAGATTAGGGAAAATGGCATGACCACCGAATGGAGCCATTAAAATACCAATTGCCAATAAAAGGTCTGGAGTAGATTTTGGCCATAAGTTGGTTGGCATGACTTGAATCAAAGAACCTGGAGAATCAGCCTTTAAAAGACCACAGAGCAAGACCAAGAGGGTAATTGAAACAGTGGAAAGAATACCAAATAATGAAATGATTGACAAAACAGGTAAAGGAAGGAAAGTGAAAGGAGTCAATACCACGAAACTGATGAACTTGAACCTAGTCTTAGTCCACACTTCTTCATCCCCGAGTAACCCGTACAACGAGTCACTGAACAAGACGATCAATGCAACACCAGCTCCTAATAAGTCAACGGAGAAGATCAAGGAAATGAACAATTTGGCTACTGAACCATATGCAGCATAACCCAAATCAGCGTAGGTCATGATGGTATTATCGGAGTCCATGGATTTGGATAACAACCCTGCTGTCCAGTAGGTGAGCAAACCACATACCACCAAAAGCAGTACTCCGAATACCCAACCGGCCTTGTAGATACCAACCGGTAATGCCAAAAGACCCACACCAATCAACACATTGATGGAATTGAAGATGGTTTGAGGAGCAGTAGATTGACCTGCTAAAACAGTGACAATGTTACCGTCTTTATCTTCGATTTTCTTCAAGTTGATATGGGAAGCAGTGGTAGCCAGGGAGATAACAGAACGAATACTGCTAAAGGAACGGAATCTGTTACGTGGATTAAGGATGCCTGGATGGGCCAGGGCGGTATGAGCACTATTCTGTCTGGACCTGCCCTCGTTCAAGGCGCTCATGATATCGTCATGGTAAAACACATCGTCAATGGCGGCATCTTGTTCGTTGTTCATAAAGAGCTGGTTTCTATTGGATATATCATGGATCACGGTACTTAAACGCTCACCTCTTCTGGCTGGGACCATCAACTCCGGGTCAAAGATCTCGTCATCAACTTCATCATCACCGTTATCAAAGAAAAACGATCTTTTCTTGTGGATATCGTTATCGATCTTACTGGCAGCAAATGACTGAGCACGAGTGAAGGAACTGGCGAAGTTATGTAAGGAATTGGGACCCTTAAAGGACCCGATTGGGGCATCGAGGAACGAATTGGTGTTCCTACGAATAAGCGGAGTGGACTCGTTCTCCATCACGTAACTTGGAACGTTGTGTGGGGGTATTAGTTGGGCTGGTGGTGGTTGGTGTTTTGGTACTAAGTGAAATGAAAGTTGGTGATATCAGGCCACTACCACGACTCGGTATTTAGTGAGACCTCTCGCTAGACGACAACTGGGGAAAAAAGGGAAACTGGGTGAAAGTCAATGGAAGCCAATGGAACACTAGTGGGATGAAGTATCGCTATAGATATGGCTGGTGGGACTGGTGGACAGTTGTGATGGTGGTGTGATATTTTAATTGTCACTAGAAAGTGGATGTCTGTTTTTCAAATAGAGATGATTATTGTATTATGTCTCGGGGGAGGATGTTCGTTACTTATCTACGGTTAGGAAACGACATCCCGCATCGGCGTATAATGGGATGTGTCCCTAGCGCGTTGTTTGTTTGGGGGAGTTATTTAGGGTGGGCCAGTAATAGTAGCCAGAGTCATACCGCGAATTGGGAGAAAATGCTTTGTTGCTAGAAAGGATCAGTAGCGGGCGAGTGCCTTGGCGAATTAGAGCAATAGTGGGTTTACAGTTGGTCCAGGGGGTAGAATGGTGATGTTCCGGAGTACTGTCCCATCACAAGAGCCTTCACTGGTGCATCTACAGGGTAGTTATTCCGAGACATCCTCGACTATAATAGGTTGCTAGTGGAGACGAGCGAAAAATGCTAGCGAGAGACCTGGTGGGAGTTGCTCCCTACAATAGCGGAAAAAAAACCAATTTAGCGAGCGAGTACCGCGCGAGGAATAGTCTATTGTTGGAGGAACAATAGTATTGTCAAAGCAAAGACGTTTTGAAGTGATATGTCGTTCAAGTACGAAATGAGTACGAGATGAGCTGAAATGAGATGATATAAAGAGATGAAAAATGAGTAAATGAGTAAATGAATGAATAAATCTTCATAGTACGACTTAGACTAGGTGAACATTATTATTATTATTATTGGGTCTAGCACTTGCCAAGTTTTTGAAAAATGAGCCAAGTTATGAACATATTCTAGGGAATGTATTTTTCACCAGAATAAAATAATAGGTGCAATATAGAGGAAATTTTCAAAGACAGGTTTGATTGTTCTGAGTCTAAAAAGGTAACTTCGTATTTGAGCATACACTGAAAGATCAAATAGGCTGAAATTCAAGTCATAGAATAGGACAAATAAATTGACATTTAATATTTGTAATAGTTCTGTCGCTACATCCATATCAGCTCAGTTTTAAGTCTACTCGGTTTCAAATTACCCTCACTAATTATTAAATATTACTTTATATTTATGCTACTCTATATTTTTTTGTATTTACATGACATAACTATTGCGGACTTAAACATATCGCCCACCATTAAAAAGGACTTCATGATCCTATTTCTCTATAGGGATTAAAATCCTTCTCCTTGCTTCTCAAACATCTCAAACAAACCCTCGCTACTCGTTACCATTTTTGCATTATCAGAAAACTTCTCTTGTCTCTTATCGTACTTCAGCTTCAGTTCTGGAGTCTTGTACACGTCTAATTCCTTTTGTTTTCTGAATTCAGGGTCGCAATAAACCATTGCTGCTACTAAGGTATAGTACGCATCATTGGCAGCATTGTGAAGTATGGCATGTGGGATATTGGCTAACCGCAATACACCTCTGAGAGTTCCACCTGTAGATCTCGATATACTGTACAATTTAAGGGTATCAACAGATGGTACATTGTCAGGAAGCTGGGCTCCAATACTCTTTAACCATTTAATATCCCCTTCTATATTATGTCCCACCAAAGCACCTTTTTTCTGTCCTATGTACTTGTCCAATATCTGGTTTACAAGTTTCTTACTTTCCAGAAATGATAGCACGTATGAGGTTCCTCCTAAATATCTGTGCTTATTATCAGGGACAAATCTTCCATTTAACCGTTTAAGGTTTTCTTTGACAATTATATGTATAGGTTTAAGCATGGGGAATATTGACCCTTGCAGCTGTTCTGGATCATATACCACAATTCCGATTTCTGTAACACTTTTGAGATTCTTCTCCCACGCTTCCACATCTATGGCTACCAACGGCTTTTCACGGGTATATACCAATTCCATATATTCTTTAAGTCTATTAAGGGACTTTTCGTTTCTATCCTCTCCAAATTCGAATTTAGTACTGGAAAGGTAGTCTTCCATTATAGCTCTAGGTGATGATTTGGATGGTAGAGTTTTTAGATCGGGCATGATTTTGGTGTCATTAGTTGTGCGTAAATATGCAGTGGATGCAATGCTTCGTATCAGCATTGGTATGGCCGAGGAACGGACCACATTGTGTCGTATGCAAGGAATCATCTATATGGTTAGAGATAATATATGACATGGTCTCGATATAGATGAGACAGTGAGGTCAGGTGATAGGGCGACATCCGACCATTAAACCAGATCAGACAAATATACAAGAACGAGCTAACCATAGTTCAGAAAGTATTTAGAAACAGACATAACATTCCACTCCAACTTTAAATTACTCATTATGTGTATAGAAGTTTTTAGAATTTAGGTGATGGTAATCAAAATCTATTACTTCAAGTTAAAACATTACATCACGTGTAGGTGAGTCGGATATCGTCACTAGACCCCAAATCAATGTTAACCACTAATATCTTCAATAAGAAGTTACTGCTACACTTAAAATATTATATTCACTACAAAGAAAATTCATCTTCTATTCACCTTCAAGTTATTCGATAACTAACCTTCCCTTTATCTATCTTCACAATTATGTCGCGATGTCGCATTTATGTCTCCCTTATTTGCAGCACTAGAACTCCGATTTCTCCATATTCCTAACATTTACTACACCAGAACACCCCTAAACCAAGCTAATTGCCCTATTCCAAGCACCAGCCACCCCAAATAGTCCGTCTGCACGATTATCACCACAATGGACGACGAAACCGCGATCTTGCGGCTCCAAAACTCGCCTTCACCAGATGAGATCCAACAGATCCTACAACAGTTCCAGTCACAACCGCCTTCTACAAGACTCCTCACGGCGCTACTCAATCACACTGTTCCAGAGACTTTCCTATCACTTTCTCCAAATGTTCAGCATCTCGTCATTCGCCAATTCCAGTCTCTTCAAGGGGTAGGAAACCTTGTGGCAAGACTCAAAGGATTCCAAGGCGATATCAAACTCTTGAACTCTTACGTACCCGTTGTGTTTGGAGTATTTGACGATAAATTGATGGAGAACTTGGTCACTCCAAAGACCCGTTTGATTGAGGCCAAAGAAATAGATAAGCTCTTGTTCAAGGGTAAAGTATTCAGTATATGTGTGGAGGTACTCACGACATTCGGCATTGAACTAGATGGAACCATCTTCAGCACCTCTGACGCGTACCTTGGGTACTTGAACCGGTCCCTTCTTGCCCTATACCGTAACGATGCCGACTTGGCGATTATCAACTTGTTCATCATGTCCATGAAGTCCTTCAATTCTTCAGGATTAGACCACTATTTTGACAGCATTTTCACCCAGAAGAACTGGGCTTTCTTCACCAAATCTTTCAATGTGATGAAGTCATTCGAAAGAAAAGAAATATTAGCCATTTTGTATGGCAAATTCTTGAATCATTACATACAACAAGAAGTATCAGACCAAGTACTTATAGGACTCTTTGAGATTGTGGAGTTTTCGTACCGCTACATCAACGATAGACTTATAGACCAGATAGTGGGATCCATTAACTACTCGCTCAACATACTTGTGGCCCTCGTATTGTCCAGACTTCCTCCAATTGAGTTCGATGCCCTTGCAAGAAAGTTATTAAAAGCATGGGGAGACGAAACCACCATACGATCTCAATCCTTGATTATCCAAGAATCATTCACTCAATTTTTAGTCCATTTCTTTGCCTTTAAAAAGCAGGAAGTACCATTGGAAAGGATGTTGGGAGATAAAGTATTTTTGGACTCTATTTCTACCAGGTTACTGTCCAATTCCAATAGCGTGAAGGATCTAGGAATAATCTTGGCTAATTATCTATGTGAATTCGCAGGCAAGGAAGTCATCTTTAAAGATCATAAGCCAGAAATTACCATAAAATTAAGAGATTTGGATATACTGAAATCTACTGGTAACTCATGGGAAGCTATAAGTGCACCAGTTGTAGAAGAACCAGAAAAGGAATTATCTAAAGAAGTGTCTAAATTACAAATTCAAGCTCCTAAATCATATACTTCAGACTCAGATGATGAAGACGAAGACGAGGAGTATAACGACGAAGACCCTACCATAGCACCAAAGGTCAAAATCCCTAAACCAATCTATATCAAGGATCTTTTAGAGTACTTGAATGTGGACTCAAAGAGTGCAAATGCTTACGAAATGATAAGATCTGCTCTCAAGCATGGTCCAACCTTAATCAGACAAAAATCGAGATTTGGTAACGAATTAAAGCTCTATTCTGAAGACTTGCTTACCAATATTATAGGTCTCCAAAATCAGTATAATGACAAAGACTTTGATACCATGAAATTGAACTTTATGATCTCCATAATAGCTGCTAATCCTGATGTTACTTTACACTTATTCAGATTATTATTGACTGGAGACTATTCACTTCAACAAAGAATGATGATTCTTTCAGCTGCTTCCTTATCATTACGTGAATTGAAGGGTTATAAGGATCCAGTAGTAGCACTGTCTTTCAAACAAATCGATTTCCCATCCAAAATGCTACCAGCGAATGTACACCATAAGTTTGCTCCTCCACCTTCGATATCATTTACCCAACTGATCACCACGAATATTCAAGATGATCTCATGTTGGATGCATCCAGGGAAGCACAAGATAAAATACATGGAGGTAAGGTTTTAAGAATATCTAGTGGGCTAAAAAAGCGGGCTACTACAGTTGAAAAACCAAAAATTGAAGGTTTCTATAAACTTGTGTCTTCCAGATTCTTCTTTCCTTTAGTAAATGTTTGGTACGAATCTGGAGAAATAGATATTGGAGCATATACATCGATATTTGTTGCACATTTCATTTCCACCTTAACATTAATTATTCATTCAGCTTACCCTTCTGCATCTAACCTTAATGATATGGTTCATGAATATTTGCTTTTGATTGAGCCACTTATTAAGAAAGTAAAGGTCGATGAAGTCCAATTGGTGGAAAGTTTAGTTACTGGGGTTATGTTAATTTGTGATATCATGGATGGCCAGTATTTGGTTTCCAAATATGGTGATTTAATCTTCTTGATTCAAAAATGGTTAGAAGTTTCATGGGAGAATATTATAGATGATAGACTCAAAAGTTTGAGTGCTGGGTTGTTGCTCAGATTGAGTCAATTGGGAGAAAGTTTCGAGCGGACCTTGATGGACCAAATGAACGGTTTCCAGGACTACTAACTGGTGAGACAATTCAAAAGGTAAGGCTGATTAGCTACACTAGTTTTCATTTACTTGAGTTTATTTATAAAATTTGTTAAAGATATGACTTGAAATTGTTACTGGCTTTCTGGATCATTGTTCTAGACCATCCCACTAGTTCAATTTGTATATACGGTATTTCGTTCGTAAATAGGTAATTTGATAGAACCATACAAAATTAATGGACAAAGCACCATTAATGTCACCTTCATTTAACATGTTTGTATCTTTATCAATGTACTTTTTCACTACTCGCTGTCAGACCAACAATTGGTTAGTTCAGTACTTCAGT
The DNA here is from genome assembly GCA_030568535.1 of Suhomyces anneliseae. Taxonomy (NCBI): domain Eukaryota; kingdom Fungi; phylum Ascomycota; class Pichiomycetes; order Serinales; family Debaryomycetaceae; genus Suhomyces; species Suhomyces anneliseae. The sequence continues at coordinate 339,979 of JAJMGB010000013.1, read as the reverse complement.
GAATAATTATCTTTTCAAGATTCGGTAAATAGGACCATCCACATGATGCTCAGTAATATATGTATATATGTTCCTTTCATATGTTCAGCCTATCCTTTCAATGTTTATGTAGCCAGTACGTACAACCCTGGTCTTTTTGCCAGTTCTAGAGTCAATTTCAACATCGGAATCCGGGTCTTGAGAAGAAGGTCTATGGTATTTTGGTGGCTGCTTACGTTCCTGGTAACGAATGGCATAAGCAAGAATTTCCTTGACCTTTCCAAAAGCCAAGGTGGCTCTATTGGTATTTCTAGCATGTTGTTTTGACCCCACAATAACTGGATGAACGAACTCTCTTCCATCCAAGAAATCTAGATTGTGGTATCTTCTTGTATTTGGATCACATAACTTCATAAGTAATACTAATGTGTAGTAAGCATCATTTCCAGCATTGTGAAGAAAAGCGTGAGGTATATCCATCTTGATAAGTCCATTAACTAAACTGGCACCTTGTTTTCCGTTTGATAATGCAAAGATCTTTTCTGTATCAATGGTATTTATATCACTTGAGATCTTGACCCCAAAATTCTTAAGCCATGAAACATCTCCCTTAATATTATGACCCACTAAAGATGTTTTTAAAAGGTAATCAGATGCTTCAAAATAGAAATCAAACATCTCTTGAAGAAGTAAAACCGCATCTTTACGAGACATACGATATGATTTTCTGCTGTTAGCATTATCCGCGTGGTCAGGCACATATCTACCATTCCGACGTCTAAGATTTTCTTCAATCCTTATATGAATTTGGTTAATATTCGGTACCATAGCGTATTCTTGTTCGGCTGGGTGATAGATGGCTATACCTATTTCAGTGACTTGGTTACTGTCTCTCTCCCAAGCTTCAACATCGAGTGAAAAGAGGATCTCTTCACGGCCGTATACTCTTTGCATGCATCTTTTCAAGAACTGGAGACTTTGCTTATTGCTTAAGTATGGATGGTGACTGAAGTCTTCATTGGTATATTCGTCGATAATTGATGTGAGAGTGCGGGGCTTTTCAAGGGCTTCCATGCGTACATGTTGTTCTTGAAGCCATATTGGTTTCTTAAGCCTTTCGTATATAGCAATATTATCGCGCATTGGAGGGGATATGGGGGGAATGTAATGTAAAAAGTGACTGGTACTTTGAGGGGAAAAGAATCTGATGATATACGCGGTTGATGAGGTGCGTGCGAAACTGGTGATGAATCATATGTGAGTAATCTATGAATCATCTAGATGTAGGAATGTATCTCGCATAACTGCTTCTAGAAGCTGCATTGAGCTTTGTGGTGTGACTCAAAGTATACTTACCTCATCTATGAGTAGTTGTGGCTATTGACACAGTCGTATTTATATTCGAACTGCAGCATGCAAGTCTAACCTCGTATAAATGTGAGCACTTATACTTATACTATTCTGAGCCAGGGTAGGAGTCTAATGATAGACAAAGAATCTTGAAAGTATTCGAGCTAATAGATAATCATAAGTGATGGCGCTTCTACCTATTAATAGCAGGTACTGTTGGGCTTGAAACCTCGGTGACAATTTCATGTCATAGCTGATAACAGTAAGCACATACATGAAGAATATAGAATAGAGAACGCTAGCATCTACTTAACTACTGGTGTATTTGAGTTTTGATTTTAATCTAGACACCCTTGGAGTTGTATCTAGATTAGCCGTAGTGTTAACCGTCGAATTAATTTATTAGACGAGGAATATAAGTCAAATAGTCATTATATTAGCTTCATTATAATCAATAGAGAAACATGATATCCACTGAAAACGAAAACAAACACCCACAACTATCTGCCTGTCACTTGGGTTTAAGGCTTTAAGAATCAATTCTGAATACAAAGGGCTGTTATCTCATTTACTATTTTGCGTCTAGTCTTCAATTGACTACGCTAACTATGACCCCTTCCCTTTAACCCGACTACACCTTTATTTGTTTGTGACAGTGAATAACACTAATCTTGTATGTTATACTTTGTTCGACATCTGGCACTTAAAACGGCCCTTGGTTCGTCAAGGTAACCGTTTGTTTTGATCTGTTTCATCAATGTAAACATTCCGCATGGTATCTACCACATGATGGATGGAACCGTCTAACATCAATGAAATTCAAGGGACTTGATTATCGTACATGCATAAAACGTCAAACTACTCGATTATTCACATGTTGTTTCTTACTTCAAATTTACGATCAAACCCCTTTGCTTGGAGGGGAAACCTTAAATTCGTATTTTTTGCATAATCAACTATTTTATCGCGCTAATCTCAGTTTGATCGACACTAGTGTTGATTAGATAAAAATATCAATATTAAAAAGCAAGCACAACTAAAAGAGGCTTTGACATGAAATTCTGTAATTACACTATAAGACCATTGAAGTATCTAGGTACCTTCAAATAACTTTGCTGTTGTTATTTGATCAAGTACAACTCCTTACAAAGCCAAAACCTAACTCTATTTTGGTGCGAATTTTTGGCACCTGAGGTAGTCAAGACGACACCTCGTAAACTTACATATCAAACGATAAATATCTAAGGGTCTATTAATACTATACAGAGAACTAAAGGTATAAATGCAAACTAATACAGCTCATAAACAAAAATAAGGAGCTCCGCCTCTTTTTCGCAATAATTATGAGTAATATAGGGTGATATGGGAATCATAAGCTTTAAACTTATTTTTCTTTTGTTTACAAAGCTTGAATGAAGAAACTCAATCCCAACAAACCACCAATAAGGAAAGCCTTTTGGACAGAAAAGTCCTTTTCACCGGCAACAGCACGGATTGGACGAGCATCAGAAGTCTTGTTGTGAATAGAGTGCATAGATGATGATCCACTGGTAGAACCACTGGCAGATGAAACAAGAGTGGAAGCTTCCTTCCAGACAGATTGGGATCCAGTAAATCCGAATTGGTTGTAAGTAACGTGGTTACCAGTTTCAGTGGCATCTTCAGTGGCTTCCTTGGTAGCGTCCTTGGCCTTGGTGGTTTCGGTGTTGGTGGCAGCGGTTTCTGGAGTCCACCAAGCGGTCTTTTGGGTAGCAGCTTCAGTGGGTTCAGCAGCTTGGGTAGTTGGACCAGCAGCAGCAGCGGTGTTAGCTTCACCTTGCTTAGCATCATTTTGTTTAGCATTAGCATCTTGGGAATCCTTAGAGTCCTTAGAATCCTTAGAGTCCTTGGCGTCGGATTCTTCAGTAGCCTTAGAGTCCTTAGAGTCCTTGGAATCCTTAGAGCTGTCAGAACCGTAACTGTTGTCGTCGAGACTTCCATTGCTGTCAGCCATGGCAACACCTAAGTGAATAAAGGCAACAGAAGCTAAGGCAAATGGACTAGTAACTTGGAGAGACATGGTATATTATTATTGTTGTGTATTGTGGAGGTTGAAGTTGTGATGAAAAGTTTTGATTGAAAAGATCACTATTATTGGGACCTGAACTAGTTCTTATATAGTTTAGACTATTTTAAAATTGAAAATCCATAATACGTCAACGATGACATCAGATTAGCAGGAAGGTAAACACCCCTTTCGCCAACCAGCCTTCACATCATCCGCTGACCATTGATGATGGATAATCTTGGAGCTAATGGTTTGATTTTGTGTCATATAGAACGGTTATTTTTGCAGCTCGCATAAAATTCGGTGCTTGGATCAATTACATTTCCTAATGCGGATCAATTACCATACCTGATTAGGAAGAATATAAACATGCCAGTTACTCCTGAAATCAAAGTCCATCCGTGGTATTGACTTGATTGGTCCCTCAAAAGTAACCTTTCGCCTATTTGTGTCAAGTAATAATAGGGTAGCTAAACTTAAGATCTACTAGAACAAAAGAACGAAGCCTATTTCGACTTGTTCTTTCCTACATTATTCACCATATTGGTAGCAACTGTTGATGATTCATATCAAATAGGTAAATATAAGCCTTGTTAATGAAGATATTTGAATGATCTGGTGGTTGCTGGTGCTTAAGTTATTAAAATAATTCTACAAGTTAAATTTAAAATCTGAACCAATTTTATTCTCTCTATAAACGAAAATGATGCACTTAGTAAATTTTGTCCTGTAGTAGATGTTTTTCAATCTATTTTTGTGCAGTTGGAACCGAAAATGAAATTTGTGTGAACTCACCGAATAGTGGATAACTCGGGGTTATCGCATTGCGTCACTAGATTTCTTAGCTATGATTCTGTGACTATATTGCGCCCCTGTATCTGTTATCATAATATATGTGAAGGCTGGCTCTTGGAAGATACAAGAGAATAATCCATTTGGGTTACATTTTGGCTTTGTTCCTGATTGTAATGTTCTGCATCCCCAAAAAAATGACTTCTCTATTGTTCAAACCGCCTGCACTAGAGGATCAAATCGGAGTAAAGAACATGTGGAGTAGTTCTCTACAGGATATATTGATCTCAATGTGGTCATAAGAGTTTTTTGTACCACGTTTTGCTTGTGGCTTGTATGGGTTATATGACTATTATATGATTTGTGTTTGACAAAATATCAAGTGGTGAGTGGAAAATATGATCCCAAATCTTCACTCTTTGGGTGAATCAACTTTGTGCGAATACTATTCCCCAAAGTAGATTCTCCTAACCACTTGCTATTATATCTCATCAATGGAAACTCTCCCATACATTGAAGAGGTCCAAAGGTATTTTCCAATTGTCCTGGCAGGATTTGCACCTTGGCTTTGATCCAAATATTCTTGTCAGTATTTTGAGTAATATCTTTAACAATCAAAGTTAAATCCGAATCTTTCACAGGGATGAGTTCTCCATTGATTTCAATTTGTTCAAATTGAACCATTGATCTAGTACCTATGTCTTTTAACACATCAATCAGAATACTAGGAACACAAATTGATTGATAATTTTCACAAAGTGGGACCAATTCTTGTTGGAATTCCGTAAATGTGTCATATTGAAGAATGTTAGGAGCGTATGAGTATGTGGCAGTAGGCTTATTGTTTGCAGGTTCAAAGAAGGAGAGTTCACCAGTGGACTCAACTGTGGGGTTCTTAACCAAGCCATGAATGTATTTGGCGGCCTCGGTGTTTTGACCGATCCGAATAATTGAGATGGATAACCTGTCCAGCAAGCTACTGATCATTTTTAAAAGAGATCCTTGGATCTTTTCCACAGTTGCATCCAGAGGCATTGATTTGGTGTATGTGTTGCAACTTAAGATTATGAACTTATTGATATTGTTAGGTCCACCAGGGATGAATGGAAAGAGATCCATACACTTTTCAATGCTGATTTTGAGCTCTTGTAATTCATTATAAAAGATAGTATGATCATTACGGGTGTTTCCTGACACCTTAAGATCTTCAATAACTCTTTCCCAACCATCCCATCCTGGCTCAACACACCCAATGAATGCACCTGACCGGTTTGGATTTCTACGACTATCAGTACCCACGAATATGAGCCCCAACTTGTCACACGGTCTTAATGTGCTACGGATAGACTTTAAGGAGTTAACAAGATTAGCCTTGTATTCCTCATCGGACATAACGCCTGTAGAATTGACAAGGGAGATTGAAATAATCAAGTTAAGTGGTAATGGATCTGGCTTTAACACCGACTTCATGAAGATAGGTGCAGGAATGTCATAATGATTTGCAACCATATTGGTGTATTCCATGACTTCAGATGGTAAGGTTAAAGTGTCTTTGAAAAGACCCCATGCATTGGAAGATAATTGTAACAAGTTGAATTTTTCAACTGGTTTCTTTTGGATCACCTTTTGGAAAACAGTTTCCCATTTGGTCATAACTGTAGGGTTTTCATGACGCATTTGTAATTCTGGATATCCTTCCTTGAGAGTAAGGAAGATCATATCGTCAGAAAGAGTAATTTTTCTGATATCTTCTTGGATCAAAACTTGACCTACAACCTTAGGACCATCAATAAGTAATAAAATATTTTCAAATAAGAAACAACAAACGTAGTCCCAGTTCATACCATTGGTGGTAACATAAAGATAATCAAAAATTATCAAATCATCAATAAGACCATTGTCGAAAAATCCGGCCTGCCAGTTGACAATTTCTGTAGATAAAATATGCTTGATCTGTTGTTTGATAGCCTGTACAAAAAGGTGATCTTCAGCAGTGGCTGAGGGTACCAGATAAATTTGTGGGGCTTTAATATTGATCATATAATTAATTTCTTGGATCTCAGGACCGATATGGATTTCACTGTCGGTCTTGAAATTTATGCGGGGTTTCAAAATGTCATTTCTCGTTTCATCATCAAATAATTGGACTGATTCTGGATCGGCTTCAATATTTTCTCCTCCTACTATTATCTCCGATAAAGGAGGGTCGCGGAGTGTATCTGGGATCATTTGGTTAAGGGGAGTCACTGGATGAAGTTCCTCCACTGGTGGTGGAGGTAATGGTTTTTCAAATGTTAATGCATCATGAATCAACATACTAGAATGGGCAGTATAATTATCATCGGCCATTCTTGTTCTTTCTCCGCATCGGCTGCAAACAGGTAACTCATCTAAGTATTCCCGGTTAAACATTATGTCATAACACTCAAGGTGACACGAGTCACCACATGAGAGTTCGACTGTTTCATCAGAAAGATGGAATAATGAATCTTCACAGAATGGACATATTCCACCTTTGTTACGCCTGCGAAACAAGGCCGAATCATCAGATTGTCTACGGCTAGCGAAGGATGAAAATGTGGAGACGGAGGAGATGGAACCGGTAGAAGATTTGAGGTTTAGACTGAGTGCTTGTGGAAGTGATGAACGTCTGGGTATGGTCCTATCTTTCGTTATAGAAGTTCTTTTTTTGGATTTAACGTCTGTCATGATGGTCAAAGAACTGAATAATTTACCAACAAGGAAAGGTAAAAATGACTAATTTTTTATGGGGATAAAAAGCTATAGGTCGAAATGAATGATCTAGTTATAGATATTGGGCCACCTAACTAGCTGAAAGGTTGATTTATAAGTCGAGTCGAGTTGAAATATAGGAAGTAGTAGGCAAAAGAAAAAAAATCGGTGATAGTGATCTTTTTGCGGGGTGGCTATGCGAATGCAAAGTGATGTAATTGAGTAACAGTATTAGTAGTGAGTGAAAAGTAATTGATATGAAACTAGTACAAGTACTTATGTACAAATGACAAAAAAAAAGGGTCTGGGAAGGTACTAGTTATATGTCTAGAATATTCAGGGGAATGTATGATCTGTGTACATATTACGTGACGGATCACCCTATATATATCTATAAAACTCAAGTTAAAAAATATCTAAATCTTTTTCTATTGTACTAATTAACCCTGATTGAGCAAGTATTGTTAAAAAGTAATAAAATCGAGACAAGTATCTAAAGGTATTGTTCACACCAAAATATTTGCGGAATGGCAAAAGGGTGTCTAAGACGAAGGACAAAGTGAAGCCGTAACTACGGTTTAGTTTCGTGGACTACGGACAAGGTCTGGAATGGAAGAACAGGCGGGTCTTTTTCCATGTACTAGGTAGCGTTGGCCACTATCATTAATTACTTGCAGTATTGGTGACATGCAAAATAATATGTAAAGTTCGCAACCTATTGAAGTAGTCATCAGCCTTGGGTCGTTACCGTCCGGTTCACAAGACTGCCCTATAAATGGGGGCTTTTTTACATTACCTTAACTTGAGCCCCGCCTTGGATCTTGATGCTCCCCTGCGCGTACTTAGTTATAAGTTATACCCGGCTATGTACCACATGTTACAATACGAACCAACAAATATATACATAAATCCTCAAACGAAAAAAAATGGTCTATTGGGGAAGAATAGGAATTGGTGTTGCAGAATGCGTCATTGCCATTGCTTGATGTGATACATGCAATGAAAGTTCTGTACATGGTATGAATCATCATCAACCACTCGCTCCCTCGCTCGCTAGCTATCACCATCGATATCTAGCGACTTCTACAAATTCTAAATTAATTTACCCTTTGATGTAATTGGATTGTAAAAACCTTAAACCATCCAATTACTTGTTAAATCGATGAGGATATCGATGGGATTGATGAGCGGAAATGGGGATGAAGATGAGGGTGAGAAGCACTCAAATGCCCAAAAAATTTATTTACTTGACTGATCGCTAACATTGTTCTGGGGAATGTATGATATCACAAACCCAATTGGTTGTAATGTCCACCGCAGGGATGCACTTTATATCTACCCAATTCGAGCCCCTCGGAGTATTTTTTGTAATGCAAGGTTCCTCCAACGTCGCAAGTTCGAGCCACTATTAACGAGCATATTCAACTAATAATGGATTTATCGGGTGGATTAAAGAAATCCTTGGTAAATTTTCTACAGGTAGTTAAGTAAAAGGATTTATCGGACGGGTTTTTCAAGGGGATAATATGAATATTATCGATCCATGATGTTACAACGTATCTGTAACATCTAAAAAAGGTTGATTTGAACGCGTACTATTATTCTCTTATTTCCGTAAGGTCCAATTCACCCTTGAAACATACTCTCAACTACAAAGTTTTCTGGAAGGTGATTTAGGAAGCTGTTGAACCTTTTCTTGAACAATCAATTAGGTATCCTAAAAGGGTTAATTAATGAATTAAAGACGCGTGGAACTATGCAGGATGCTGGCTATAATCCCAAAAGAGGGGACACAATACTGATTTTCTCCATGATCCTACCATGTGCTCTGTTTAACGGGCGTGATCATGATGTTACGAGACGGAATGTTGCAACGGCCCTTCTACTACAATAATATTTAGCTCCTTTTTTAACAATAGCATAGTTCATACATTCTTAATTACCTGTAATAGGAATCATAGATCATAATAGGTATAATATAAAATCATATAAGTCGCGTTCGATAAAAAGATCAATTATTTCATACAGCGGAAAAGTCACGAGTCAAACAATAAAAATTGACCATTTAGGGTACATTCATTGGTTTGGTTAACTGTTTGAATCTATTGATTGACAACGTTTCGTCATGCTTGTCACGTAGAAATCAATGCAATGGACTTTTCATGTTCAACGCACCGAATCCACCTACATAATACTGCATATCATAGGGCGTTTTGGTTTTTGTTCGCAGCCATCTCTCTCCACGTCTCCACACTTAATCATTATTCACTGGCATTCAATGTATCATCACCCAACAAATGTAAGGTAGAAACTCTGCACATTGATGTAACAAAGGATTGGAACATGAATGGAGAATGATCTAGAACTTTTTTGAGCATAAACCCACCGTTTCTCGTCAATTCAACTGGACCACTGTTCTGCATTGAACTTATTTGATTTGTCTATTGATTCTTCTCAATGTTCTTGAAAAGATACCTAACCAATTGACAAATCTGTCAATATCTTCATCTTCAATTGCTTCAAGTAATCCTGGTAAGGTTTGACCTGCATAACCGGTGTATCTTCCCCCTGCATACACAATATGTCTATACCAAGGTCTTTGATCTAAACCTTTTTCATGTAAAAAGTTTCTTTCAAAGTAGTGAAGATATTTGTTGGAAACTCTTGCCTTGAAAGTAAGAGCAATTTTTTGCCAGAAATGGAGTTTATCCCAATGGTTAAATTCATCTTGAAGTGCATCAATATGTTTATCAAAATTTTTGGTACCGTTTTGTACGCGCTTCACTTCATGTAAAGTATGATTAAGAAGTTCTCTAATGGTAAATTCCTTTTTGTGATCATCATCAAAGTTGAATACCTTGGAATGAGGACATTGATTGACCGGAATAAATTCCATAAATGGGAATGGAGTATCATGCTTAAAGATTCCTTGTGAAGCCTCTTCAACCAATTCCACAGTTTCGTCATCGTAACTCATGTAATTGTTCAAATTCTCGCGTGAAACTTTCTTGTCTAACCATTTCTTTGGAACTTTTTCTTCAACGGCATGGTAGTAGTCATCAAGTGCCTTTGCGTAGTCTTTAAGCTTGAATTGAATTGTTTCATGATTGGACAATTCAAAAAGAAGTAAGGATAAGTACTTTGCTGCAGCGTTGTGGAAAAGGAAATCTTTATCACCGAATTCGGAAATCCAATGGTAAGAATCATAGTTAGAATGGTAGTGATAAACTGGGTCACCTTTACCAGCTGAAAATCCGATGTCAGCGGCGGTAATTCCCAAATGGTCTAAGTAAACGGCATAATCAGAACCGAGACCAAGGTTTCCAACCTTTCCACCTCTTTCCTTCAAGAAATGATCATAAATGGTACCCACGTCTTTTTCAGGATATTCCACATGCTTAGCCACTTCGAGTAAAATATGATTCAACAATGGAGATGCCAGTAAATGGAAATGCTTACCTGAGACTGCAACATCCAAATTAATGTACGCGACAACATCCTTTTGGTACTTTTTGGCGAAGTATTCACCTTGTTCAGTAGAACCGACTAAGCCATATTCTTCAGCATCATAACTGTGAAGAATAATACTTCTCTTGAATTTAAAACCTCTCTTTTCTAATTGACCAAGAGCTCTAGCAACTTCAAGTAACACAGCAGAACCAGAGTTTGGGTCACCAGCACCACCTTTAATCCAAGCATCTCTGTGGTTACCAATAATAATAGCTTCATCACGGTTTTGACCTGGAATTTCACCATAGACGTTATAGATAGTGGTGATGTTATAGATTTGATCATTGAACAAGTTCAAGCTGTAGTGCTTGTTAGGACCAGTGCTATAAGAAACACCATCCAATTCACCCTTCCACTCCTTGAATTCTTCACCGTGACCATTGAGCTTTTCCAAGATTGGCTTGACTTCACGGTAAGAGATTGGCAAGGCTGGAATCTTACCAATACTGTCGTGTGGATCTTCACGAGTAGCACCTGGCTTAGAAGCATAACCTGGAGTGGTTGGATCACCTGGAGCACTACCAAGACCACCTAAGAATTGAACACTACCTCTTTGAACAGAACTTTCTTGTCTAGCAGGACCTTTAGGATATTGCTTATAACCATTAGCTGGGGTAATTCCGTAATCATCACCAGGATCGGTATAGATTAAAATACCAATTGCACCTTCATCTTGAGCAAACTTGACCTTTAAACCACGGAAAACACCTCCATAACGAGCAATAACGATTTTTCCCTTGACATCAACACCTGCCTTCTTCAATTTGATGAAATCATCGCGAGTACCATAATTGACATAAACGTATTCAGCAGTAACATTACCATTAGCAGCATAACCCAAAAATGTAGGGATAGTATCATCACCAGAAGTGGTTTCATCATCCTTAAGAACATCTTCCTTCAAAGGAGCCTTGTATTCAACAGAACCATCTTTGATTAAGTTCAAGGCATGGTCGTTAGGATAACTCAATAACACTTCATATTCATCAATGGTAGACTTGAAACCGTATTCTTCAAACTTCTCAGCAGTCCAGTCTACTAACCCATGATTGGTACCAGCCAAGTGGGGTTCTGCAGTATACTTCTTGGACCATTTACCAGCAAGGTTGACAGAAAGGGTATCTAAAAGCACTTGATGGGGATTTTCCACGTCATCAGAGGGACTCGTAACTGAGGAGTACAAGTAACAGCCAAGAGCTGCAGCTGCAAGGAGCTTAAAGAAACACCGTTTTTTGCGGGGTGAACCATTGGGACTGGTCTTTCCTGGAAGACCAAGTGAGTCCAGAATTGGTACGGGACTTTGCTTCACCTCAATTGGATAGTACTTTTCAGACATAATGAGGATTGAAGTATTTTTGATATCTTTCCTTTGACAGTATAAGTTTGAAATAGTTTATATATATATAAGTGTGCGTAATGCATGTAAATGTATAGAATTGCTGCCTGTCTGTGGCGACTCGCGGGGAAAGCCACACAGGAGCCGGACCAAAAGGGTTCCTCAGCAATCAGTGGAACCACTATACAGGGCACAACCATATAGACTTAGGTTCTATACAGGGGGCAGCTAATAAAGAAGCACGGGGCAAGAAATAATCACTCCACTGCCTTGATTGAAGTAGGACCGGAATTGGGCACGTAGAGTGCTTGAGAATTGGTACGATAGTGGGGGCTGGCTCCGTTCAGTCTTAGTGGCTCTACACTATCTACAGTAGAGATATAGGCAGATATAGGGAGAGGTTTTGGTTGGAGCAGAGACGGTTGCGAATTCGGTTAGTGTGGTTTCTCGGTAATTTGCAGGGATAAGTGTCCCTGTGCTTTGTATATGGTCCGTGCTATTTGCGGCGTTTACGGTGAAGGCTGTGGAGCCCCCTTAGGCATATGTCAGCAAATACCCCTAATTGTAGCGATACTCCTGTATGAGAGGTGGTTATATCACATGATGGTGTGGATAGTGGCTGTGAAGACGGGAATACGAGGGTATAGGAAGATATATGTGGTGATATCTGGTCTTCTTGTCCAGTGGCAAACCAGAAGGAGAAAGAGGATAGGGGGTCCTTGTGATAATGGGTTTGGTAGTTCTGTTGTAGCGAGTATCGTATTTCGCAGTCATACAAATTTATGAGGAAAAGGAGTAAGACTTTATTTTTCACAATATAGTAATAGTAGATATCCTGTATGATATTTTTGTGTAGAAATGTGAATGATCCATTTATTGGGTGTATTCAGTGGCTCTTGCATTGTTAGCACTTTTTAGATGTGGTGGAACCATTTAGTTGCATAGTTGCAAAATAATTGAAAAGTTGCAAAATTTCATTTTTTTCATAATAATTAAAGTTAATAGACGATAAAGAATAACTCATCGAATTTATAAAGTGAACATTGGGCCAGTAGACAGTAGCCAAAATAGGTTGCAAATATGTTATGCAATTATTTTTTTAATTTTTCCAATTTTTAGAAACAATTTTGTTTAGTTTTAATGGCTTTAAATACAGACTTATGATTACCCATAGAGTACACTGTTAGATTTCTTAATGCTCCCAAATAATTTCGGTAAAGACACTGTGATAAAATAGCACTAGTTCTTATACTACTTAGAATCTTTCCAAAAGCCAATTTTTTTCCTTTAATTTTTTGAAGTTGAAAATTGTGAAAAAAGTGAAAAACATTCACCTATACCAGTAATACACCAACTACACCCATTGAGCACCATAGGAACAGTTCAACAAGAGCTTATGCAAAAAAAATCTCCTGGGGGTGAGTCGAACACCCGATCTCAAGATTACTCTGAGTTAACATTACAGTCTCGCGCCTTAGCCAGCTTGGCCACCAAGAGATGTTGGTTGCTGTGGAGAAGTTGCGAAAGTTGATGAAAAATCAAATGGTACAAAAATGGAACGAAATGAACAGAAGTAGTAAGGTTGAAATAAGTGGAATAAAAGAAAAAGAGGGGAAATAGGGACCAAAAAGCAAAGCCCAGTACCACCAGATATCACAATACTCATAGTAGCTCGAATTACCTCCTTGAGATTGTCAATGGTGGGATATTCAGTTGTTACATAGTAAACTGAGAGTAATAGAAAGAACAAGAAGAGGCATGACAATTATCAGAAACTACAGCAATAAAGACTATAAAAAGCAACAGCCCTACTTCAAAAGTCCCCTTTATTACTGAGAAAACTTATAGGCTCCATAAGACCCCATTTACACTACTTACCCTTCATATAACATTTATCAACTTTCCCCCTAAAATAACACCACATACCCACCCCAAAATAAAAATTTTCAGAAAGTTCCTCTTGGTGGCCAAGCTGGCTAAGGCGCGAGACTGTAATGTTAACTCAAAGTAATCTTGAGATCGGGTGTTCGACTCACCCCCAGGAGACTCTCTATTCTTTTTTGCCCATCTCTAGACCCTAATGTCCTGCACCCAGTACCAGATGAGATGGGTATTTTTTTATTAGCGTCTAATTAAATCCCTCCCCATCACCATTCTTGATCAATAAACCCCCCAGACATAATGGCATCCAGAAACTCCATCAACAAGCCTAAGAACAGGCTCAACTCCACCGCCCATGCCAAGTCTTTGGCCAAGAAAAGAGTTGCCAGAAACAGAAAGACCACTCAAGCCAGATCTACTGTTGGAAGATATTCTACTAGTGAACAAGTTACTGCTAGACCAACTGATTCCAAGGCTATTGCATTATATACTGGTGAAAAGCCAAAGGAAACCAGTGTTATGATCAACACCACTTTATCCAACAAGAGAGCTAAGAAGCTTGCTAGAAACCAAAAGTATATTGATCAAAGAAACAACAAGGAAAGAGAAGTTGAAATGGATGTGGAAGAAAAGAAGTCTCAATTGGAAAAGGTCAAGGCTGCTTTATGGTCTGTTGCCGAAAACGCTGCCAGCATCAGAGCTGTTCCAGTTGGTGAAGGTACCACTTTAGGTGTCCAAGCCTTTTAAGAAGGTTTAGGAAATCAAGAAATTAGAGATAGTGAAATATTTCACTTCACTAGTTCTCTACTCATTATAATGGTAAGAAAGAAATTAAGCAAAAATCGTAAAGATTCATAAAGATTCACAAAGATTCACAAAGATTACCAGCTGATGAGTATTGAAGAGCCAGAGTCCCTCTGTAAGGCTGGTCATGTGCTAGTCATAATGCCCACCCTTTTCATGTTTGGATAGGATGACATATTGGATAGTCCAGAGCCATTATCTTGCTCTATTTCGGGTTTATTGGACCAGTTAGAGACGCTAGAATTTTTTTTTCAGTGATCTCTCTGATCCAGGGAATTGTATAATATAATAAGCATATTGATTCAGATAATTGTAGAGTAAGGAATTACTAAAGATACGAGTAGAACATACTAAGTGAAATAGAAACTATATGATACTAATCATACTAAGTATATTTTCCAAAGGTTCTTTTATTCATAGAAAATGCCTTGAGATATTCTTCATTACTATTAAACAGCATCCACATTTCATTAGTATCTGAAACATATAGAAAAAGGGATATGGAATAATTATTAATTAAACTAGAATGAAGTATAAAAATGGTAATTGAAAGTCTTGGTTATTATACGAATATCCAAATATTAGTGGAATGTTAATTTCTTTCATACTCATAGTATATTCAAATTGGGAAATAAAATTAAGTGTATATTAATTCTCTTTTAATGAATTTCTGTTTCAGTTTTACTGTCTGATTTTTTGATATACTTCTGTATCAAATATCGATTCAATTATCCCAATAGTTATCTGGTCAATATGTATATTATTACTTCCAGTTTCTAGTTATAACTTTTATATTACTTTATTTATTGTGTAATTATTTTAAGCTCTTAACTGTTACTGAGATCTTAAACTTTATCTCAGTATACCTTTAATTTTACTAAAATTAAATAATCTAGTTAATTATTAGTTCATCAATTTTTATTTCATTTGTTTGATCTGGTGATCTGATCTACAATTTTTATAATTCTAATCGTATTTTCTACCCCTACCCTATAATTAAAATGATTAACAAAAAAGTGCCTCTCTTTTAGACACCTCAACGACTTTTTCAAAATAAAATCAACCTTTATATTTTTGTTTTTGGTTATTAATGATAATTTGATGGACGTTGGTCACCATTTCTTCACATTTCACGTTTCAAAGTTTTCAGCTTATTTGTTTTATTTGCTTGTTTGGTTGGTTGGTTGCTTTGCTATTTAGTGACCATGAGCCCAGAACTTCAATTGACCATTGACGGAATTATGCAAAAATCCAATCACTTCACTTGGGTCTTCAGCTCCGAAAACACTGGTACCAGCAACAATAACATTGGCACCAGCCTTGGCAGCTGGGTGGATGGTATCTTTACCTAAACCACCATCAACTTCAATGTTCAAGTTTGGGAACTTCTTTCTTAAAGCTTCAACCTTTGGCATCATATCTGGCATGAACTTTTGACCACCGAAACCTGGTTCAACAGTCATAACCAAAACCATATCTAAATCACCAGCAAAGGTTAATAAATCATCAATTGGAGTACCTGGCTTAATGGCACAAGCAGCCTTCATACCAGCTTCTTTAATCTTCTTAACCACTCTTTCTGGATTGTTGGTAGATTCCAAATGGAAAGTATAGGAGTTACCACCAGCCTTGGCGATATCTTCGATCCATTGTTCTGGGTTGGCAACCATCATGTGGCAATCAAAGAAAATAGGCTTATCATCAGTTTCTGGGAAAGCCTTTCTTAAACTACTAACAATTGGAGCACCAAGGGTAATGTTTGGGACAAAGTGACCATCCATGACATCGATATGGAGCCATTGAACGTCACCAGCATTGACGATTCTCTTACAATCTTCAGCCAAGTGGGCGAAGTCGGAGGCGAGGATAGAAGGGGAAACAATTGACTTAAGCATTGGAGGGAAAGAAAGTGGTGTATAAGTTGTAGATCTAATGGATGGTTGCTGAGCAAAAGAAGTATAGCCGGAGAGATCACGTGGGAGAGAAGGTTATAGATATTAGAGATATAGATAACGAAATGGTGGATGGGGAAAAAGACCAATAAGGACAAAGAATATGGAAGTAAGTACGTTTATGTATGTGGGTTATATGTAGAGACAAGCATGGAAAGCGGTGTGGGTGCAAGTTGGTGCAAGCTGTGCATAGTTTATGGGCCATTTTATTGGGTAATGTATGGATGTTCTCCAGTGTTCTAATGATTGCAAAAAAATTACTAAAATGAGAGTCATCCAACATGGTGATACAAAATCACTAGATGAGCCCAACAGTGAAGGAAACATAGGTTTAGTACAAGCGTAGGCTCCACTACCGAAACAGTAAAATATAGTCCTGATTGGGGATGCTACAATACCAATTTAGCTACTTGAACTGGCTACAAGCAACGATTCCCATTGGGTGTGGGGAGCCTCCGCATGGGAAAATATTCACTCGAGATCGAGATCGAGATCACAGTGCCACACGTCACAACTGCATAATGTTGGGTAGTAGCATGAATAAATATCAAAGTATACCAAAGAAATGTTACAGTTTGATGTAGATATAGACATACCACTTTATACGAACGTATATGTATATTAGTCTATTTGTCTGTATTTGGGTACTTCTGGTCCAATGGGGATCGCGATAGTGGAGTTTGTCATGTAGCAACCCCTATCATTCTCGGTCACAGCCACTAGTCATTCGCTAGTGAGACCCATCGCCAAAGCTCGAAATGCTCGCTAAAAATTAGACAGAGTGAGACATAGTGAGACACCATAAGAGAAGAAACAGGATACAAAGAAGAGAAAAAATATGAAGTATGGATGGGTTTTTACATGTAGATATCCACCACGGTATATTAACTATTACAGGACGCTCATAATCTTGTAGTACTTGTTATGGTGTTGTAGAATTTGTTACGATATCTCTAATTGTCTGTAATTTTTCAGTGTTCACTATTTCTCACTATTTCTCGCTATTTCTCGCTATTTCTAGGGACTCGCGGTACTACTGATCCGGTCGTGCCCGAATTCACGCTATACTAATCACACTAATCAACAACACTTGTATTCATTCATCTATAACCACCAATCCCCCCACCAATACCCCACACATCATCACTACCGCCACAATGACCGAATCCAACTCGTATGAAGGTGCCTCTTACCCGGAACAACTCTTGGAATCTGCTAGAAGAAACAACACCGAGCTTTTACTCACCATCAAAGCTGAATTGAACAACGATACCGAAGTTCTCGCTAAACTTATCAACACCACCAAAGAACTCATCACTCATAATTCGCCACTCCATTTGGCTTGTCATTCCGGTAACTGGGAATTCATAGATATCATTTTAGACATAGAAGGTGTGGAGATCGATCCTCAAAACAACGAAGGCCAAACTCCATTACATTTTGCAGTTAAGTACACCAAAGAAGAACCAGAACATGGATATTTCGTCATTGATAATTTATTAGACGCTGGCTCTGATCCAAGAATCAGAGACAACCAAAACATGAAGCCTATTGACTACACTGACGATGAAAAATTGAAACAATTGTTGGAAAGTGCCGAATATGCCATTTCTATGGAAATACCTGATGAAGAACAATTGGCCCAAGAAGCCGAAGAAGACGCCGGTTCTGCCTCTGATTCCGATTGAGCGGCCTCTAAAGAACTGGTGACGAAAGAAAGGTACTCGTGTTACCTCCAAAGCCCATGATATCGAATGAATATAAAGGGCAAATCGTGAAAATCATGAAAATCATCCCCAGAATCCATGATCCAGAGCCGTACAGATAAACCAGAAAGGCGAAGAAGTGATATGAGACCGTGTTACACCTTGATATACGATTGAACCTCGAAGAAGACTGATTTTCACAGTGTAGAATGGGTATACAATATTTACAAGTTTATTGTCTATCTATCTATACGTCTATAATCAGCCCTTAGAGACTATTCACCTACTTTTCAGCCTTTCCAGCCTTTTCGGCCTTTCCGTCTCCAGCTTCTTGCTCAACCTCAAAGTCATCGGTATCGGTTTGCACCCAATCTCCAAGCACATCCCGCACCTTCACCTTCAATTCCTCCCTTACTTTATTCATGCCCTTGACCTCACTATACTTGGTGACGGCATCTATCATACCTCCAAACTGCTCATAAAATTGTTGATTGCATATAAAACTAGACCCCCCTTTGCGTGGAGGCTTGTTCTTCACAAAGGCCCCATTCTTAACCCCATTATTAAGTACTTGAACCTTTTTATCAGGAACAACATATAATAAACACAACTGCGATGGTTCCACCGACTTCTCAGTGGCATAGGGTTTATGATACTGATATTCGTCTGTAGCATACGAGAGAATGGTGAGCTGACGACCGCCATCGGTTGGGTTCATCTTTTCTACTCTTCCAAAGCATCTCTCACAGTCCACCATACTCATTTTAGACTCTTTTAGCACTAAATAGTCCAAGTATACTCCATCTGGAAACAAGAGCGAGCTCCAGGAGTTGGTGATCCCAAGGACCTGCTTGGCACACAACTTGTCGGAGCACGATTTGCTCAATGTAAGTACACTATCGGTTCTTCCTGGCTTTGTTCTGACTATACCGAGTCTGTCAAAATGGCCTCTTCCTCGGGTTATTCCCAACTTCTGCTTTTTCTTCCAGGGTTCCGAGTCTTCGGAAGTGCTGGCGTTGACTAAGGCACTCATGGAAGCGTCTCCACAAGGTGGTTCGCTGATGTAGAGCCCGAACTTGACGTCCTTTCGTATCTTGTATAATTTTTCACTTTTTTCAACTAGAACCGATTCTTCTCCGTTTTGAACCTTATTACACTCGCTAAGAAGGTACCAGTTGAACAACCGGAGGGCTAGGATCTCGGCATGCATGTCATGGACCATGGATCCATGGGAATACTCTCGTACACGGTTGGGTAATGCTTTAACTCCAGTTGCAACGGTTACCGGGATGACTTCCTCATTGGGCAAGATAGCCACAATTCCCGCCAAAACTGTCCATTCTTTGACTCCATTAGACTTGGTGATTGGCTTTCCGGACTTGACAGAAAGACTATTGAAGGCAGAGACCACGGACGTGGCGATCTGGTCTCCTAGCATGGTAAGACGTGGGGTTGATATTAGATTCGGGATGTGCTTATGTAATTTAACTGCGAGTACTAGAGGGCAGGAACAAGAAGAAGAGGAAGGTAAAGAAGATAAAGAAGAGAGGGGGAAAAGAACGAGAACAGGTGGCGAGGTCGATCCGGGTAATAGAGAAGATTCAAATATACTCAGATCTTTATACTCTGTGTTTTACTGGTGTAAGGTGACATCAGTGTATTTGTGTTTGCCAATGGGTGCAAAAATATAGACTATGAACAGTATATAGATAACCTGAAGAAGCAAGGGACGAAATAACACCAGCTAAAGATATACCTATACATACTAATGATTAAATACAAAAGTTTTCGGTTCTAATATTGATCTTGAAAGCTTATAGAATCATCTTATCAATTGTAGCTACACCTCTTTCCTAATAAATATATTAATTACTGATCTGGTTGTTACAGACTTCACTAAATAGATAAAGAACAGAATAAAGGTATTAAAGTCTTTCAGTACCTCATGATTTGACATGGTTATTCACCAGCAATATCAGCACATATGCCTCAATCTCCTATTTCTGTAGAGTTTCACCATTAATTACTATTTACGCTATACAGCCAGATCGGGCCAGACCAATTGGTACACAACTGACGTATCACCTTTCTAAGCACTAATCACACTTCCTGGTGGATTAACGCTTCCTCCTCATCAAACCTCCAATAATACCCGCACCAACAGCCAAAAGACCTCCTGCAATGGTGATACCAATCAAACCATCACGAGTGACCTTATCTTCAATTGACTCCTTGAGAGCTTTAGCTTGAGGGTTTTCTGGTTCTCCTTCCAAGAGCACCTCCACGTATCTACGAGCATTGCTATAATCACCAGTTTTGTAGGATCCCAAACTCAAGTAGTATAAAGATTCTCTTCTCATAGAAGGTTCATCCTTATAAAGTTTGGTCAATATTTGGTTACCTTCAACTTGTTGTCTGTGAATATTAGACTTGATTAAACCCCATGCCAAGTTAAAAAGGGATTGTGGCGAAGGATTTGGTTCTTCTGATTTGACCTGGTTACGTAAGATCTCCAATTGCTTTGGAGAGAGCGGCTGTTCAAGCTCTTCAAGAGCTGGATAGATGGACTTCTCAAACATGTTGCCTTCGTGTAAGTAAAGGAGATGTGACAGATCAGTAGTAGATGTAGGTGCAGTCACGTGGAAAAGTGTAGTGGAAGCAAGTTACTACCAAGAGGGTTAAGAGGGTTAATATTGGTGGGTGATACTGGTGGCTGGTGGGTGGCAAGAGTGTGGTGGTAAGTTTCGGTTACAGTGGCTTCGTTTTGTATGTGTAGCTCAGGGGTGGTGGTAATTGAGAGGTTGGTTGTGGAGATGGTACTGAGCGAGAGTAGTGGTTTCTCGCTAAGTTTAGTGAGGCTGGCAGTAACTGTAGAGGCAGCCAAACCAGTAAGCACCACAGTAGCACCAGTAATCTTGGTAACTCTGCCTGGAGGTTGCTTCATTCGCCGTCCCAGAAGTTCCATTGTTGACTTGGAAGTCTCGTCCGACCGTTTTCGTCTATTTCCCACCACTGTGTCCCGTCTAGCTGTCTTCGTGTTAGCCCACTTTTAGCGACGATTAGCGAGACTGATAAGATAACCACCACTAACCACCGCTAACCATCACTACAGTATCAACACACTGAAGATAAACGTAAATGCATGGTTGACCCAACAAATCAGGCCACCAAATGACCTCAGAATTCCCCGCTCCCACTCCTCAACTATATATAGCTGTCCATATTCCCCTAACCTCTTTATTTACTGCCATGTACTCGCTCAGCTGCAACCCACTATTTGCGTGGTTGGTGCTAGACGCGTTCACCACTCTCTAGTGTCGCGAATATATCAAACCTGCGCAGACTTCATTAGGTTTTCACCCATTAATGTCACTTCTCCAGCTAATCCAGGACCAAACCAGTCCCGACAACAACGTCCGGGTGGCAGCCGAGCTCCAGTTCAATGATGCAGCTCTCCTGAATCCTTCCCAAATGGCCCTTGAGTTAGATAAGTTGGCGCTTAACGATGAGACTCCCGTTGATATCCGTCAAGCAGCTCTTCTCCACATCAAAAGACTTGTACCAAAGTTCTGGTCAATGGGTTTCCAATCCTTTATTGGCCCTCCAGTCGACCAAAAGACCAAAGCCATCGTCCGTCAAGATTTGCTTAATATCGCCGTTACCACTCCTTCCTCAAAGGTCCGTAGTGGTGTCGCTTATGCTATTGTACAAATAGCTTCTGTGGATTATCCTGATGAATGGCCAGAATTGTTAAGTCTGTTGTATCAAGGATCCAACAATTATGATCTGGAACCTTCCATGATTGGTGCATTGACAGTTTTAAACGATTTGTTTGATGATTTGGTCACTGAAGAACAGTTCTGGGACGGAGGCATCGGAGTAGAATTGACCTCTCATATCATGAACTTGTTATCTAAAGATTTGAGTTCTGCCGTCAAAGTCTGTGCTGTTAGGTTGTACGAAAGTGTTCTCAATACTTTACAAGGTCCAGAAGCTTTCAGTAGCGAAAGAAAGGCTGGTGTGGTTCAACACATCAATTCCAGTGTCTTGGTATTCCAAGAATTACTTGAAAAATCCGTGGTCATCAACACCCCTACTTTAAATGAGCTCTACTTCAGATCTCATATTTATAGAGTCCTTGGAAGTATCCTCGGAAGTTTTACTAAACAAATCGCTGAAGATGTTAGAAGAAAATTATTACTGGTTTCTCTCCAAGACTTTGGAAGATTATCTGAATTCATGCACCAAACTGATAAATATGACGATGTTTTCGACCATGAATCCGAAATGGACCCTTCAAATGTCGTCACTTATTTGTTGAACCTGCTTTTACAAGCTATTCTGATCCTTCAACAATGCATTCGTATCAGTGACCACATTTCCCCAGATTCTTTCTTTGAATTCGTGCAAACTTCCAGTATTTTAAGTGATGATCTTATCCAAGACTACGAAGCCGATTTGACCTTATATGTCAGTGACATCAACGGTTTATCTACCAGCTTAACTGCTCGTGATCCTCTCCACGAGCTTGTTAGTGAAATGAACGGTTTTGATTCTGCTACTTTCTTCAAATCAGTTCTCCGTTCTTTGGCTAACTCTTCAAACAACTGGAAGGTCCAAGAAGCCAACTTGTTTCTTTTAGATTGTTTGTTCACTAACGAAGACTCCAAGATTTTAGATAACCACACTTCCCTTACTGAATTGTTGTCTCTTATAACTGGTTTGATCTCATATGAACAAACCTTCATTACTTCTAGATGTTTCCTCTTATTGCCAAAGTTCTTTGAAAAGTTCCAAAACCAAATCTCCGTCCCAACCTTTGGTTTGAAGACTTTCGTCGGAATGATCGATTTCTCCACCCAAGGTGAACCTAATGAGATCATCAGAATGAGTGCCCTTATGAGTTTGACTTTGTACAAGAACTTCACCGATATGAGTGATCTTATAGAAGACTCCAAGAAAAGAGATATTCAATTGAAGGTTTTCCAATTGGTCTACACTTTGATCGAAGACAGTGAAGAAGACAGTTTAACTTCATTGCTTGAAGCCATTACTTTTGCTATTGAACTTGACCCATTGGTGGCTTCTCAAATCACCATTGTGAACGATGTTAATGTGGTGGATTTAATTTTCAAGATCTCATTCAAGGACTCATCCAATGTTCAATTAACCATGGACTCCACTGAAAGTTTGAGCTCTTTATTGAACCAAATCTCCATTCAAGACTACATTGTTTCATGTGAAAAATCCTTGCCATTTATCATGAACTTGATCGAACAAGAAATCAAAAAGGGTGGTAACGTGGAATACTCTCCAGACTTATACTTATGCTTAGAATTATTGAGTATTATAATAGACTCTTTCCCAGGAGCCAAGGAATCTGATCCAGCATCAGCAAACTTCCCTCCACAAATCTTCAACTACACTTTCCCAGCCATCAAATCACTTCTTATTTCTACCACCGATAACCAAATCCTTCAAAGTGGTGGTGAGGTATTTAATTCTATGATTAAGGTTGCTTCTAATAATTTCTTAAACTTTACTGATGAATCTAATGAATCTGGTATGACCTCATTATTAAGATTGGTCTCTAAGTTCTTATCTCCAGAATTATCCGATAGTGCAGCCATGAACTCTGGTTTAATTGTTCTTTCATTATTACAAAAATTCCAATCTTACCTTGATCATAACTTCTTATCTCAATTACTTGAAGCTGCTGTTCAAAGATTATATATTGCTAAGCAAGCAGTTACCATTGAAAACTTAATTATGGTATTCTGTAACTTGGTATTGAATTCTCCTGCTGAAATGATTGATCTTTTAGCAAATGAAATTTCAGTGGTGGATGGTGAAACCCAAAATGTTAAAAATGGTCTTGAAACCGTTTTACCAATTTGGTTTGAATCTTTTGAAGTCACTAGAGGTTATGAAAAAATTAAACAAAACGTTTTGGCATTAGGTAAAATCTTTACTTTAGATGATAAGAGAATCCATTCCCTTATTGTTAATGGTGATATTATTCCATACCAAGGAGATCTTATTAGAACTAGATCCATGGCAAAGTCTATGCCTGATCAATATACTCAAATTCCAGCTGCTCAAAAGATCTTAAAATTATTGATCAGTGAATTAGCTTTCCAATTCCAACAACCAGATGCTAGTGATTACTTACCAGAAGAAATTGAAGGTGATGATGGAGAAGGTTGGGAAGACATGGACGATATTGGAGTTCCTAACTATGAAAAATTGAAGTCATATGTCGACTCAGACGGTGAAGAAGAAGAAGTCGATGATAAAAATCCAGGAGATGACTCGTTATTGCATATTCTTATTCATTTCTTCAAGGAATGTATTCAAAAGAACTTGGGTAATTTCCAAGCCTATTATGAAGTCTTGGATGATGAAGAAAAGAAAACCATTACCGAAAGAGTTGTTTTTGAATAAATTTGAACGAAAATGAATAAATTTTAAAATTCAAACGACTCCCATTGATATAAGAGAAATGATACCAAAATGCCTTTATAAATGATCTAGAGATCTGAAAAGGCTAAAGTATATAAAATAATATACTTTAACAAAATAAAGGAAAATTAAGAAAAAAAAAAATAGTGGAGCAATATTTTGTGGGATCCTAAAAGCCATTACCTGAAACAAGGAACCCACCAACCTCCTAGTTACAAGCAATTGAGCCCAGTTCCCCACACTTTGTAGTTATCTCTAGTGTAAGTATGGAGGTGATTGGTCACGTGACTTTGTGGAAAAATCGGCATTGCGATGCTCCATTTATCAACCATGAGTGCCCGGTTGGCCCGAATAATCACCATGAGTTTCCAGACCAAGATCTTGGCTGTCAAGCCAGAAAGTATCGTGTTCAACAAAAATGACCTTTTACCAACAATCACCGATCCGCAATCGGAAATCAACCTCAAAATAGCCGCCGATGAGTTAACCAAGACTACCAATGTAGTTGGGTTCCCTACCGAAACGGTGTATGGACTTGCTGGATCAGCTCTCAATGATGAATCAGTAAAGTCGATTTATCGTGCTAAGAACAGACCATCTGATAATCCTTTAATTGTACATGTTTCTTCTATAGATCAACTTAAAAGAAAGATCTTACCAGCCAACTATGAGATCCCAAAAGCATACCAGAAGTTGATTGATCATTTCTGGCCAGGTCCACTTACTATCTTACTTCCTGTTGATGATAAATCACCAGTTTCCAAGTTGGTTACTGCCAATCAACCAACGGTTGCTGTTCGTATTCCTAGTCATCCTATTGCGCGGGCCCTTATTGCTATTAGTGATACTCCCTTAGCAGCTCCATCAGCCAATGCTTCCACAAGACCTAGTCCTACCATGGCCAGCCATGTGTATCATGATTTACAGGGTAAGATTCCATATATTATTGATGGAGGACCTTCATCTGTAGGGGTTGAATCCACCGTTATTGATGGATTAATTAGTCCACCAATGCTTTTACGTCCAGGGGGCGTTTCTATTGAAGAGATCCATGAATATGGTGGGAAAGAATGGGAAAATATGGTGGTTGCAAAAAAGACCGCTTCTGCTCTGGAACCAGTGCGTACTCCAGGTATGAAGTATCGTCATTATTCTCCTACTGCTAAAGTGGTACTCTTTGTGAATACTGGAGATGGTGTTTCAGCCGTGCGAAAGTATATTGAAGATCACCAAATAGATAGTTCTAAAGTGGCTCTTTTCAGATCGGTCAAGTTTGCGAGTGCTCAAGATATTGATTCTAAAATACAGGTTGAGAGAGATTTAGGTAAAGATGGTGTTGAAGCCAGTAGAAACCTTTTCAGATTATTAAGAGAAGTCGATGAAATGGGTGTGGACTATATATTGGTTGAAGGATTAGACGAGACCAATGCTGGTTTGGCTGTGATGAACAGATTGTCAAAGGCTGCCGGTGAGACTATTACTGGTTAAGCAAACAAAACGAACAAGACGAACGAAGTGAGTTTGTGAGTTTTGTGGAATCCAATAAATCAAGAATTAGTCTACTCCAGTCCATCGCTCAAACAGAATACTCCCAGAACCAGAATCAGTACCAGATCCAGATCCAAGTTGATATTTCAATGAGTGGAAAATTAATTAAGTTAACATCGAAATGAAAGAGTGTTAATCTGCAACTCTACAATATGAACCAGTTGCAACTAATGATAAAAGTTTAGGGAAGCACCGCTTACCGTGAAGGAAAAGCAGCACAACAGGTCTGTTCGTGCTCGTTCCATCGTTCCAGCTTTAAGAAAGCTGGACATTGTAACTATTAAATAGACTGCAAAATAAATGATAGATGAAAAATATGGTAAAAGTGACATATCACAAAGAGACTGTCCGCTGTAGAGAGAACTAGATTGTCATAGATCGAGGGATCGGAAGATCTGGAGATCCAGGGACTAGGGTCTTGGGTCTTGGGGTCATCAGGTCAACTAGATTGTAAAATAGACATATAGCCAGGGTTTTAAAGAACTTGACTAGCTAGATACTGAAATGGCTTATTCAGTGCTGGATCTTGGTTCTGGCTGGCTCTCGCTAGCGCGGTCACTGGGGCTACAACTCCGAAGTGTGACAAGATGCCTTTTTTGACACCTGATCCCACCACTAAACCAACTAAATAAAGCTTTTACTTCCTTCAGTGGGTATAACTCGATCCCAGCTCTACCACCAATCCCACTAGCACAACCTCCATCAATATCCATCTCTAGTTCACCAATATTGTGGACCAATATCTTGGTTCTCCCTACGCCAATCCATCTCATCTCTATTGTCATGTTTGCACGCGAACCCTGGTCAATCGCGTCGGACCTGGAATCTCCAGTACGAGCCTGGGCACCAGTGCCATTTACTCGTACGACCAGTCCGTCTATCACGGTCCTGTCGGGGCAACTCATCACCCGCCTAGAAACTCCGCTACAGGTGGTCATTCCAGTAGACATTTCCACCGCCAGCACAGACCCATTCCACCACCACCTCCACCACCTCTTCACCGTGGCTTGTCGCAACCTTATCTCTCTCTCCATAGTAGCAACGGAGTGGCTCAGCCTCGCTTACATTGATCGCTGGCGCCCGACACTGGGCGTTGACGTTGGCAGAGGCTCTCACTAGCGCCAAACTCGCCGTTTTAGTCTTTCTTCCTTTATTTCTTTCTTTCTATACCGTACCAACTCCGCTTCCTCCCTATAATAGGAACTATAATAGTACGGGTGCCTGTACCTTGTGCCTGTACCTTTTAGAGAGACAACCCGCGCCGCGCCCGCTAAAATCTGTCGCTATCGCGGTAGCGTACCCTCAGTAACATGTAATATTTCAAACAATACACAATCTGTAAACGACACGTACTAGTAAAATTTTGATGTCGGTCATAATATAAGACATAGAAACATCATCTCGCTTTATCCGCCCAACCAACACTGTTTAAACAGAATAGGTCTCCCCCCCACACACACAAATATCCTCCACACTCTCTACTCCCTTTTATAGTGTGGAAATCACCTGTTTAGTTGTTTGATCCTCCACTCAAAAAGTTCCATAGCGTGTTCACCCAAAGTCGTGTCTTTTCCTCGTGTCCTGGCGATTCTGTATCATAAATCATTTTGATTCATTGTCTTGTCAGAATTCATCGATTTTCAACACGTCTTTTTTTTTAGTGAAAGTGCCTGAAAAAACAGCCCAAACTTGAACGATCCAAAAGCGTGGAAGGGCCTCGTTTTAATCCCATCAAACATCAACAAATTCAACAAAACTCATCAAGAGAATTCGAACCAACAATCCCTCACCAAGACAAACATTATCGTTCTGTAATTTTGCACTAGAAATCTCGAAATATTTCACCATCCATACCAGACCAAATAAAAGCATAAAAGCATACCAAACAACATTAATAGTGTTGATAATTTTGTGATGAGTGAAAACCCTTTCGAAGCAAAGAGCTTGGCGCCAGCCCGTTCTAACTCTCCATCATTAAAGTTTTCTCAAACTTCCATCGAAGCCACTGTCCAAGAGCTTCAAACTGATTTAAAAGTAGGTCTTACATCCAACCAAGATGTTTTAAATAGAAGATCTATTCACGGCATAAATGAACTTTCTAAAGATGAAGATGAAAATATAATACTTAAATTTTTATCTAGTTTTTATGGTGATCCATTGATTTTATTATTAATAGGGTCTGCAGTTATAAGTTTTTGGATGGGTAATACTGATGATGCTATTTCCATCACTTTAGCTATAACCATTGTTGTATCTGTGGGTTTCATTCAAGAATATAGATCAGAAAAATCCTTAGAAGCTTTGAACAAATTGGTTCCTGCTGAAGCTAGATTAACTAGAAATGGTAGTACTTCTACTGTTTTAGCTTCTTCTTTAGTTCCTGGTGATTTGGTTCATTTCTCTCAAGGTGATAGAATTCCTGCTGATATTAGATTATCTGAAGCTGTTCATTTAACCATTGATGAAAGTAATTTAACTGGTGAAAATCGTCCTGTTAGAAAATCCACTGCCACTTTAACTAATACCAATGAAAACCCTCTGGTTCCTCAAAGAAGTTCCATTGCCTTTATGGGTACTTTGGTCCGTGATGGTCATGGATCTGGTATTGTTATTTCTACTGGTGGTAAAACTGAATTCGGTAGTGTCTTTGAAATGATGAGTGAAATTGAAAAACCAAAAACTCCTTTACAACAAGCTATGGATAAATTAGGTAAAGATTTATCTATTTTCAGTTTTGCTGTTATTGGTGTTATTTGTTTACTTGGTGTTATGCAAGGACGTTCTTGGTTAGATATGTTTCAAATTTCTGTTTCTCTTGCAGTCGCTGCCATTCCAGAAGGTTTACCAATTATTGTTACTGTTACTTTAGCATTAGGTGTTTTAAGAATGGCTCGTCATAAGGCTATTGTTAGAAGATTACCTTCAGTTGAAACTTTAGGTAGTGTTAATGTTATTTGTTCTGATAAAACTGGTACTCTTACTCAAAATCATATGACTGTTACTAAAATATGGGCTACTGATTTTAAAGGTAGTTTCAACAGTCCTTTCCTTGTGGTTGAAAAATTAGATGATAAAACTCTTCATGAACAATTGACTAAAAATATGCTGAAAGTTTTAGAATGTGGTAACATTTGTAACAATGCTAGATATTCCAGTGAAAATGAAAAATATGTTGGTAACCCAAGTGATATTGCCTTGGTTGAATGTTTACCACATTTTGGTTTAGAAGATGCTAGAGCTACTAAGGAAAGAATTTATGAATTACCATTTTCTTCTTTAAGAAAATATATGGCTGTTTCTGTCCATAGTGGTGATATGAATAGAGCTGAAACTTTTGCTAAAGGTGCTACTGAAAAGGTTCTTTCTCTTTCTAATAGATATTATGATGAAAATGGTGATATTAAACCATTAACTGATGCCATTAAAACTACTATTTTGCAAAAGTCTGATGATTTAGCTAATGACGGTTTAAGAGTTTTGGGTTTCGCTAGAAACAATAAAAAGGTTGATAACGAAAAGGATGAATATGCTGAACCTTCTGAAATGGTATTCTGTGGTTTAGTTGGTATGAAAGATCCTCCAAGACCAAATGTTAGTAAATCAATTGCCTTATTAATGAAGGGAGGAGTGCATGTTATTATGATCACTGGTGATTCTCCAGCTACTGCTCTTAATATTGCTAAACAAATTGGTATGCCAATTATTGGAGAAAATGCTTGTATCACTGGTGATCAAATTGATAGTTTAAGTGAAGAAGCATTATCTGATGTTATTCGTAATGTGTCTGTTTTTGCTAGAACCACTCCAGAACATAAGGTCACTATTGTTAAAGCTTTCCAAAGAAGAGGTGATATTGTTGCCATGACTGGTGATGGTGTTAATGATGCTCCAGCTTTGAAATTGGCTGATATTGGTATTGCTATGGGTAAAAACGGTACTGATGTTGCTAAAGAAGCTGCTGATATGGTTTTAACTGATGATGATTTTTCAACTATTTTAAGTGCTATTAGAGAAGGTAAAGGTATTTTCTTTAACATTCAAAATTTCATTACTTTCCAACTTTCTACTTCCATTGCTGCATTAACTTTAATTGCTTTGGCTACTCTTTTCGGTATGCCAAATCCTTTGAATGCTATGCAAATTTTATGGATTAATATTTTAATGGATGGTCCACCAGCTCAATCTCTTGGTGTTGAACCAGTTGATCCAGAAGTTATGACTAAACCTCCAAGAAAGCGTAGTGATAAGATTTTAACTCAACAAGTTATTAGAAGAGTTTTACAATCCGCTACTATGATTATTATTGGTACTTTATACATTTTCATTAAAGAAGCTACCGACAATGAAATCACTGCTAGAGATACTACTATGACATTCACATGTTTTGTTTTATATGATATGTTTAATGCCCTTGCATGTCGTCATTACTCCAAATCCATTTTTGAAATTGGTCTTAAGAATCAAATGTTTAATTTTGCAGTTCTTGGATCTCTTCTTGGTCAATTATGTGCCATTTATGTGCCATTTTTCCAATCTATTTTCCAAACTGAAGCCTTATACTTTAGTGATTTGATCCATTTGGTTTTCTTGTGCAGTACTGTATTAATTGGAGATGAAATTAGAAAGTATTTACTTAGAAGGAGGACTGCCATGACTAATGGATTTCATTATGGAGTCTAAATTGCAAAAAGAACATAAAACCAATAGACTAAGTGAAAAATTGGTTAAACCCTTCGCAAAACAAAGAACAAAAAATTTTAAAACAATGGAGATACATTACCTGTTAAAAAGATAGTTGTGAATATTTGGCAAAACCAATTTTCTAATAATTAAAGATATTTTGGTTGTCATTAATCGCTACTAATTTTTAATAGGGGATAAATACTGGTCAATGATTAAAAATCATGGTGCCAAATGCTTAGTCAATACCCGAGCTGGTGAAGAAAAAATACATAGAACCAGTGGCATAATATGATAATATTATCACAATAATAATAAGATAAACGAATAATTAGTGTAAGATCTCGAAGAGCTCAAAGGGCTCTGAGAGGTCCTAGCACCAACAAACGTAGAGTGTAGTGAAACAGAGATAATTATCGAGAAGAAAGGCTATTACTATAAGTTGTGGCTTAAAGTATTGAGATTTACTTTGAATTACTGTATATTTTTCAGTACGATAATTGATATTAATGGTTGCAAAATTTTTCAGCATCATCTCCTCGGAACCTAAGTATGCGTTATTATTCACTTGTATTCTGTTTAATTATTTTACTGGTATTAGTTGGTATTATTTCTTTTTGTAGCTCTAATTATGGTCATATGGTGTTATATTTATGGTGATGACGTAATGGCTCATCGCTCTCGTTATCTCGTCCCATCACCACCACTGGCCGTCACCACCAGCGAAGCCAAGTGACAGGACGGCTGAAAATGACTCATTCAGACACAACTCCCGCTATACCCACTTCACCATTAATTGGCCCATTCAAAACTGACTCCGCTCAAACCTTAACTCACTTCCAGACTCTGGTCATCCTATCACTGTGTCTCGTGTCGCATCGTGTGTCGCATTACCTGATACAGTATCCGTGGAACCAGAGTCAACCAACACCTCCACCTAATACAACCAACCAGCCAATACGAAGCCAGCACTAACCACTACAAGGAAGCATCACTACCACCTGAATGCAATGTAACGTGGTATGGTCCTTCAACCCTGCGATCTTTCTCATCGCATCTCCCCCATTCCCGATCTCCCATCCCCCACCAACTCTCTCGCTATATGTCAGATCTGTACCGCCAAGTCCCGCTAATTCCCTCGTTTTCGCAGCTGGGCCCTTAAAAAGCGCGGAACGGCTAAACTCCGGCCTGGCTAGTAACCATCAGCCCCACAATACATAACCATTGCAATCGCTGTATTGGAGTATCAACAGAGCCAATAAGCCTAGAGACCAGATCGCTACCAAGCCCACCAAGCCCACCAAGCATAGAACCCGCTAAGCGCCAAAGATCACAGTATTACCTCGCTTTTACGCCCTTTAACCAGCCGTCATCCCGTTTAGCGCTCGCTACAACTGTTATCAGAAACATCACCGTTGTACCAGTCAAAGTCAACCCATCACCACTAGAACGTCATCGCCAGTAACAAAGAGCACTGGAACCAGACCAACGAGACGTATTTCACCAACTGCACCTTCCATTGCTACTGTTCCGTCTTTTGACCACTACTTAATTGGACTATTCAGCCCTTTCATTCAGTCCTTTGATACATTCCTTTGATACATTGTTATCTACTTTCTTATCATGGTCTTCAAGTTCACTATCGACAACGCCGTCAACAGGTACATCCCTAACAGTTTCCTTGACAGGTTCCCGTACCCTGTACGGAGACTTCTTGGGCGCCACGAGGCTCCTCCTAGACCAGACTATCTTATCTGGATCGAAATACTAGTCGCTACATTCAGTGGATTGCTCCTTTTAGAGGGGATATTCCATAGCCATACCGTGTTTACAGCACACCATGCTCCTATAATCATCGCCAGTTACGGTGCCACTGCAATTTTAGTGTTCAATGCCATCTCGGCGCCGTTGGCCCAGCCCAGAAACGTCATTATGGGCCATTTCATCGCTTCCATCATCGGAACAGGTCTCCTGAAACTCTTTGAAAAGAGTGCCGGTGCCACCAAATACATGTGGATTGGGGGAGCTTTGAGTACGGGGATCGCTTCGGTATTGATGTCTATCTTTAACTGTGTGCATCCTCCTGCCGGGGCCAGTGCATTGTTGCCGTTGATAGACGACCAGATTAGAGCCATGGGCTGGTGGTACTTGCCAGTGCAATTGGTCTCTTCTGTATGCATAGTGGCCGTGGCCTGTATCACCGGGAACGTCATTAGACAGTACCCTGTGTACTGGTGGACCCACACAGTCAAGGGACATGTTCATCCTCATGAAATGGAGGATAAGTTGGCTCCACGTCCAGATACTTACTCTACCAGTTCCGATGAAGCTCCAAAAAATATCACCTACAGTTTAGGCAATAAAATAGAGATCGATGCTGATGGGTTTATAATTCCACAAGCATTACAGGGCGATGTTGACTTGGAGTGGCTCAACAAGTTAAGTGAACAATTGAAGAGTGTGGAGGTTTAGCCCAAGAAAGAGTTGATAACAATTGATAACATTAATTATATTAATTGAATCATGTTAATAATAATAATAATCACAGTGACACCTGTGTATGATAACGAAAAGAGATATCGGTGCTTCAAGCCCTATTCTAGCAGTCCAGTGTATATATAAGGACCTAATATGATAATAAACTAATACTACATGGCAAATAATCTATTGATATTTATTTACTATTTACGTAACCTCGTTACTGATGCTTGTGTTGGGGGAAGTAGAGCAATATTGACCATTATTCCTTCCATATCATAACCTCATAATTGTAGTGTAATTGGTTATTACTGTAGAACTAATTTGGACCATTTTGGTGATTAGTTGATCTTTTGGCTGGCGATCTCGTCGTCACTAACGACACCACTGGCACCGCTCTCCAACTTTTCAAAGATCTTCAATGCCACTTGTTCGGTAGAAACAGCTGGTCTGATCAATTGGTTGATATAAGAGACATTATCACCAATAGTTCCCTTCTTAATAGCCACACCGGCCAGTACCAAACCTCCCAACACAGTACGAGCATTGATACCGCTATTGGCCTCATACATAAAGCCTGGTCTCATGGCAATGAGCCTTAAGCCCTTCTTGCACCCTAATTCGAACTCAGCTTCTCTCTTGGTGGTCAAGTAACGTTCTGGAACCATTGGAGGTTTTTGGTTGGCTGAAATATATACAAAAGATGAGTCAGATGGAGTGGATGACTCAGATGACTCGGAGTCTTTGGTCTCTTTGGCTTCAAGGAAAGCATCGGCCAAGAACACAGCAGAGTCTCTTTGGACTGCTTCAAAAGTAAGCACGCTTTCTCTTTCCATAGGGTTGGAGCCCTTTAAGGTGTTGGCCAAGTTCTGGACATCACTCAATGCATCGAAGTTGGAATTGGCCAATTTCTTGTATGATTGGTTTTCAAAGAGCATTCCTACTGAATGCACCACGGTATTGTATTGGCCTAATTTGGAAGCATATGATGCTGGGTCAAGTAAGTCTGCTGATTCCCATTTGACATGTTTGATCCATGGTTTATAACCTAAAGCGGCAGGAGGCTTGCCTGATCTAGAAAACGAAGTGACCTCGTATCCCAAACGGACACCAACCTCACATATTTTTCTTCCTAGGAACCCGTTACCGCCGAAAACTGCAATTGACTTGATGGACATGGTGTAAAGTGGTGGAAAAGGTGTGATTATAGCAATAGATTAAGTTAGCGCATGATGATAGATGCGACAGAGAAAACAGTGACAAAAAAATTGTGCGACAACTGAAAAATGACACAGATGCGACAAACCACAAGGTTCTTCAAAAAAGTTGCGACCAAAAATCAGGCTATTTGATCAGCACTAGCCGAACGATCGGCAGGGTTATAATTGCTATGGTTGCTACGAGAGGTGGCGAGGTCTCCGACACTGTCTGAAGGAGATGATTTAGCGACAATCGGACAGAAAATAATGGTGACGGTTCCGGGAACCCGGGGACTACATCGCTAGCAAGATCTATAGAATCGAATCTATAGTGTTGAGAGACAATCCATGACTAGAGTTGTCATGAATAAGACAATAGTTGACACTTGGAAAGAACGGGGCTTTTAAGGGGAGTTATTGGAGTGTACTGTGATCACAATATGGTTTCCTTGGCCTCTTATTGTGATATGGTTGTGGTA
The DNA here is from genome assembly GCA_030568535.1 of Suhomyces anneliseae. Lineage (NCBI taxonomy): Eukaryota > Fungi > Ascomycota > Pichiomycetes > Serinales > Debaryomycetaceae > Suhomyces > Suhomyces anneliseae. Next base: position 305,043 of record JAJMGB010000013.1, on the reverse strand, counting down.
TTGTCTTTAGTTGTAGTTGCTAGTTTGTAATTTTGCAATTTTGTCAAAATTTCGCAACCATGTAAATCAGAGAAATGAGACAGAATACAAAGAGATTAGTTGAATAAAGAAGGGTGTTAAAACAGGGTAAGACCATTAAGACCACGAATTAGATAATTTTGTCAAACAAAGATTTTATTTTCAAATTTATATCCACTACATTTCGCTGTTGGTGATACTATAACTACTATAGAGTACGAGTACCAAGAGCTCTTTTTAATATTGTACATACTTCCCATTTTGAAGTATTATAACATTAAAAGATCTAAAATACCTAGTGTACCTAGTGTACCTAGTTTACATAGTGTTAGAAATAATAAAATAAAATTAAGTCCCTATGTCTAGGTTCCACAGTGTACATGGTATTCTATGTTTCTATATTCAGGTATAATACCAAGAAGTATTAATTCTTTTGACTAGATTTACTTAGACTACATTGATTTTAATTATTTTAATTATTTTAAATATTATTAATTATAATTATAATTGTTACTATATGCAATATGCCAGATATGTTGTCATTAGGCTAAATTAATTATTGTTCGTTAAACTTCTTTCTGAAAAGGACAAACTCTTCATCTTCAACTTCTTCAAGAGATGGGACTCTGTATAAAGATGACTTGGTAGATGGAGCACGAGCTGGGCTAGCAGCTGGAGTTTCTGGTTCAGAGTTAATAGATTCAGTGTCAAAGTCTTGATGTGGAGCTTGTTGTTGCACAGCAACAGGAGCAGCAGTAACCTTGGCAACTGGTGGAGGAGAAACCCTAGAAGCAGGAGGAGCAGGAACACGAGCAGCAGCAGGAGATGGAGTAGGAACAGTAGTCTTTGGAGCAGCAGGAGCAGAAGCAGTCTTTGGAGCAGGGGCCTTTGGAGCAGGAACATTTTCTCTGGTTTCAACAGTTGGCTTTGGTAAGTCAGCAACTTGAGGACCTCTTCTAACTTGTTGATCCATCATTGGAACACCGAAGATTTGAGAGAAAACATCTTGGATGTATTCACGTTGTCTTCTAGCATTTTCTTCATATTGTTCTCTTCTCTTAAGTTCAGCTTCTTGAGCCTTTCTTTGAGCATCTTCTCTAGCCTTCTTGGCCTTCAATTCAGCTTCTTCTCTGGCCTTTCTAGCCTTTTCAGCTTCTTCTCTAGCTTGCTTGGCAGCTTCTTCTCTTTGCTTTTCAGCTTCAACTCTGGCCTTTTCTTCTTCAATGGCTCTTTGTCTAGCTTCTTCTTCTTGTCTTTCTTCTTCTTCAATAGCTTCTTGAATAGCACGATCTCTAGCAGCAGCAACTTGTCTAGCGTATTCTAAAGTTTCAGCTCTTTCTCTTTCTCTTTCTTCAGCTTCAGCTTCTTCTCTAGCTTCTTCTTCAGCTCTTCTTCTTTCTTCTTCAGCCTTTCTAGCTTCTTCTTCAGCAGCCTTTCTAGCTCTAACTTCGGCAGTTCTTCTTGCTCTTTCTTCAGCAATTCTTCTAGACTTTTGTTCAGCTTCGATCTTGGCTTCAGTTTCTAATCTAGCTCTTTCTTCAGTCAATCTCTTGACCTTTCTATCAGCATCAGCTTGGATTTCAGCAAACTTTTGAGCTTCAGCCTTTCTAGCAGCATCAATCTTTCTAGCAGCTTCAGCAATTCTTTCAGCTTCAGCTCTTTCAGCTTCAGCCTTAGCAGCTTCAATCTTTCTAGCTTCAGCATCTCTTTGAGCATCTTCATGAGTTCTGTGGAATTCAGCATATGGGTTTAATTGTAATCCGAATAATGCTGCAAGGGTTTCAGCATCATGACAAACCTTGATCTTCTTTGGAATAGTTAAAACAAGAACATTTTCTTCAGGATAATATTCCCAATCTATGTCCTTTAATTCAATGTCTTCAGTGTTGAATTGGAAAACCTTCTTAAAGTTTTCTGGAGCAGATTCAATGACGACATTAACTAAACCAGTTTCAAATCCACGAGGCTTAACGGCTCTAACTTCGTAACTGTTAAAGTTACCAGAGTTCTTGAAGATTTGAACTTGATAAGCTTCTTCAGTTTCGATCTTCTTTATAATCTTTGGAGCATTGGCAGCAGCAGCGGCAGCAATAGCAGCAGCCTTTTGCCTTTGAGCTTCTAAATATCTTTCTCTATTTTGTTGTTGTTCCAAGTATTGGACAAGGGAACTGAAAGATGGTTGATGGTATGCAAACATTGTTGTAATTATTGTATTAAATTGAATTGATGAGGAATTGAAACTTGAAGGAAATTCAAAGTCCTTTTATATGAATTAGGGGCAATTGATGAATCTTCTCGAATTTGCACCCACTCACCCCTGGAACATTCGGAACCTTCTGGAAAGGGCGGGGTGCTAGAAGGTTCCACGATCACGTGACCACCACACACACACTCGAGAATCTACTAGGACTCACTAGACCAAAACACAGGACGAGGTGGTGGAGGTGGTGGTGGTGCAGCGCACGTGACGCACAATCTTTGATTACAAACGTAGTGCTCGTTAATTGTGCATCTAACGTTTGTCATACAATAGAACCAAGATTTTGAAATAGAGATGTAGGAAGGCCAAACGGCGCTTACGTAATCATCCAGCTGGATGAAGATGCTTGGTACTGGAAGCTTCGGAAATGCAGCTAGCAAATTCTTAGCCGGGACCCGAGAGTGCCAGATCGGGGGCCAACACTGTTGCCTTCGTCTGACTCATCAGTGATCAGTGTGACAGATAAGGTATGTCAGCAGATCGTGCTGACACATACATGTGTGTTCCTTACACACACAGTAAAGGGCGGTATACACACCCCCCCTCATACACACCACACACATACTCTTTACACTATACACACACAGAGAGACACACATATTGTCGTACTGTACAGCGAAAGATTGGACCACTGGCGCGCGGCCTGTCCGCCCCCCTTCTCGCTAACAGTAAATTTAATTAAATCTGGGCATCGCAGTATACTACGTGCACTGCCCCCCTAGCGACACCTAAGTGACCCACTACAACATGCATTAGACGAAGTATGGTCCACTGCAAAAATAAATGTATACTGTACAACGTACAAGTCTAGACTCGTACATAAGCATAGTATGGGCCAATCAAAACCATACAACTCATGTTTATGGCTGAGCTGTCTAGTGGAATGTAGTACTACTGAAAAATAGCCTTCCTAACATAGTTAAACCCACTACTACAAGGGCTATGCCATTAGAATCAGAGCCGTAAGGACTGTATGTAGGTCCCCCACCCTATAGTAAAAACGTTGGTATTGCAGTATGGGTCCACATTAACTTTTTTTTTTTTTTATATACAATCGTAATCTATTTTTACTCATTTGATTTACGCATTTAGCGTTTAACTCAATTTACTATTTTCACTCGCTATTTCCAACAGTTTACCCAAGTGTTGAAGTGGATTGAACACACAAGTCACTAGCCACGGATCCTAAACTGTCCATCATTCGTTTATTATCAACATCTTCATCATGACCCACCAAAGCGCCATCAGCGCCAGTGACGAAAAGGAAGCCATGGCTCGTCATGAAAATGCCATCGAGGTCTCATCTGTTTCCCATCAACAAGACAAGAATCATCAACAAGACAAAGAAGGTAGAACCAATAGCCACAAGGGCGCCAAGGGCGACAAGAAGAACAAGAAGTCCTGTACTTTTGGTCAAAAGCTCGTCAAGATATTGGCCAGAATATTCATGGTGTTAACCGCCTTGATGGTTCTCGCAGTGGTAGCATGTTCTATTCATTGTGGTATGAATAAGGCCACCAGTTTCCATCAACATCACAGTTCTCATGGTTCTCATCATCAACATCATACAGAAGTGGTTGTAGTCGAAGAAAACAGCATTTCATTGGTGGAATTATTGGCCATGAAGTTAGAACCAATGGATATGGGTTTATCCAGAGAAGTCAAGACCCCAATCTTATCAAAGCGTGCTGAAGACGGTTCTTCCAACAACAATAACAACAATGGCCAAACCGGTAACAACAACAACCAGAACGGTAACGGTAACGGTAACGGTAGCGGTAACAACAATAATAACAACTCCACATCCTTTGGCCAAACCAGTTCTGATGATTTCACCAGTTCCTCCAGTTCTAGTTCTTCCAGTTCCAGCTCTAGCTCCATTCCAAGCTCTAGTTCAAGCTCTAGCTCCAGCAGCTCTTCATCAAGCTCCAGTTCCAGCTCCAGTTCTGAAGAAAGCTCTTCCTCCTCGGTCTCCTCTGTAGAAGCCTCCACCACTTCCTCTGAAGAATCTTCCCAAACTTCTTCAACTCGTGAATCTTCTCGTGCTGAATCTTCCGAATCTCCAACTTCTACTCGTGAATCTTCCTCAACCACCGACGAACCATCAAAGACTACCAGTAGCACCAAGAAATCTTCTTCTGAATCTGCTACTTCCCACCTGCTTACCACCTTCTCTTCCGTTGCCAACGGTAAGACTATCATTGTTACCAGTACTTCTATTATCACCGGTTCTGCTTCTCCATCTGCTGCTTCTGGTGATCAAAACAAGAGTTCTGACAGTGGTGGTTTATCCAAGACCAACAGGATCGTTGTTGGTGTTGTTGTAGGTGTCGGTGGTTCCATTCTTATTGGTATTGTTGCCGTTCTTTTCTACTTAAAGAAGAGATCCAACAGACAATACGACAACGGTGGCTGGACCTTCTGGAGAAAGAACGAAAAGGTCAGCAGTGACGACTTCTTGAGTGGTGAATTGGGTGTCAGAGATAGAAACTTTAACCAAGGATCCAACTTCTAAGTCAATCTGTAATTAGGTGGTATTTTTTTTAACAATTTTTGAAAAGTGATTAAAAAATTTCCCCTTATCAATTTTATCGATTGATTTCATTTAGTTGCAAAATTTTTATTTGAGTCTCAAAGCATATTGGTTCTTCTTTTGGAATTAAGCACCAATTCGTTTTGAAGACTCTTTGTTGTTCCACTGTCATTGATCTCTTTTTTTGTTTCCTTTGACAAGTGGATTTTTTTCCATTCATGGAATCCATATTGATGGTCACTATCAGACATTTACCTCTGTAAGCTGATTATACCAAAGTCCATTAGCATTATGAAAAGAAAATGGCGCACACAACTGCCGTTAATACCCCGCTTGAAATTCAAGCCCTATATAGAAGATATGATTGCTTGGTTATGTTACGAGTAATTTCATAATAACTGGCACTCATAAATGTGCGAGAAATAAGAGTCTGCATTGAACTGTAGACTCACGCCCAGAGGTATATATGTACTAATTTGTTAATCTATTTAATGTATAAAAAAAAAACAGATGTAGTAAGAAAACCTAAATCCCAAAAATGGAATTAAGGTAATAGAAGTAGATCATCGTTTTGAGCCACAATTTGCACCCATTGAGAACCTGTCAGGATGGGAAAAATAGATAGTTATTGCTGACACCAGACTATTCCACTCAATTACAGGCAGTTAATCCAAGGAGAGTTACTGATTGTTCCTGAGCTCTTCTTGGTTATCCTTGATGGTAAGTCAAAAATGTTGTTCATTAATTTTTTCTGTATGCTGTTTTATATGGGGAGATGGAGACTATTTGTGAGCCAGTAACAGAGATCCACCACATTTCATTGGTTACTATCATAGAAATAGAATCACGATTGAATTTGGACTAGCCCATTGCCGCAATGGCCCTGACTTCTGATGTGGAAAATTTTCAATTGGTAATAATTATATAATTCCCATATTATATAAGTAGATATTTACCAATGTGCAAGATCACAAGCATCAAAGATCTCCAATAGTTTAAAAATAGAGAGGAGAATATTGATGGAGATACCACGGAGATATCGTGTCCGTATTGAGTTTATCTTGCCAAGGCTAGAAAATACTCCACTTGTGTGGCAATGATGTCTTCGATTTGGGACACTGAAAAATCTCTTATTGATTGACGGAACTCCATAACAAGATGACCATATTCACGTTCATATGAAGATCTGCAACGTGGACTGTGCATATAATAGTAGAAAAAAAAAAAATAGGTACTGGGATATGCAATTTGCGGTTTTAGATATGAATCATCATCTTTTAGATAAGATGGTCTAGTGATTATAACTGAGTTCACCAGTTATAAGAAACCCGATTTTGCCGGTTCTAGGGTTGTAAAAAAAGGAATTTTCAGCTGATGTATTCGTCAACACTTTCCCCAAACGAAAATTGACTTCGTTTCTAGAAGCTAGTAGTAAAACACCTAAACAATAGCTTTTATGTTACCTGCCAGTATAATTCGCCTACATATATTATTTCGGAAATAGGTTGGTAATATGCGACTTATGCCATCAGATCGCTAGTACGTTTACCCAAATAGGAATTTCACACATGAAGGATCTAATTTGGGACCTTTTTCAGTGACCCTGTAACTAGTTCCTGAAGTTCCGGTGTCTAGGATGTGTCTAGGATTGTCTTGGATGTGTCTGGGATATGTCTGGGAAATGACTGATGTCTAGGATCTAGATGATAGTGCCTTGCAGTATTTTATTTGTCTCTGGATGGGCCAATTCCCAATGAACGTGCGGGATGTTGCAATTACCTCAACAATTAAAATTTCTACAAAAATTCCAATGGCAATGAAACATCAAAATCACTGTGGATAAAGCTAATTTCAATGCTCTACCATGTTTTCATACAATTCACCAATTCACCAATTCACCATAAGTTTGGGTTTATCGGCTTTTGGTTTGTTTTATGGTTGCTCTAAGACGCGGTTGATAATCTTCACAATTAAATCAAACCTATGGCTCAAATGAGGTTGCTGGAGCTTTTTTACACGCACAATTTCACCTGTAGGAGGCAAACGTAACTTTTTGCATTTGCTTTGTTCGGATATATTCCCTTTACGTGTAATTATAGGTCTGTCGTGACAAAAAAGAAACAGACAAATGGACAAAGAAACAGACAAAAAACAGACAAAAAATTCTTACCCTCAAGTCATGTGCTTTTCACGATTTCAACACTAATAATTTTTTTTGAAGTAACCAAAGCTACAATAGCAAAAGTATCGGTAAAAGAAGACCATTTATATCCATTCGTTTATCTTGGCTCGATTGTGGTCTGTTCCTGGCACTCGCCACAATCATTACGTCACTATAACGGTTTGTGCGCAACGATAGAGCCGCAAAATTGTTCACTATATTCAAACCCATAGATAGTTCCCGTATAGCTTTGGAAGCCCTGGCCATATTACATGGTCCTAATTATAATAGTTGCAATTTGTATGTTAGAATTAGTTATCGTGCATCCAAATAATTTCACAAACTAATTGTTTAGTATGACTCCTTGCTAATTACGAAAGGATTTGCATTATGGATCGTCGGCACTAGCCTCGATTGCCGTATAGAACATAAGCCGAAAGTATGAGAAAATGATGTCTGGAACTTTTAAAGTCTCAGACATTAAACAAACATAAAAATTTTAACTTATTAAAAAAAAATTATCACCATTGGTCCAATTTTCACATTCCTCTAGACCAGATAGATCAACAGCAATCTCTCGGAGGTTGCCCTAATATTAGCCGAGAGATTAACTAGTAATTTCCGAGTAGGTTGCTATTTTCTTCATGACAACAGCGAGGGTCCCCAACCGTAGATCGGAATAGACGTGCATATAATTTCATTTGGGTCGAGAGCTCAAAGTACATTAATTTCAACTAGGTCATGCTGACAAAAAAAAATCAATAATATGGGACCAAACATGATATTTAGTAGTTTTTGTAGAAGTTGAAAAATAACCAAATGCATGCTAATGTACCTGCCAACCCATTCCGGTACCGGGCAACGGTGTAACTCCTCATTTAGCGGATGCAATCGGTATAAGACCATGATCTTTAAATCCCTTTACGGATATAAGGGTAGCGTGCGCCTACCATCAAAACAAATGTTCGTAAATGGATAGTAACTCTGAGACACTCCAGGGCGAAATCTCATTCGCTGGCGCATCAAAATGAGGTCATGAGCCCGCGTCAACAATAAAAATGCAGACAATTATGCACTTTTCAGAGACACACATGTGGCTGGGTATGATTTTGCCCCATTTGACCCCTTGGCCCCATAATGTTGAATTTTTTTTTATGGTAGGACCGGGTCAAGTTGTAGTAATAGTAGTCTTGCTGACCCTAATCCCCACCTCAACCATCCCCTTGAAGACCTAGTAGACCATTAACACATACTCTAGTGTACTCTCCACCTCATTCTCTATTGGTCTAGGTCACCCCTGTCAACCTGCATCCGTTAGAACCCCGGTGTGATCCCCGTTCCCCCATTGCCGTTCTCCTCTCCTGGGCTCACTTCTTGCTCTCTCCTTTCACTTTTCTGTCATTCTCAAACACAAACAAACACAAAAAAGTGAGACACTCTCCCATCGCTCCCCACTAGAAAGTGTCTCACTCTCAATTTATCTTTTTTTGATGGTCCCACATAAATTCCCTTTATTCATATATAATTATATTTGCCATTAAAGCTCACACATTCTTTTTTTTTTTTTTGGATATTAGAACCGTATCTGAATTGGCGATCAAACCCATTAATTGAATTGGTTTAAAATTGCAATAATTATTTTTGGTCACTTTTTGAACTTGATTTCTCCTAAATCCTTGTTCATAAGCTTGCCATCAACTGTTTAAGTTGGACCCTGCTTTGTTAGCTAGGTCTAATATCTGTTGATAGCTGCGAAAGAGAACCGATTAAAAAAGCATATTCGAAACCAATCACATCACCAATGATTGGAATATCTGATATGTTGAACCATAGTGATGAGGAGAAGTCTCAAATTAGACCTAAAGCAGTAGTTAATCCTGGAAATGGGTCAACTTTGAATAGCAACTCTTCATCATCACTGGGATCATCTACATCTACTCCTTCCAATGGTTCATCATCACTATCTTCATCATCTTCCGTTTCATCATCAATATCGTCAGCTCCCTCGTCCGTATTCTCCAGTCGTCCGCTGACATCTAATTCTAGTTCAAATTCGAGTGTACTCTCAACCACCGATCTCAGAGCAAAAACCCGCACTCCTCCCCTAAAAGTCCCAAGAACCAAGATTAATAAGAAGTTCTTGGTAGATAAGAACTTTGTGAAGTTAGCTATAAGAAGAAAGTCCTCCTCTAAGAAGTTCCACAACAAACTGGGTTATTTGGGAAGCGATGATGTAACTTCTCCAGTAACAGATGCGTTTCCTATGGGATCACCAGGAACTAATTCTAAGCTTCATGTGAAGTCGTTGGAAGCTGGACTCAAGATCAAGTTATCGTTAGCAAACAACCTCTTAAGCCTTTATCATTCCCTCATTCCCTTCACCAACAAGAAAGAAATATATTCGATTTATCAAGATTCATCAGACTCAGCACTCGATAGTTTAAGTTCAAAACTTTCCAATCATGTTTCCAACGGTAACAACTTTTCCAAGAAAGCATTGATTTCTAAGTCAGTGAAATTGATCGATAATAACTTAGTGGACCTCTCTGGGTTCTCTAATAAGATTCTTCAAACATTCAATCTTGTGGGAGGATCATCATCTCCAGATAAAAATGAGTCAGGGAGCTCTGGAAGCCCCCAACTCTTAACCACTTTCAACTCTCTAGACACTGCAGTTCATACATTATTTGGTACCAATGAGTATTCAATAGTTAGAGTAACTAGATCTACCACTGATGATTATGATGGATCAGTGGTTCTTAAATTAGAAACTGCACATTGTGGAGATGTCAAGTTGATTGATGATGTGGATTTTCTGGAGGAAATGATGTATAGTCTTGGAACTAAAGGCAGTGTGCCGTCAAACCTTTTCATCAAGAAGATTGTTGCTCGTCCAAGATATAAAAGTGATATGAAGATTTATTTGATTCCTCAAAAACTAAACTGTGTTTTGTATACGGACGAAAGAATGTTCGAAAGGGATTTGATTAATGGTATCATTGATATCAATGAAGAAGAAGAAGAAAACAAATTGACTAAACCAATGACTGATTGCTTTAGTCGTGATGTTTTTGTCACATTTCCTTATGCTCATATTGTTCAGTCGTACAAAAAATTGCTCAAGGCATCGCAACAATATGACAAGGATAACGATACAAAGCTTAAGGTAGAAACAGTTTCCCCAGTAGCAAGCCATCTTCCAGCTATTACCCAACAACTGATTACCCCAGGAACAACGCCATATGGCGTCCCTCCACCTAAGCCTTATATCAATTCACCAATAGTACCTTTAAATGGAACCCCAGCTTTCGCGGCTCCTCCAACACCATCGGTCTATTTACCCCAGTTAGACCAGCGTACTAAAGTGAAGGTAGAACCTGGAAATCCACCTCCACTAGTTCCAGTTATGTACTATACTTCCAGTCCTCAGGTTTATTCTGCAGTGCCACATTTCCCTCATCAACATTCATTGCCACTTCCAGTTGGTGAATACTTCGAACCACATACTCAAGATTCATCATCTCCGCATCCCCAACCACCAGCACCACCTGCAACGCACCAGAATTCACCTCGCCGTCAAAACGGCACTATTCTTCCACCTCCAACGGATTCGGTTCCTCTCAATCCATTAGTATATACTGGACCAATTCGAAAGGGGGTAACAATTCCACCAATTTCGCAGTTGCCATTAGCGCCTGTTCCAGAACAAGAACCACTTAAAGAACATACAACTCCACAAAACGGTTAATTGTGAGTTTGTATGTTCCATTTAAGATATATGATTATCTCCAGTTCTGGCATTTGTTAGTATTGGACTTAATGACCGCCCATTTCCAACTTTTTAATTTTATAGTTGGTTAAATTGGTCGGATGTTCTTGCATTGGTTGCCCCTTATATACCAACCCCAAAAATCCCCACTAATATAACAACTTTATTGGTGGTTGGTATAGGTGTGCCGCAAATAAAATTTCCTGGCATCTGCAATATTAATGATGTTACGATGTTGATTGATAGAGTTTTTAATAGTTTATTGTTTGATTCATTTTTAGATAGCTAGGGCTATCATTGGATTATTAGGTAGGTTTGAATATATGTAGTGCGTGATTTATTCAGTTTCTAAGCTGATTAGTAAAGTGTTAAAATGTTAGAACGACTCATTGGATAGTGAATGGTGATACCATATGTGATCATTCAGTAGCTCATTATTTCTGTGAATATATAGTAAATCATTTGTGAAAGGGTAGTCTTGATTCTGATAGCAGCTGACTCAATATAAGAGATAGAACCGGGGAAATTTCAGAGCCAATTATACCCACTCGATGGTCTATCACTTGTTTTACAGCCATTAGGTATTGGATAGTAATGTGGGAATTTTGGGGGTTTAAATAGTTGCGAAAAGTGCTGCAAATGGAGCATAGCCAAAAGTATAAATAGCGAGATATATCCCATAAAAAAATGGCTGTAAAACACATATAGTGCAAATGATGCCCTATCAATATCCCTCTTGGGCCTGAAATTATAATGACCGCCAGGAAGCCATATGAAGTATTCTGTGGTAATTTATGTTGGTAGGACCAAAATAAAATTAACGAAGTACCACCAAGACCACTAGGCACAAAACCAACATTACTGACAACTATAGGGAATCAATATTACGAATGAAAGTCTTTATTTGCTCCATGTTACATATTACAGTTTGTTTCGTAGTAAAAATATATTCATTATTTATGGCCACTATTCCAAGAAGAACCACTTGCTTCATTGGAGGACCTTTGTTTTTTTATTTATTTATGAGATAAGAAGAGTTTAGCTTAAACACTTAAAGAAACAGATTCACCGTGGATGTGTTCCTTGAATGGTTCCAAGGCCTTAGCAACATCGTTCTTGATGAACTTTTCGGTTTGTTGAGGAGCTCTACCAGTGAAGGTAGATGGATCCAACAAAGTGTCCAATTCAGCCCAGATTGGCTTGAAGTATTCAGTGTTCTTGATTCTTTCAATCAAATCGTTGTCACCACCTTCTTGCTTAACAACAGCACTGGCTTGGTGAGATAAGACTCTGATTTCTTCGTGAACTTCTTGTCTGGATTCACCCTTTTCAACCATAGCCATGATAATGTTTTCAGTGGCCATGAATGGTAATTCAGCAGCAATTCTTCTTTCAATGACCTTTGGATAGACAACTAAACCACTGGTAATGTTCAATAAAGTACTCAACAAAATGTCAGCAGTCAAGAAAGCAGATGGAAGAGAAATTCTTCTGATGGCAGAGTCATCTAAAGTTCTTTCGAACCATTGAACAGAAGCAGTTTGAATAGCATCGTTCAATAAACCACCTAAATGTCTGGATAAAGAACAGACTCTTTCACATCTCATTGGGTTTCTCTTGTAAGCCATAGCAGAAGAACCAATTTGAGACTTTTCGAATGGTTCTTCAACTTCCTTCAAGTTAGCTAATAATCTGATATCAGTAGCGAACTTGTGAGCAGTGGCACCTAAAGAAGCCAATGGAGATAAGACATCAATATCGATCTTTCTAGAGTAAGTTTGACCGGTAACTGGGTAAACATGTTCGAAACCGAGCAATTCAACGACTCTTTGATCTAAGGCTTCAACCTTATCGTGGTCACCGTGGAACAAAGATAAGAAAGAAGCTTGAGTACCAGTAGTACCCTTAACACCTCTTAAACCAAGATCGTTTCTGGCTCTAACGAAGTTTCTTAAATCCCATAACAATTCTTGGATCCATAAGGTAGCTCTCTTACCAACAGTGGTCAATTGAGCTGGTTGGAAGTGAGTCCATCCCAAGACTGGTAAGTCCTTGTATTCAATAGCAAACTTACTCAATCTGTCGATAACATTAACCAACTTTGGAATAATGACATCATAAGCATCTCTTAAGAAGATTAAATCAGCATTGTCAGTGACATAACAAGAGGTTGCACCCAAATGAATAATACCAGCAGCATCTGGACAAGTCTTACCGAAAACGTGAACATGAGCCATAACATCGTGTCTAACAATGGCTTCTTCCTTAGAAGCAGCTTCAATTTCTTCATCGGTGATTTCAAGATGTTGTTTCATTTGTTCAATGGCCTTGTCAGTGATGACATCAAGTCCCACTTCTTTTTCAGCAATAGCCAAATTTAACCACAACTTTCTCCAGGTGGAAAATCTGTTTCTAAGAGAAAAGATCTGAGACATTTCAACAGAAGCATATCTGGAAGATAATGGGGTGGTGTACTTGTCGTAATCGCTCATTTTTTGATAATTGTGGTGATATGAAGACAGATGAGGAAGATGAGTATCTGGATTTTAATGGGATTGTGGGTTTGTACTGGTCACGTGGGAAGAGGGACTAGTAACAGTTATTATTGATTGAAAATTAAAGTCTAATTGCCACTAGTGGTGTTGGTAGTGGATGACTGGTTAGGGTAGAGTAAGTGGATGAGATATACACTGAAAGAATGAGATGAGGACTCGCGGGTGAATTGGTGTTTTTATATATTGCAATTTTGACTCTGTCTAGAATTAGAAATTAGTGGTCGTGCGGGTACCACGTCAAATTAATGAGGTTGATAGATAGACCTAATTAGTGAAGAGATCCAAGGCGTGAGATGAGGTTGCCCAGTATATTAGAGATTGACCTATTGCAGATCCTGTCTCTTGTTCTATGTAATGAAATTGAGTCTTAGAAGTCCCAGGTTTTGGCAAATTACTGTTGATTAAGTGCCAAATTGTAAGGGCATAGATCAGCCCACTCCATGTGGGACAAATCCGCTCAATTGTTCCTGGCTAGAATCAGGTGCTTCAGGTAAATGCAGATAATCAAAGATTAAAGCGTAAATGGTTGATTAGAACCAGATATATGGAATATTCTGGTTCATTTTATCCGTTCTGAAACTCCAGTCTTCGTGGAAATGAAGATCGCCAGGTTGTACTATAACACCAATATTCTGTAGCCCTAAATTGGAAATTCCATGATTGTAAGGCCTGGAAACAATATTTGAATCAGAAATAATAGCTGGATCATGCTAGTGCTTATACAGAGTGCTAGTCGTATTGTTCCTATTGATCTGGTGAGATTGTGAAAGGATAATAAGCTTTATTTCTATGTTTATCACCTTTTTTTGACCACTTGTGTGGTATATAATAAAGTAAATTCAGCTGAAAGAGTGAATTATTCGTCTGCTGAATTTTGCAGTTGCTTAACTCTCGATCTGACTTTCATCATTGGTTTCATTCGCGTCTTGGTTATCTCTATCCTCATCATCACCCTCTTCGTCATCTTCTTCTCTTTCAGCATCTCCATCTTGCTCCAAAAACAAGGTATAAACGGCACCCTTGAACAAAGTATGGATAAGACCGATCTTCATCTCCAAGTTTCTCATGTTTTCTGATAATTGATGGGCGTTTCCTCCCAACTGGTTGTTTTGAACCAGAACGCTTTTGACGGTTAACTGTTGGATTTCTTGCGACAAATCGGCCAATTGTTTTGCAAGAAGACGGTACTGCGCAAGAACTTGCGACTCGAGCGGCGAAAGGAGCCCGCCGGCATAGTCTTCAGATTGGTTGATATCAGCCATGTTGTTGATAGTCGCGTGTTGTAGAATTGGCATTTATGGGACCGCTTACGTAATAAAAGCGTAAGCAATGGTGGTAAGAAAGAGAATTGAAAGGTAGAAAAGGCGAATATAGAGTAGAAGAAAAAAGAATGGTCAATAAAAGCAGTGGAATACAATAGTGGTGATAGTTTCATGAGCTTTTGGCTGGATTTGGGGTCAATTTTGGGCTCTTAGATGTTAATATCCCAAGTATTTCTATCAAAAATTATTGTTGGTGGTTCCAAATTTATCACAGAGTTTTAACAGGCTTTGAACTATCATAATAAGCAAATAAAATGCCCTAATTTCACTATTACTCTGCTTACTATGTCACATCTATCCTACAGTCTTCCCCCAGATCTATCCAGCCGCACCAACTTAATTTTTCACCTAGCAATCTAATCAGTCAGTTGCCCCAGCCTAACAAGCAACGGAATGTGCCTCGGTACAGCATGGTTGCGCAACCAAGCACTCAGAGTCCATTACTCTGGCTCTTCACTTGATTTAGCTTGGTGAAAAGAATGAAGAAGGGGTAAAACTACACAAAATCAACCGATAACATCACAAAATGATAAGCCATAAAGATACAGAGACATGACGAAAATGTCGTGGCCACGTCCCCATCTAAAAAAAAGCAGATAAAATTCCAGGTTTTGACCGGACCGCAGTTAATCCAAAAATCTCTAGCTGACGGTTTGTTGTTTTTAAAGCGTGATGAAATCGTGGAATATTCGCTGGTAACGGGACCAACGCTCAATTCCTTAACTATAGTAGTGAAAGAAACTTGGCTATGCGTGTGTCCTGCGTGCGACATCTCCGTCCCAGATGTTCCTGACCCACAGGCAGGCACGTGATCCCCAGACGTCAATTTCAGTCATGGTTGTTGCTTTCTTCAACTACTACCAATTGCACCAACCATGTCGGAAACCGTCGTCAATGGCCAGACTGATGTCAGAAGCTCCAACAGTAATGTTGCAGGAGCCACCAACGAAACCGTCCGTCCTGATCAACGTAAAAAAAGACTCATAAAGTCCACACAAAGCGCAAACCCACTTAAATTCAAGCTTTGGATTGCCGGTCACTTGTCACTGTTGGCTTTTGGTACTCTTTCGTTATTCTTCCAATTGATCAGATTCAACCGTTACTATGTTGCCTCCATCACTTACCGTTTGGCTCTTTTATCATCAATTGTCGCTTTAACAGCAACTTTCTCCCATAAGTTCGGTTTACATTATTTACCGCCAGCTACCACTTTGATTTCACAACAAAACTTCCAATACCTTCTGTTGGCCGTGGTATGGATCTTCACTTTCAAGTCTATTACCAAGCTTCTTCCTTATTACCTTATTTCTGTATTGCAAATCGGTACTTATAAGGATATTCCATTTATTAAGAAGGAAGCTGATTTCCTTGCTACCATCATTGCTTATGATGAATTAGTACTTATTGTATGGTTATTTGTTAGAACCATTTTCTTCAGAAACACTTCTGGTTACCAATTGCTGTTGTTTTTGTTCTTCTACTGGTTGAGAATTCTTTACAATAAGGAAACCGCTAACTTGTTCAAGGCCCTTGTTGATAGATTAGATGGTAAGGTCCAAGGTGTCAAGAATCCAAAGGTCCAAAAGTCCTGGAAGAAGGTTAAGGCTTTCTTGGACGATAAGCAACACGATGGTGATATCTAAGTGTGGCTGGTAAGTTAAAATTTTACACCCCATATACTATTTGAGTTTTAAGTCTGGTCAATTGGTATGTTGCAGCTTCGTTTTAACGCGTAATTGCTAACGTACTAATGCATCAATAATATGACTGCAGATCAGATAATTTATCATCTATTTTGAGAATTTGCCTTTCTTGATGTTGACCCCATTTTGTCTACAATTGCCCAATTGAAACCGCATCTTCCCCTGTGGGCCTCATTTCCACTAGATATTGCCTTTCATTCTCCTTGATCCACCCAGTAAAATTCTTCTAGAAATTACTGACCACCAATAAGTGTGCTTTGGATCCCTCAATCTTTACTGACATTCTTTATTTCATGTACAATTATGACCCAGGTCACGAAAGTGTCTGCAGGTCAATCGACCAGGCATAACTTGCCTTGGCAATATAACTGTTTTACAACCAAAAGACCCAACAATTACTGTAGCCCTAACATTCTGCACCCCCTAGAACTAGTATAAATTGAACCTTTTTTCCCACTATCTCTAGATCCACTTTTTTCTTTAGCAGCAAATTGGCAGCAAAACTGGCTGAGCACTTTTTGATCAGTTCTGCACACAGCCACCCTCCTGCCAAATCTATCATTACCTCCTATATGTCTCACCGAATCTCTCCACTATTAATAACCAATTCATCTTAAAGTACCAGTAGAGTCGACTCCTGATACAATGTCTAAACACCACGTCTATCAATTGGGCCATGAGCCAATCAAGGATCACGTTTTCTCTCCAGATCGTTCCCTTTTAGCGGTTACCAAGAACAACACTATTGAAATCTATCAAGTGGCCAGCAACTTGGCCCAAAAGCCTCGCTTGTTCACCACCTTAAAGGGTCATGACAAAACTGTCACTTCTGTTGATATTTCTCCAGATGGATCCAAGATCTTGACTTGTTCTCAAGATAGAAATGCTTTGGTCTGGCAATTTGATCAAGCTTCTAACGAGTACAAGCCAACCTTGGTCTTATTAAGAATCAATCGTGCTGCTACTGTCTGTAGATGGTCTCCAGATGGTAGTAAATTCGCTGTTGGTTCTTCTGATAGAATCATTGCTGTTTGTTACTACGAAGCTGAAAACGATTGGTGGGTTTCTAAGCACTTGAAGAAACCATTGAAATCTACCATTACCAGTTTACACTGGCATCCAAACAATGTCTTGTTAGCTGCTGGTTCTACTGATGGTCATGCCCGTGTTTTCAGTGCTTACATTAAGGGATTGGATGCTAAGCCAGAACCTTCTGTTTGGGGTTCTAAATTACCTTTCCAAACCTTATGTGGTGATTTCATCAATGAAACCGGTGCTTGGATCCATGGTGTTTCCTTCAGTCCAGATGGTAACTCCTTGGCCTTCGTTTCTCATGATGCTTCAATTGGTGTTGTCTACCCAGAAGGTGAAGGTTTAGCTCCAAGATCTATCCTCAATGTTAGAACTAGTTACTTGGCTTTCAAGAGTTTAGTTTTCGTTACCAACAACAAGCTTGTTGTTGGTGGTCACAACTGTAACTTGATTGTCTTCGAAGGTAACGAATCTGACTGGCAAGAATCCTACAAGGTTGAATCTCAAAAGGATTTAATCAAGGATGTTCCAGAAAACAACGATGATGAAGAAGAAATCTCTTCTCACCAAGCTTTGAACATGTTCAAGCAAATGGATTTGAAGGGTAGAGTTAACAAGCCAAATGCTCCAGGTGCTACCAAGGCTTTGACTACTATTCACCAAAACACTATTTCTAGTATCAAATCCTTCTCCAACAGCCAAGTCAGTACTTCTGGTATTGACGGTAAGGTTGTTATCTTTCAACTTTAAACATAATAGAAGTTGACATGACAGTCCACGAGAAGTTAAGAGCGGTAAAGAGCTCAACAGATGACGACATAAAATAAAGGCTGATTTTGCATCATCAAGATGACATGGTCCAGAACCATAAGTAGACAGTCTATAGATAAATATCACAAGTGACATAACAAAGTGTAGAAGGAGAATAGAGAGGACAAGAGATGTGCAAGACAAAAGAACGTTCAACAAGATGTATCTTAGATAGATATACTTGAATCGCTACTGTGAAAAATACAAGAAACTACTGTTGACGAACGACTTGAGGATTTGAAAAATAAAGATCAACACATTCAAAATGGTTACTTAATTTGCAACCATGAACTTAAATAATGTCAGAAATTGAGCTTTGGTAAAGGTTATCTTCAGGAATTTTTGGTTCAGAAGCAGAACTGAAAATTAGGTTTTTCATCATATAATTATTTAAGTCACTGAATGAACGATGATCAATATTTCTCAGAATCCCTAAGTCTCCTCGAAGGAACTCCGAAAGATTCTATGAGGAATCAGAAAAGACAAGAAATCATTTTTAACATCTAAGAATTAGTTAGTATACTATGATAAGTATAATCAAAAAATTGGTGCTATTTGGTCAGATGGTGATGCATGTTTTATCCATGGCTCAGGGTTCACCGGGACAGAATGTTGTGTAACAATTCATCATAAAAGAAGCACTGACTGGTAGAACATACTCTAACGTAGACCAACAGTAGTTAGTACCAGAAGTACTGGTAAGTGTTGAAGGGAAGTGAGAATTTCTCGGTTTATATAGAAAAAATTTTTGTGTCCGGGTAATTCAACTGTTAATGTAGTGCTGCCCTGATGGTTGCGAAATAAGAGGACAAGTTAGGATGGAAGGGTATGAAGAGAGATGGAGTTGATTTGTGGTAAGTGGAGGGTAGTGAAGTGATGTCAAGGATTAGCCCGAACTTGGAATGAAAATTTTCTCGTTGTTTGTTATTGGTGGATATGTAGCTTACATAATCTTTATGAGTGGTTAAGTATAGGGAGGTTGGAGGTGGTGAAGAATTAGGTTTAAAGGCTAGGGAAGGTATTGAAATGATCGAATTAGGTATGTCTTATAGTAGGTGGTTAGTTTGGTGGAACTGGTTATAGCTAAGGTGGGTTTGTTCTGGTGTTTAATTAATCCTTGTTGAGTTGACTTATGTCAGGTGACAGTATAATACTGAACTCTTAACCAAATATATTATATAGTGGAGTATGGTGGGTTATAAAAATCTTCAGAATAATGAATCATTTTAAAACACTAAAAATATAAAAAAACAAGAGTGACAGTACTTACAATTATATTTCTATCCTCAGTAGGTATTGTTCGGTATACCTTAATCCATTATCTCTTATAACCTTCAACTCACAATAAAGTGCAATGGTGAAATATTGAATAACTGAAAAATGTGAAATGTGTAAATAACTAAAATATGCTAATTATTCATTATTTTGTATTTTACTAGTTATAGCTCTAAAGCCAAGAACCACAATAATTGCGGACTATCCTTTGTTCTCTATCCTGTTATGTAAATCCTCCGTCAGTTACTGCACTTAAGTAAGTAGAACCATCCTAACAAGAAAAAATACAACACAGATAGTACAGAATGAAAGAATTATCAATATCACAATGTCTCCCGTCTATACTTAAATTATCCACATACTCACATTCTCTCATTCGGTTGTGATGGCAATAGTTCTTCACTCACTCACTTATTATGGGCACTGTTCTGGTCATCTTCAACCATAGCCATTAAATCTTTTAGTAAGCAAATGAAAACATCAAAAATTAGTCCATAAAAACTAGACTTACCAATTGACCCATGAACCTATCTTATACCCTGTATTTTATCATATCTTGTAGAGTTGTCGGACCATTTATATTGCCCTTTGTTGTTGGCCTCGCTTACTCTTTGTGACATCAGTTGCAGCCATCATCGCGATGAGATAACCAACAACACCGGACACAATGCCCACGCAAAAGCACGCTGTGCCAACTTGACGGCAGCTACACCAATAGTACAATGTAATGTAGAATACCTGCAACTCTATTTCCATGCCATTACCGCCCGTAGTCACCCTTATCTTAGTCATTTGATCTGTCCTGTCATGTACCAATACACGACCCTTATCGCAACTTAGCCTCAAGGCTGAATTTTGACTAATTCCAATTCCTTTCAAAACCCCTACAATTAACATCATGGAGCCAGCCGAGCCTCGTAAAGACCCTGCTGATCTCACCGATAGATCGCCCCTTTTGGGCAGAAATGGCCATTTGCCAAAACACCTCGATAACCATGGCCAAACAAGAAGAAAGTCATACTCTTCTAGTAATCTCCATAGAATGAATGGTGGTGGATTATCAGTTACAGAACCTAGACATCCAATTGATCATGATGATTCATACCATGAAGGCTCAGACAGAAGTGTCACCATCTCCATCAATGAATTTAGAAACATGCAGCACCATCCGAAGCCTCCATTTCTTCAGCAATTGTTAGGAAGTCATTATCCAGTGACCAACTACAACCCAGTGTTTGATAACGCGTTTCTTAACTCCAGTACCTTCAGCTTGGCCCGTACTGATAATAGCAGTCTCCATTCATACGATATGGAGGATCCACAACGGCGCTTAAGCTTGTTGAACACGATGAGACCATCGCGGTTAATTGGTAACTCGCAGAGTCTTTGCAACTGGTACGATTTGTACAAGGAAGACGTGGGTAAGATCAAGAATAGAAAGGTGAGGAAGTACTACGAGGAGCAGAACCTGCTCATCCAACGGTTCCAAGAGATTGACAACTTCTTGGACGCTGGTAGAATTCACTATAATATGTTGAGTAACTACGGTGAGCCTGGATCCAGAATATTGACTACTCACGTTGATCAAGACGATGAAGCAAACGTGGGTTTCGATAAGGATTCAAACGGAAACGGATCTAATACCAAGTACTCGCGTTTCTACGACGTTCCGGGTAATATCGATAACGAGGGTGCTCAGTTCTTGGGCTATAACGAAGAGGCCGATAGTAGAGCTGTGTATGTGGCCATCATTGCTAATTTCATTGTCAATTTTGTATTATTAGTGGGTAAAATTATCGTCAGTTTAATGACCGGTTCCATGTCGGTGATCGCATCCTTAGTGGACTCCATCTTAGACTTCTTGTCTACCTTTATTATCTACATTGCTAATAAGTTGTCTACCGAAAAGAACTGGAAGGTCGAGCACTCTTACCCCGTGGGTAGATCTAGATTGGAACCTTTGGGTGTGTTGGTTTTCCTGGTAATTATCATCATTTCCTTTTTCCAAGTTGGTCAAGAGTCATTCAAGGCTCTTTTCTTGAGTAGCCCAGAGTCCAGACACGCCGTTGAAATTGGTACTGGTGCCATTGGTATTATGGTCATCACTATTTTAGCTAAATTAGTATGCTACATCTGGTGTTCTAAGAGTAAATCCAGTTTAGTACAAGCATTGGCACAAGATGCTTTGACTGATATTGTTTTCAACACTGTGTCTTTGTTAATGCCTACTATTGGTTACTTTTTAAATATCTGGTGGTTGGATCCTTTAGGTGCGTTCTCCTTGCTGATCTATGTGGTTGTTATCTGGTGTAAGACTGCGTATGAGCATATTGATAATTTGACAGGTGCAGTGGCTGAACCTGAACACTTCAAGACTATTTTGTATTTATCCTATAGATTTGCTGAGTCTATCAAGCAAATCACTGCATTGAAGGTTTACCATGTTGGTGATAACGTGAACGTTGAAATTGACGTTGTCTTTGCTCTTGAGGAATTTAATTTGACATTAAAGGACTGTCACGATATTGCTGAAGCTCTTCAATACTCAATTGAGAGTTTACCAATGGTCGAAAGAGCTTTTGTTCATATTGATTATATGGAAGGTAATTTCAAGGGTCACTTGAAGTGAATGGTAGAGATAGGATTAATAATACACGAAATTATAGGAATGTGTGAATGGCCAAATAAAACCTACTTAAAGTTTAAGATTAGGTTTATTTAATGCACCATTACGTTGTATTTGTTTTTTTGCAATCTGATGACCAATACTAGAGTTTTTACTGGTTTGTTGCTTGTCCTAAATATACTAAAACCGGGTTGAAATATGGAGTAACTATAGTTGTCCTGACACCAGAGATGGTTTTGAGATCGGAACACGCAACATCTTGGCCCCGGTCAAACACGGAATATTTTGATTGACACTAAATCACATTAAGTTTGGTTTTTACTAGATTGGACGTTGTTAGTGATCTGAATTTAAGATCCATTTGTTCTTTAGCATATCATACATATTCAGGTACCGATAAAGCGCATCATAGTGCATTTGGTGGCCTACTTTTGACGTTTAAAGTTTAAAATAACTTAAATGGGACTAAGTTAACGCTCAGTATATGAACAGGTGATACACCTAGGGGAATGGGAGTCACCTCATCTCGGTATTAATACCGTAAATCGATCATAACCAAGTCCTCGGGTGATCGTAAAATGAAAATATTAGTATGATCTATTTATATAATCGGCAAAATTACCAATCAAGGCGGACGATCCTGAATATTATTTATGCATACATAGACATATATGTATTAATAGTACTGTTGACACATTAGTTACGACGTAATTACAATGCACTGGGAAGCATAGACCTATAGGTATGACCTAAGGTTAAAAACCGTTTTATTTACTATAACCTAAGTTACTAATTATATAATATTAAGAACACTGTTAGCCCCTAATCATGCATATTAGCAACCCGCTAATAGGCTTTCGCCAATTTAATTTTACGAACGCACATGGTTCATAATATTATCGCACCCTTTTTGAATCTTGGGGTAGGGCGGAAATTCCCACCTAGTTTTTTTAGGTATTTTGGGGATGGCCAAGACTTATGCCAAGTATTCCTCGTTATAAATTGACTTTATCTTGGATCTTTAAGAATCTATGTAACTAACTAAATACCCCTTTTGGGATTACTACCGTGGTTGAAAATTGTGAAAAATATCTTGACACAGTATGCACTCACTACATTTAGTTCATGTACCTTTCTCTAAATTTCAAAAGTTATTATTATGTATTATCACTATTAAAGTAGCATGGGCGGATCCACGAAATCTCCACCAATAGAATTAAAGTCCGTGACTGTAAGGAAAAATGAGGAAGAATGGGGGGCTTTTATGCTTACAATAAAGCAATGGCGGCAAGACCAGCAAGAGCACCAGCTGGAGCGAATAAAGCGGCACCAGCCTTACTGGAAGAAGAACCAGTAGCAGAAGCGGACTTGGAGTCAGATTCAGACTTGGAGTCGGACTTAGAGTCAGACTTGTCATCAGACTTGGAGTCACCGGACTTAGAAGAAGCCTTACCAGTGATAGAAGAAGCATCAGCAGAGATCTTAGAAGCTTCAGACTTTAAACTGGAACTTAAAACAGCCTTTTGAGAAGAGATAGCACTGGCGAAGTCACTACCAGTGTAACTGTAACCAGACAGGGTCAATTCATGGGCAGCTTCCAAAGCGACCAATTGAGCACTAGAAGCTCTAGAAACAGCAGAAGCGACTTGAGCAGCAACTTCAGTTGGAAGGTTGGTGGTGACGGTCTTCAATTGGTTGATGAAGTCAGAGAATTCTTGGGTTTGGTAGTTGAAGTTAGCTTCAATAGAGTAGATAGCTTGGATGTCACTGGCTAAGTCATCTTGGACGTCTCTTTGTTGAGCTTGTTGGGCAGCAACAGCGGCAATTAAAGATGCTAAAACGGTGTACTTCATGATGATGGATTATATGTATTAATGAAAATGATGTGGGATCACAATTTTCCTTGGGGGTGGATTCACCACCCATTATATAGTTCCAAAATTGTGGGTGTGGTTTTGAAGTGTGCGCAGCAGGAGCCAGTACATTTCATGCATCCCCTCTCCCGGGGATACGAGGGATGAGAAAAAAAAAAAGAACCATGCCGAAAGGGTGAAGGCGGCACTATAGGCTCATAATACACTCGTAAGAAGGGTGCGGCTGATGGCTCCTTAATTGTAGCGGGGGTAGTAGGTCCAAAAATGTAGGAGACGGTGGTAAGTGAAAAATGTCAGGATGATTTACTTTTCGACCATTTTAGGAAAGTATATTGGCATGATCCTAGACGGGAAAAAATGATTGATTTTCGGAACACCTTAATTATTGATGCCAGCGCAATTCCACCAAGGATAAAGTTGGTCCGAGATATGAGCGTGGATTTCACTCGGGACGGGAGCTCTTTCCCGCTTCCTCGTTTTTCTTTTGTCCTCCCCTCCTCCCACTATACGGAGATGTAATTGAAAGCATGAGATAGGGTCTAGCAATTTAAAGGTGGTTCTATTATTAGAAACACGTTTGAAATATATATATACACAATAATTTAGGGACCAAACCAAACTACGCCCCTCCTTATTTCTTTCATTCTCCGGTTCTATGTTCCGTTCTTAAAATCCCCTTTTTGCGGCGCCAACCGGATCCTCAAAATTTCGCATTATCATTGATCACTCATCGTCTAATTGATCCTGCTGGCTCATGCACAGAAGATCAACAAACAGGGCCAAGAGCAGTGGTGAATTATTAAGGTATTACGATGCCAGGTATTTTAACCAAGAATGTAAGGATATTTCAAGCACTGGGTTTAACTACTATTGTTTAATTCAGCCAATGCCCGTGCCAACCCTGTGCCGTAGTTAGTAAGTACATCGTAAGCATTCCCCTGCCCAACTGTTTTAAATTTAGCTATCAAATGTCTCAAATCCGTTGCTAGCTGGCCGTCTAATTCCACGCCGTTATAATTGATTTTAGAAAATATGTCTGTTTGTTTTGTTTCTACCGTAAACGCAAGGATTTTGATTAAGCATATGCCACTGAAGTAGAAGCAGAAGTGGATTTGATCAGATAAATATGCAAAATACGGGTCACTTTCAATCACTTGCACAAACTTCACCACATTATAAGAATGCTCGAGCATCTTTATTAATGATTCTTTGTCACTGTATCGAAGAATAAATTCGATATGATTTTCATCATAGAGTGTTGATCTTTCTTCAAGCTGTACAACATCTCCTCTAACCAAAAGACTCTTTTGGTAATTGTACGTATAATAAATCATTAATGTGCAAAAATCGTAGTTTAATTCCACAAACTGTAATGGTGCTTGGTGAATTAAATATTCCCATTGTTCGTACCAAAGCCTAACTTCTTCTTTAACTCCTTTAAAATTGGCATTGGATTCTTCAACACCAAGAGTATGTCCACTGTTTAAATTGAGTTGAATGTAATTATAGGTGATCAATAAAATCCCGATCTCACTGATCAACCTACCATCGAAATTAGTAGATGATGATAATCCTAATGTGGAGGTGCAATAGTTTAACCTAATCTCATCAATTACACACATGCGCCCTGAAAAAACACAATTGATAAGATGGACTAAGCATAAGTGATTATAAAGCCGCAATACCGTAAGCATTTGCTCCTCACTTGTACTTGTTTCATTAAACAATATGGAGTCAAATGTAATTCCATTGAAAGGGGTATGTAATAATGAAGGTGATGCGCTTATCATAGACGATAAGTCTGTAATATCCGAGCTCTTTGTTTTGCTGCCAATTTTCTGGAATAGGCTGCCAAAAGTAGACTTTGTCAAGAATGTAGTGATTCCTATACTGGAAAGGAACCAGGGGTCTAGATTAATTCCACCTAGATCGTCTTCTTTTGCAACTCCATTCATAACTGATGTTAGTGAGAATGAGTATATGGAAAGAATCACCAATGCTTGTAAGAACTCTATGTCACCGTCATTCTCCCCTTTGAACGACGAGTGTTTCACTAAAGACAGGTCGATCTGCTTTATCAAGTAGTTTCCTAGCTGACGGTAGATCTCTCTAGAAGACTGGTCGTGTAGCGAGAACCGCAATGATAGACAGCAGCACGTCGTAAGCAATAACGACGACTTTTGACGGATCTTGTCTAGTAACTCCTTCGACAGCATATCCTTAGCAAACGAAACCCATCTACCATAGTTTCTACGGAAATCACTTATTAAATCCACACTTTCTTCCTCCGTTATAATCTTTAGTGTGATGATATCTTCTTGTGGCCGCAAATTGGGGACTGTGGACAAATTGAGCAAGTTTAGTATGGGAACAGGGACTTCTGGTTGTGGTACTTGGTTCTGGATCATTGAAAAGGGCGACGCCTTGAAAGAGTTGGTTGGATACTGAAAGGTGGGCGGCTCGTCAAAGTCATTGCTCGCACGCGAATTGCCGTTTTCCACCACAGATGCTGCCTCTAAAAGTAGTCTGGCATCTTCATTGATACTGTTGATAGGTCTATCGTCACCTTGCTTCAATAGCCTTAACACTTCTGATACTCCAGAGTAGATCATGTCTAACTTGTGATTGGTGTCAGAATTGGCAGATCCGTCATGTTCTCCGGGAGGCTGTTCAGCTGCGGTCTCAAACGAGCACTTCTTATTGAGAAACGTACATCTTAAACACGAGAGCTTGTTCTCGGGAGACCTGAAGCACCTTGTCTTCTGTTTGCGGCATAGCTCGCAGGCCTTAAGGGTTCTAGAAGCCTGGGCCAATTTTCGATTCTCGCTGATGGAGCGGCCGATCTCCGTCAGTTTCTGCCTCTTCTTCGGAAGCCCGCCTTTGGAATTCATCTTGAACTCATTAATTGATCTGGTGGTGGTGTTGGTGTAGAGTTGGCGATAGATAAGAGTGTGGTCACGTGACTCTGCATAGATAACGGAAGTTTCCGAAACTCATCAGGAATAGCCGGTTTAGAAGTGATATTTAAAGGAGCAGGAGATGGCAGTTATGGGCCATTGGTGCCAATGCCAAGGCAGACCTTGTGGTGTCAATTGACAATTGCGCCATTTGGGATGAGCCCAGTTTGTTAATTCTTGGATGTGTCAAATGGACTTTTGTGTAATGATCCCAGGGTCTAATTATTTAGTGATCCAATGGATTCCTACAGTTGCTCAATGTCTACAAGCGAAACCATATTGAGGTATTCAATATTTGAATATTATGAAATTAAAATGCTGGTGGTGCCGAATGTATTATAATTAAGCAGTCCAGTGGACTGTTGGCTTTACCAGGATGCGAGAAAAGATGCAATGAGCCCAGCTCAAATATTACCGAATTATTAACGAATTGCTCTAATGAGGCTTGAATACTAATTATTACCCAAAAACCAACCCCTCTGATTACTTGGCAGAAATATACTCTTCATCATCTGATGAGTCCAATACCTCGGATGAATCCCACCAAGGTACTTCTTGTGTAGACTTTAATAGTCTTAAACTTTCAGCTGAAGTTTTCCTTTCTTCTGGTAAATCTTTCAACAATTCTTTTTGCATTTTTTGCTGTTGTTGATAGATATGTCTTTCAATTACTTCTATGTGCCCATCATAGTCTGATCGAGGAGTTGGACGTTTACTGAAGGTTACTTGCTTAGTTTTGATGGTTTCTAAGATTTCCTTTTCTTCATCTTTGGGTCTGTTGTGTTTATGGTCTTTTCGTTTATTTTCTGGCGATTTGACCTTATGCTTAAGATGAGTTATTAAAGTACTGAATTCATGGTATGATTCACGCCAATTGTCTCTTTTACGTTCATGCTTTGGTGCTGGGCTTTGGTCTCTTCTTTTGATGAATTTGTTGTAGCTGACGTACTCGTAGCTCATGTTGAAGAATTTGAAAAAGGCACCATGCACTACATTTATACTTCTACACCTACAGATCCTCTTCCGCCTCATGATCTACATAGCCTTTTGCAATTATTTTATCCCCCTTATGTACAGGGAATCAAACCTATAAGGTGGGGAGAGTTAAAATCTGCGCGTTATCTACTGTGGCAGGGATTTTCTCCCACCGTGTTGCTTATGTAAGCGGGTCACTTTGCTGCATAGTTGAAGCTTCTATGCATTTGCTAACGATAATAAAAAATCATTTTTTAGTGGGAAATGCCTGATGTGGGCGCAGGAGTACAGAATACAGATGCTAGCTTGGTCAGCCTGATGACTGTTAAACTCTAAACATACTATTTGATTATACCCAACAGTCGTCCGTAAGTCATCCATGGCAACACGTTTGATGTCATAGTCTGTACGGCGGTTAGGTTATACGGCTCACTATTGCGTTTTCATCTTTTTTTCTTTTTCATGTTTTAAAGTTCTCCTGATTTACGTTTTCAGTAATTCCGCTAGTCCAAACTAGACCAAGATCGACTTACTATATTTACTATAAATAACTACTTGATAGAGTCACAGATACATGGAAAATCATCTACTGATTTTCCAGATTGTCAATATCAGCCAATGTACCAAAGTTGTGCCGTATCGGTATCTTTGAAACTGGTACTATGGCATAATTGCTGATTTCAGAATGTTGATATAATTTTCATGTCTGCTATTTTTAGAATGAGTAAAGGTATTCGTAAAATTACCGGCTTAACCTAAACGTTTCAGTACCTGGATACCAA
Organism: Suhomyces anneliseae; assembly: GCA_030568535.1. Lineage (NCBI taxonomy): Eukaryota > Fungi > Ascomycota > Pichiomycetes > Serinales > Debaryomycetaceae > Suhomyces > Suhomyces anneliseae. The sequence goes on along the minus strand of JAJMGB010000013.1, from coordinate 276,391 downwards.
TCCCCTTGTCTTCTTGCGCATTGATCCATGAATCGCTGACCAAGTTCCCATTAGCTTCCACATAATTCCCTTTTCCGTACATTAAAGGTTGAAAAATAAAAGGTACCTAGCCGCAAGCTAAGGTCAAGTTTAAAGACCTTAACCTAAAATCTCAAACTCCTAAACTCCTAAGCTCCTAAATCTCCAGTTTTGTGCATTTTGCATACACTTCCTTTAGATGACTGATCTACTGATATTTGCTAATCCAATGGCCCAGCTGAGTATGTTCAGTATAATTTTTATTGTTTTAATTTCTTTACTTATGTGCTAGCAAACCACCATAGTATTGGTGTGGATTCTTTATTATTTTTTTTTTGTCCTTCCCTTTCTCCCTATAAAACCTTGTATTTTATCGTCTCTTTCCCGTTACCCTTCATTTCGACATTGATGTCGGTGATTTTGACCCCCCTGTTGATGACCAAGTGATCAAAATCAAGTTTTCCTTTGTACTTCAAAACACCCTTTTTGAAATGGTTTTTGTCCATAACCACCAACTCGCCTGAGAAGATAACATCATAGTCTTGATGTTGAAATTTGGGTTTGGTCTTATGGATAGAATCGGTGCCTACCAAATCAGGTGGGTCTAGACGGTCCAATTTGAGGCCTGCTTGAATTAGAGCGTCGTTTACTATGGATCCAAGATTAAACGGTTTCACTCTCCATTGTGGGCTGATCGACGTATGTGACATGTCAGATTTGGGGCTCTCCCTACTCAAATTGATCTGGATCCCCGAAAGACTGGGATTTACTGTTTCAACCCACATCTTAAATGCCGATGGCTGGTCCACTACCATAGGTAGTCCAAAGATCTCTCTGATCTTCATATTACTAGATAATTGTTCCAATACGGAGTAGGTGATGTTTTCTCTTTGTAGCAAGTTGGAGTAGTTCTCAAGGTCCCCGCTCTTGGACCGATTGATCAGACTCATTTCCGATTCCATGTGGTTTTTGAACTCTTTGTCTATGTACAGTAAACCTTGAGGAAACTTGTAAGTGGTAGGATACATCCAATTGCAATTGACCCATAATGGAAGAAAGATGGAATGGGTGGTTTCTTTGGCTTTTTGGAACCGGAAAAACTCAATTCCTACGTACAATGACATGGCCAATGTGGACGAGGTCACTACCAATATGAATACTGTCTTAAGTGGTAATCTACGTGAAGGAAAACGTGGATCATAGGTGATATGATGCGTCTGTTTGTATGCTGATGATGGGTAGTAAGAGCGGACGAGACGGGGACGGGGCACGAGTGTGGGTCGGCCTAGAATGGATGTTGGTCGGACTCGTAACATTAGATTTATCATGATGAGTTGATGAGTAGCACTATGTTTGGTGGTGTGATGTCTGGTACCTGTCGTGGGGTCGCAAATGGTTATGAGAGGATTGGGTGCTTATGTAAGAAATAACTAATAGAAACCAGGGGTAATTCACTCAAACTTTGCAGCAATAGTTGTTGAAAGGGGTTAAAGGGGTGATATGGGTGAAAAGAGTTGTATATGATATAATTTTGATGACTTACGGATATCTGCAATTGTTATTCATGTATATATAAGTAAAAAGTACCATAATGTAACTGTAGGAAGCACAATTAATGAGAGAGAAAAATTACTTATCATAAACTAGTACATCCTACATTGAATTATTGGTACAGGGTACATACCATCATCAGTATTTTGTTCTCATCTCTAATTATAATACATATAATACTTATATAATGCAACACTATGAAATCCAGTCTCATTAAATCGTTAGACATTGAACGTGAAGACTTTCTCGTTAAAATAAATGAAATGTTAGTTGTTATATTTGGAATGAAAAATTGAATGTTTGAGCATTTCTTGCTAGTTGCACCTGGTAAACTAGCTCTATATTCTGCTGCATATCAGCTAATCTATTGCATTGCTGGTTATTGCATGTCACATAGACCACTTGCTGCACTCATTCAGTTTATTCAAAACTAGCCCAATCCAATTCTTTAGCATCCAACTTATCCAACAACTCTCTTAAATCTTCTTCAGCCTTCTTCTCTTCTTCTTCATGTGCTCTCTTCAATGCTTCTTCTTCCTTGGTTGGCTTTTTAGCTGGTGATCTTAACTTATTAGGAGCTTGTTTTGGCTTTCTGTTGTCAGATACAGAGACCTTTCCGAGTCTTGCAGCAAGCAGATTGTCTTCTTTGTGATGCTTGTTGTCAGGTCTGTGTCTTTCTGGTACACCGAGTCTTGCAGCTAATGGGTTTACATCAGACTTTCTGGCACTTGGCTTATTACTTCTCCATTCTGGTGTACTTGGAGAAACTATTGAATCATTGTTTCCTCTTGAACCTCTAGATGATGGTGGAGTGATGGGTGGTGCAGGAGATCCCAATCCACCTAATCTAGCAGCAAATGCTTTAGCTGCATCAGTCATAGCAGGGAGTTCTTCCTCTTCTTCCTCGTCTTCTCCTTCTTGTTCTTCCCATTCATCCGCATCTGCATGATGCTCATTAGTACTTGCTTCTACTGAAGGTTTCTTTTTATGTTTTGATCTATCTTCTTTATGTTTTGGATGTCTGTCTTTGTGTCTAGGTCCTTCTGCAGATGATGGAGGACTCAATGGGAATTCTTTATGCTTCTTGACGTTATGATGCTTTTGTTCCTTTGGTGCCGGAGATACTACCTCATCATCATCAGTTGCCCATTTACTAACCAATGGCAGTGATTTATTAGATACAACAACTTCAGGCTTTTCTTTCTTTTGTGGAGATGGAGTAGTTTGGGTCTCCGGTTCGCTATCGTCTGTAGCCCACTTCGAGACCAATCCCATGATGAAGTTTTAATGGAGTTTGATGAAGCTTTGGTTAATGGATGAAGCTTTTTGATGAACCAGCCATTTTTGTGCAGGAAGCATAATGAAACGATCGAAGATGATAAGCATCACTGTAAGTGGCTGCAAGAATAGAAGTACATTTTTTTGAACTAAGTTGAATCAATTAGAGGTATCATGTACTATATGTAGTTTATATGAAAGAGTTGATGTGATGTCATATGGTTGTATAGAGGTGATGTCATGCATCTGATATTAATCGTGTTTCAGAAACACAAAATGAGAAAGATTGTGAAGTGAGACACGGCTGACGAGGCTAGCGAAGATACTGTACCAATTGATGAGCATTGATATTTGTACATAATACAGATTAGATAGCATATAGGAGTGAATATCAGTAAGGCATAAAGCATTATGTACATATTGTGGTATGAAGAATGTTAAAATAGCGCTAGCGGTAATTGGCTTTCATTGGTACTATTTGGCAAGTTGCAAATATAAAGTGGCTGTTTTGGCAACCTTGATCGTGTTGGCAACCACAACAAAGTTTGGAAACACGGTCTGTTCTTTTCAGATCTAGTTACCTGTTGTATTTTCTGAAGTCTTCACTGTAGAATACCAATACATACTGTTACATCTCGAAGTGGCCATATTCGGGCTGTTTTGGTCTCTGTAGGCGCTAGGCTCAGTAAGTATATGTACAAATTTACGAGAAACAAAGCCACTATGTACTAAAGCTTGTGAAGTCCGACAATTGCGCCAATATCACTACTGTATAATGCCCAAACTGCCGAATGCTACATGAGCTATACAAACCAACCCAATTGTTGCAACCCACCACTCGAGACCATCGGATCAGTTCCATCGCTTGATTAATTATAATAATTACAATTCAAATGCCAGAAGCCCGTCCGGGTATTTTTACCCACCAATTCTCTGAAACGATGGATCCTCCTGCTACACGGCCACATAATACGAGTGTGCCCCACTCCATCACCAATTACCAATTATAAAGTAGATGGAGAGTGGTCACTAAATGCACAGCCTTCTGGACCAAGGGTCCCTCGCTGCACTGTAATTGTACCGGCCTAGATCCCCCTTCATAATATGACAAATGACAATTATAGCCCAGTTTCATAAGGTGACGATTAGTACACGATTACCAATCAAAGTTTCGCTTGGATGGTGGGTAAAAACTTCGCACCCATAAATATTTCATTCAAAATGTAAATCTTTAGTAATGGTGACACAAAGCGGGCTGGATCCAATCGGTATAGCAAAATGGAAACGGGGCAACCCCCCAATTGTAGGGCAATAATGGGAGCAGGAACCTCAATTGCTAAAGAAAATTGTGGATCAAGTTGATAGAACCCTACATCAATACCTAAAGATACTTACGCCTCATGTCCGATAATTGCAGCCTTAATGCTTGACGCCTATTCTATACTTTATACATATTTCACCGGACTTTTTGTCACAGGCCGCATCCTGCCCCTAATAAAATTCCTGTCAGATCCGAACCTTCCTGTAGTCACGTGACGCATAAGGAGCGAGGAGGACAACGTTGTGCCGAAAAATTGCTGCCACTACTATATATATAACCCAATCCCACCGCTCAATTGCAAGATTATCCAAAGATGTCTTTCTCCGATTTCTCCTTAGCTACCGAATTGCCAGCCTGGAAGGCTTTAGAAGCCACCTACAAGAACCATGGTGAATCCTTCAAGGTCAAGGAAGCTTTCCAAAAGGACCCACAAAGATTTGAAAAGTTCTCCAGAACCTTTAAGAACTTTGATGGTAGTCAAATTTTATTTGATTTCTCCAAGAACTTGATTGACGATGAAATCTTCACTCAATTGATCCAATTGGCCAAGGATGCCAAGATTGAAAACTTGAGAGATGAAATGTTCAAGGGTTCTAAGATCAACTCTACTGAAGGTAGAGCTGTTTACCATGCTGCTTTAAGAAACAGAAGCATGAAGAAGATGGAAGTCGATGGTAAGGACACTGCTCCAGAAGTCGATGCTGTTTTACAACACATGAAGGAATTCTCCGACCAAATTAGATCTGGTGAATGGACTGGTTACACTGGTAAGGCCATTTCTGATGTTGTTAACATTGGTATTGGTGGTTCTGACTTGGGTCCAGTTATGGTTACTGAAGCTTTAAAGTCTTACGCTAAGCCAGGTTTAAACGTCCACTTTGTTTCCAACATTGATGGTACTCACATTGCTGAAACCTTGAAGCCATTAAACCCAGAAACTACCTTATTCTTGGTTGCTTCTAAGACTTTCACCACTGCTGAAACCACCACTAACGCTAACTCTGCTAAGAAGTGGTTCTTGGAATCTGCTAAGGACGAAAAGCACATTGCTAAGCATTTCGCTGCTTTGTCTACCAACGCTGAAGAAGTCTCCAAGTTCGGTATTGACACCAAGAACATGTTCGGTTTCGAAAACTGGGTTGGTGGTCGTTACTCCGTCTGGTCTGCCATTGGTTTATCCGTTGCCATCTACATTGGTTTCGAAAACTTCGAAAACTTCTTGAAGGGTGCTGAAGCTGTTGACAAGCACTTCCAAGAAACTCCATTGGAACAAAACATTCCAGTCTTAGGTGGTTTGTTATCCGTGTGGTACAACAACTTCTTTGGTGCTCAAACCCACTTGGTTGCTCCATTCGATCAATACTTACACAGATTCCCAGCTTACTTACAACAATTATCTATGGAATCTAACGGTAAGTCTGTCACCAGAGCCAACGTTTTCACCAACTACCAAACCGGTACCATCTTGTTCGGTGAACCAGCCACTAACTCTCAACACTCTTTCTTCCAATTGGTCCACCAAGGTACCAAGTTGATTCCAGCTGATTTCATTCTTGCTGCTCAATCCCACAACCCAATTGAAAACAACTTACACCAAAGAATGTTGGCTTCTAACTTCTTTGCTCAAGCTGAAGCTTTGATGGTTGGTAAGGATGAAGCTCAAGTTAAGTCTGAAGGTGCTACCGGTGGCCTTGTCCCACACAAGATCTTCTCTGGTAACAGACCAACCACCTCTATCTTGGCTGAAAAGATCACTCCAGCCACTTTAGGTGCTCTTATCGTTTACTACGAACACCTTACCTTTGTTGAAGGTGCTGTCTGGAACATCAACTCTTTCGACCAATGGGGTGTTGAATTAGGTAAGGTTTTGGCCAAGGCTATTGGTTCTCAATTGAACGACAAGGCTGAAGTCTCTAACCACGATCCTTCTACCAACGGTTTGATTAACCAATTCAAGAAGTGGTCTAATTAACTAGCTGAACTGAAGTTATAGCTGCAAAAAAAAAAAAGAAACTTTATATGTAGTTATGACGAAGTCAGTTGGTTTGAAACTTAATACATGATGTTAGTATGATAAAATAACTGTAGGTTAATGTAGGTTGATGTGCGTGAAGATCGGTAAAGATTTGCAGGTCAAGATTCGGCTATAAATTGGCTGTAAAAAGGCAAATCGAATGTAATGATATATTGCTGCGAAAAGTATTGTACAAGAATAGTATTTAATAATCTGAAGTTACTTGTGTTGATCTTTTATAGTTAGATAAAAAGTTTTGGTTTTGGATTTGTAACTGTTGGTTTAATTGTAGGCTTTTTATTGGTGTTTTAAGGTTATCCTTTACATTTGTTAGTTTCAGAATGCATGAGAAGGTTGGAAATTACTTTTCATACTTATATATTGCATTGGTAAGTTGTGCATGGTAATTTTCAATTGTGCATTGCACTTCTTAGTTTTGCATTACAATTTATGGTTATACGTAGTGATTTATAGTTATACATTACATTATAAAGTTTTATATTGCATTTCATAAATTTGCATTACATTATAAAATTATGGGGTGCACTTTATAGGTACATGATGCTTTATATACTTTTGATTTACAGGTTAAACTAGGTTATTGCATTTGATAGTTTTCTCTTACATGACAAACTTGCATAACTAAAACCTTAAATTTTTTTAATAAAAGATCCTTACCGCTTATACCAATTTGAGCCCATACCGCCATATAATACCCATAATTGAAGAAAGCTACGATTTAATAGATTTAAAGCTCTATAAAAGTTTTGTGAACACTATGGATAGCTAGAGCTCGAAAATATTAAATTTCTGTAATTTTTCACAATTTTCAAAAAAGTGAAATATTTACGAATTTTCAATACACCAAAACTAGAAACACAAATATCTCTACGAATAATACTTCAAAATAAGAACCGACTAAACCAGAAAGGACCTAGAGCTTCTACGATTCCATTCCATATAAAACCTCAATTTGCAAAAATTTGAACCTTTTGGATTTTCAACTTTGACTGACTTTGAGAGTTTTAGATTTCTCCCATACAAAATATCCAAAAGTGCAAATTAACAGGTTTAGGGTCCCACACTAAAAATTGAAAAATCGCTAAATTCCGCTAATTGACCAATCTGGCCGTTTCTAAATGCTCGTTAAGTGTATGTTAAGTAGTTTTTAATGCTGGTACCCTCGGTAGTCGATAGTTTACGTAAACCATTAGGTATTGTACTAGTGCAGGCAGGTCTACCAAAAACTATATAAAGAGGACAAATCTCCCTGAATTGATGGCTGCAAAACTAATAATATACACCACATTTCTTCTTGACCCCCAAACCACGGCCATTACCCAAAAATCCCTCATATTTTCCCCTCCCCCTCAGAAACACCCCCAGCTTGTTCATCTCATCCACTTTCTTTATCGCACTCATCGATCTTCCCATCTTTTGTAACACCTTGAGCAGCCGGGAAGGTGGTATGCAGGACCAGCCAAAAAAATAACCAACTCATCAAACTAGTTCCATCAACACTAAGTTCATCTACTTTAACTGCTCCCACAACTCAAGTCCACCAGTCAAGATGTCAGATGAAGAGATAGTAATGGAAGAGCTCGAAAATCCATTAAGAGCCATTATTGTTGTCAATTCACCAGAATCACCAGAAGGAGAAATGGAAGACCGTCTTTTAGATTCAATCCAGAGTTTTGATGAAATGAACCAATTTTTTGATAATTTCGATGAAACTATCGCCATACCTAATGAAGGACACATCAAGTACGAAGTCGGTAGTGATGGTTTAGTGGTGATAGTGGTAGATTCACTTGAATTAAGAAATAAAGCATTGGAATTCATGGATGATTATGTTAAAGATAATAAGGATGATAAGAATGACAGGGAAGAAGAAGCTCCTTCCAAGAAGCGTTCCAAGCAATGAATGATTATAGATTGTATATTAGAGAACCAGGAACCTGGTAATAAAAGATAATGATATTGAAAGAAAGAGAAAAATACTAGCAACAAAGGATTTTTTGACTGTTTTGAAAAGCTTTAAATGGCAACAGTTAAGCAATTACTGAATGCAAATGTAGATAGAGCTCCAAAAGGTTCAAGAAATGGGTATTTCTAGAGAGTTAATTGGAGAAAAGTGTGTGAAAAATGACAAAAGTGCCTCTAAAATGGCCAGAAATGGTGAATTAAATTTTTTAAAAATTACCATACTAAAGTATGGGTAGTACTGTAGATTTAAGACACATTTTTTCCCCAATTCCAAGTCGTACCTGGACCCTTTACTCTCTCTTACCCACCACCTCTTGATCTGTGTATACCCGTTGCGCGCACGACCCCTCACCATACTAATACCAAAGCTAACTACTGTAACATCACCAACTACACAATCAACCACACAATGGACGACTGGAGAAGAATCGATATCGACCAATTCGACGCAGACCGCTTGACCAAAGAGGAATTAATACCCGAGCTCCCAGAAACTTCCCACGACTCGGTAGTGGCTTTATCCAAGCAAATCAGAACCTCGTTGTCCTCTGGCCAGTTTGCCGACGCTTTGGCACTTGCCTTGGACTCTCCTCCATACAACGCCAGCGAAGCCACCAAGACTTTACATACCGAGACTGTGTTTGAAACATTGTGCTCCATCAAGAACAACCGCAGTGATTTGAGTGGAATCATCAAGCAATTGAGTCCTTCTCAACAAGACAATTTGATCAAGTATTTGTATAAGAACATGGGAACCAGCGCTGGAGCCAAGCAAGGTGGATTATTGTTGAGCTGGTACGAAAAGACAGTTGAAATCACTGGATTAGGTCCAGTGGTTAGATTCATCACCGATAGAAGAACTGTTTAAGAACTGTTTCAAGGCACGATATTTTTAGCAACGAACCGAACAAGTGGGGATCTGACGAATCCAGGAGATCTAATGGATGGTTGAGTGAAGAGAATTAGATTCAATCAGTGCCGATTGTGCCAATTGGGACAAGATTATGATTATTCTAGTACCAATTGGTGTTGTGACAGTGCTGAAACTGACCATAGCATATTGGCCATAGAACGAAATTATATCAACAACGCATCCATTGATCTTGCTGGTTAGTGGTCCGCCATTGACGTCTACAGGAATAGATGGCTGTCACGATTATATATTAGTTACATGGTATATAAAATTAAATATTAGGAAGACAGTAGAGAAGGGTAGGTAAAGTAGAGGGTATAAGAGAAAAGGGTATAAAAGAAAAAAGGCCTGGTAGAAGGACCAGGACCATTAAAGAGTAGAAATTGCGAACGAGAAGAACATGGAGGTATCCAAGATCAATCCCGGCACAATAGTGTGGTTTATAGATCAACTGTTTCAGCAGATCTAGAAGGTCACCACGTTAGCGGTTTGCACCTTGGTGTGGGCGCTATTAGCAGTGATTGGAAGCTTTCTGACGTTCTTCTTTCTCTTCTTCTTGTCCTTAGAGACTCTGGAAGGAGAGAACTTGGACTTAGGAGAAGTGGTATAGTTTTCCATCTTAGAAGGAGCCAAGATCTTCTTAGAGAAGGAAGTCTCCATAGGGCTTGGAATAGAAGAACAAGAAACCTCAGCCAAAGAGTTATCTCTGGTACTTTGGTCTTGGAAAATGTCAGAACCATCAAATGGCTTGAAGCTGTGTTCAATATTGGTAAGCATTGGAGAAGTGAACTCTTCCAACTCTTGTCTTAACTTGGCAATGGTGCCATCCTTCAAGGTGACCATACTGTCGTACTTTTGAGAGTAGTGGGCGACCGCAGTAGCTAATTGATCCTTTAAATCATAGAGCTGGGACTGCAAGGTCTCCTTCACCTCCTCTAAATGTGAGATTTGGTCTTCCTTGGTGTCGAGTTCGGACGAAGTGTTGGCAAGTTCATCATGGAGATCGTCCATTTTAGATTCTTGCTTGTACCTGAGCAGCTTCAATTCGGTGTTCAAGTAAACAATTTCTTCGGTTCTTTGGTCGATGATATTGTGAAGAGCATCGATTTCGGTGCTTTGGGCCTTAATCTCTTCCTTGAGCGGCTCAACAGCACTGGAATCAACTTGCTTGTTGGCAAGTGCTTCGTTTAAGCTGCAAATTTGATTATCTCTAATAGCGATTTCAGTAGCATTTGACAAGCTCAACTGGTGGGATTCAGCAACGAGCTTTTCATTAGCACAAAGAACGGCTTCAAGCTCTACCTTCTTGGCTGTAAGAGTGTCGCACACATCGGTCAATTGGCTCATCATGTCGACCAGTTCTTGGTCCTTGATGTCAATTTTCGCAGCCATTGTGCGGACTTGAAGTTGCAACTCAGCTTCTCTAGAAGTTAAGTCCTTTACTTGTTCCATCAGAGAAGCCAATTCTTGTCTAATAGACTCGTTTTGGCTATCACTGCTAGCTTGAAGCTCAAGGATAGTCTTTTCGCGTTCAGCCAATTCGTGGTGCAAGTTTTGGGTTTCTTCAACAAGCGAAGCGACTTCAGTGCTCTTGGATTCTAACTCCTGGTAGACTTCCATCAACTGATTATCCTTGTCAGTAAGTTCGTCTTGGACACGGGATTCTATGGCAGAGGTGGAAGCATCTTTGTCTTGCAATTGCCTGAGGAGTTCAGCAATGTACTGGTCTTTTTGAGCCAACAAAGCATCCTTTTCGTCCAACTTGGAATTGGCCTTCTTGATCTCTGAATCTTTCATTTGAATATCAAGGGCATATTCCTTAAGTTGTTCGTCTCTTTCAGCAATTTCCTTGGTGTTTTCCATGATAACGACTTCATGTTCCAAGTCTCTTTCCATCAAATCTAAGTTGGATTTCTCTAATTCCATTACCTGAGAGCGTAAGGAGTCGTTTTCACATCTAGACTTCTTCCACTCGTTCTTCATACTGGCATGGTTGATTTCAAAGAGCTCGACTTGGTCATTAATAGCGATTAACTCGGTGGATTGGATAGAGTTCAAGTCCTTGAGATTGAGGTTTTCTTCTTCCATCATACTGAGAGAATCCTTGACACTGTCGAGGGTTGACTTAAGGCTGAGATACCCACCTCTGAAGTACTTGAGTTCGTCCTTCAAAGAGTTGAACTTGTCGTTCATGATATCCTTTTGTTGGTGGATCAAGGCCAGGTTGGTGGAGTTGATAAGCTTCAAGTCAGCCATTTCAACCAAGTTTTCCTTGTTGGAGTCTCTCAACTTTTGGTTCTCCAACTGCAATTCCTTGACAGTCTTCTTGAGATCAGCGTGGGAGAATCTGGCAGAGAGAACAGGAATTTGGGGTCTCTTTATAACAGCTGGAGCTTTAATTGGGATACTGGTTGGAGTCAATGGGCTCATGTTAGGAGTACGAGTTGCAACCACTTTCGGAGTGGACTGGGCCAATTGCTGCGAAACTGGTGAAAGATGAGAGACTTCTCTTCTGGATCTAACAGGAGAAGAGTTCAACTCATGGCTGCTGGCTCTAGTTGGAGTCTTGACTGGAGAGCTTGGTCTGTGAGAAAATTTTGGAGCCATCACAGGTTTGTTCAAGGAAGGAACCACCTTTAATCTGGCTGGAGTGTTCAACTTTCTCTTGATAGAAGAGACTGGAGCAGCAGTAGCAGCAGCTGCTTTAGCGTTTCTAACACTTCTGACAGAAGGAGTAGAAGTAGCAGTTGGGCTCAAGAACGAAAGGGTAGGCTTAGCGTAGCTTGGTAAAGATTGCGGCTTCTTGACAGGACTGGAGAGCGGAGAGCCCAACTTGAAGTTCAGAATAAGTTCAGCAATATTGTTCATGGAGGACTTGACAAGAGAAGGATCTCCATATTGGTCCAAAGTCAAGACCACTTTAATTGGAGAGTCTCTCTTGAAGATCAAGTTAGCAATAAGGTTGGAAGAGCGACCATTGATAGACTTCTTGGTCAATAACTGGGTAATTGCAGACATGTTCATATTGGCAAAGACGGAAGATCTGGCATTTTCGTATTTTTCATTACCCATAAGATCGATATAAGTAGACTTTCTATTGTTGCAATAAAAATTAATAATTAAGCAAGATCTTGAAGAATTAGGATTAGAAGAGGTTTTGGAGCTAGCTCTCTTGCAGAACACCGAATTAACCAATTCTGGGGTCACTGGTTGACGTTTTAAAACGGTTTCATAGGAGCCAGCAGTGTATTCCTTTCTGGAACCGTCAAGCAAGTCAAATAAGTGCTTATTTTCAGATACTTCGAAAGCAGCCATTTGAGCAGGTAATTTTGCAGCCTGAATTTGACCAATACGGGAACTGATCACACTACGAAGGGCAGTAGTCTTACCAGAGCCAGTAGGACCCATGAAAATGGTACAACCATCAGAACTGAGGTTGAGATCATCGTTAGAGTTCAAGATCTGGCAAAATTGGTACGGCTTGCCATTATAGACAATTGAAGTGTCAGAAATCACTTCAAACAACCGATTTGACGGGTGCGGAGGAGTGGAATAGCCCTTTAGCTTAAGGTATAAAGGGATTGACATTAACGAGTGTATAGGTAAGGTAAAGAGGACAGAATTAGAGAATTAGAGAAACGTCTACTTGTAATATAGGAAAGAGATTAGACGATTATCGAGTAATTACAATACTGTTTTGGTAAATGAGACTTGTTTGTGTTTGGCCTAAAGGGGAACTAAGGTTCCAGAGAACGAAGAGGTGATGAGAAGATGAGAAGAGGCTAGGAATATTTAAAGGTACGAAAATCAGGGGTTTTATAAGGAGGACTGGGCTACTTATTGGTACCGTCTAAATGAGCTTGAAGTGTAGATTCTACTGAAGCACAGTTGTTCGGTATATTTGTTCTGGTGGGCCCGTTATACCCTTCGGTATGGAGCCAACGGTGGAGAAGCGAGCGAAGACCCGCTAGCGAGAGCGAAAATAGTGAGAGACAAGGGAATGTTGAAGAACAAACAGCAAAATAGACTAAAGTGGAAGGAACAAAAGCTGACAGGCCCGATCTAGCCAACAAGGAACAAGGAACAAAAATATCTACAAACAAGGAACAATCATAGATTGGTGGGGGATGAGGAGATGTTGGATCTTTTCTTCATTTCCTTTACCCCCCCTAAAGGAGGTAAAGTTCCAACATATCATAGGGAGGAGTGAAAAAAAAACAGGTGATTTAGGGAGGGATTTAAGGAGAAAGGGGGAGAGAGGGTGAAATTGGGGCACTACAATTTGTTGAGTATAGGGCCACAATCAGGGAAGTTCTCTGACTCATTTCAGGGATAGACCTCCTGAATCACAGATCACAGATCACAGAGCACAAATCACAGATCACAGATTACAGGTGACATGTCATAGCCTTAATTCCAGGATCACGTTTGGTCCAATTAATCTCTAAGTCCGCCAGGGTTCGTAGTCCTAGTGGGTGATTGTTAATTCGCACCATCATAAGACTTCCTTTAGTGGAAACAGATGATGAGCAGTAACAGGAGTAACAAAAGTAACAAAAGTAACAAAAGTAATTAGCCCCACCAGGTACCAGTAGTAAAGTGCCAGATACAGTAGCAAGGAGGAGCCCCTCAGATCTGCCCCAGATTTTGGGACCTTCCTAGTGTGTAGATTAGGTATGGGTTTAGGGCAGCAATCGGCTGCAACTGTAAACTGGGAACTAGTGTAATTACCTGATCCACTGTTCTTACCCAAGATGGGTTATTGTCGCAAACTGGGACACAATAAGAATAGGTCATAAATAGTTTATGGGGGATGAGAGAATAATATGGTTGCCAGGGTCTACAGCCATTTATTATTGCCTATTTCAGAACTGTAATGGAGCCAGTTGCCCCCTCCTGTTCCCTCGGTAGACCTAGCGATGTGGGGCTTGCCGGTGATGATGGGTCCGCCGTAGTAGTGCCGGCAGCACTGGAAGGTTGTGGTGGTGGTGGGCTCGGTGCGACATTGGGTTTGGTCCAGCGACATTCCGCGTCTTACACGATCTGCCCAGCCAGCCACCACTATAAACAACAACAACAACAACAACAACACACACACACAATGGATCAGATCAAAGTCCTCTTCACAACAAGCCAGCGATACGGGGCCATCGGCGGCCGGTTGCTGCCCTTACTAGCCCGCACAACCGTAGCCTAACTACGCCGAGCCCCCATTACATCATCTCTATTGTAGCGGCAATTTGGTAGGGAAGACAAGGCTAGGGAAAGTGGTGGTAAAAATGTCGCGGCAACACAAAATGTCGCGGCCGCAGAAAAAAAAAACCTATGGTCCACGCCGTGGCACGGGCTAGACCCGCTCGCTGCTGCAAGTAATTAGACTTGCCAGTTGCCATGGGTGACGCTGGGGGTCAGCTGCCGCACGGCCACGTGACGCTGTTTTGCGATGAACCACCCACTTGGACCAGTTAGTTAACCTGACTAAGCAGTACCTAGCCACTACTAGCCCGTTCCTTGTATCCGGTGGCGCCACCAGTCTTCCCCCAACACCGCCCTTGGGGGGTTTAGCTCAGTTCGGAGCTAACGGGGGACCGGTACGAAAGACTTAGTGCCGATTTTACCTCTCTACAGCCCCAAATTGACTCCTTTCCCTTTTTTCCCTTTTTTCCCCAAAGGGCCCCCTCCGCCTCTCGTTTCTTTTCCTTACAAAAAAGAAAATTTGCGACATTACACAAAACCGCCTAGCCGACACTCAGGACAAAATGACAAAAAATCATCTTCAACAACAGTAGCATTCTTCTTTTGAAGTATCTTCTATATTCTTCTTGAGGTCCATATCTTCTAGAAGGTCTTGAAGTCTGTTCCGTTCTTGAACCACCCTGTGATCTGCTTAGTGCAATATCACTAAAAAGAAATCAGCAGCAGCAGCAGCAACAGCAGTACCAAAAATCAATAAAGAAAAAAAAAAACTTATCATAGTTAAAAGGAAAAAGAGGGATCGATTCATAATCATCAGAATTATCATATCATCCATATTCATCCAACTTCTTTTCTTAATATTATTAAATTTGGTCCATTTTTTTTTCCATTAAGTTAGAAAGAAAAAGGCGTATAATATTAGAAACAAGAAAACCCCGTTGTTTAATCTTTTTGTTTTACATTTCCCTTTTACTTGTTTTTTTGGTTACTAATACCGGTTATATTCATTTATACCTGGTAACACTAAATTCTTTTCTTTGAAATTATAAAGAAGAGAATCTTCAAAACACTACCTTCACATATCAACTGTGCTGCCATCCAAAAGACTAGAACAGTCTATCTTTTTTTTAAGGAGCTAACTTAATCAAAAAAAGCGAAGCAAAAATTAAAAAAATATAATTCAAATAAATATATCCACTTATCGTTGGAACTTTATATTTATTTATTATTAATTTTTTTTGCTGAAACAAACTCCTCAGGCAAAATAAGGCTCTTGAGATATTTTTGGCATCTTTGAACTCTCCGCTACGGGAGTCAAATTAGAGCGCCAGCTTCTACAAAACTAAAAGAGAGTCTAAAGCACGAGCTTTTAACTAAGTATCGTCTACTATCCTTTATCCAAAAAATTATCAATTTAATTATTACTTCAAAAAATCAGAAAATTATCTAAAATGTATCAACCTCAAAGTTACTACCATCAAAACTTGGGAACCGCTGGTCACCGTGCCACTTCATCCTATAACTACATTCCTCAATACTCATCCAACTACCAACCTTCTCATAGGCACTCCCAGTCATTTTATCATTCATATCCTCATCCTTACCCGGTTGCACATCAGGCTCCAGCCCCTGTTCCAGGACCTATTCCAGTCCATTTACCAGTTCAAGCTTCTGCCCCCGTTCCGGCTCCTACCGAGCAACCCGCTGTTAACGGCGGAATTAACCCGGTTTTAGAATATGATTTGAATAACATGGCTACCTTTTTGAGTTGGTGTGCATTTGGAATGTTGAAACAACACAAAAACCCAACCAAGGAATTTGATAACTTGATTGTATCAGTTTTATTTGCTACCAGATTACCAAAGTCTACTATCATTATTGCTTTGGAATATATGAACCAAAGATTCTCTTCCAAGTCTGAAGTAACCAACAGAGACTTGGCTGAACATGAAATCTTTGTGTTTTTGGTTGTGGCTTTAGTCTTAGCAAACAAATTCAATGATGATAATACTTTCACTAACAAATCCTGGTGTGGAGCTACTGGATTAGAATTGACCAAACTTAATGAAGAAGAAAAGGTATGGTTAGATGAATGTAAATGGAGTCTTAACGTGGTGAACTTCGAATCCAATATCTTAACATTGGAAGAATGTTGGAAGACCTGGTTAGAAAAATACGGCTCAAACAGAGACAACTTGGCCCCTGCTTCCGTATCTCCAGTACTCACCTCTTCTCCATCTTCATACTCCTATCCAAATTCATCTCCTGTTCAATACCATCACAGAAATTCTTACTCCAGTATTCCATCATCTCCAATCTACAATTCTAATGATAATTATTATTATCCAACCTCATCCCCATTGGCATCATCTCCAATAAAATACTCTTCCCAACAAGATAATTATTCTTTATGGCCAAGTCATCACCATCATCATCAACAACCCCCAAGCATTTGGTCTCATGGACCAGCGTATCAAACAGGAGGAACTTTTTCTGATCCTGCTGTTCAATACGTGGGATCTTCCATGCAACACATCCAACGTTTACAACCTCATCCTAATGTGATGTACCCACAACCTCATAACTCGTTTATAGGGTACACCAATCCCTACTACAATTATAACATGGCATCTTGCTAAACTATGATAGATAGACAAAATCAAAAACCATAAAAAAAAAAAACTTGAAAACTTATAAAAATCAAAAATACTCCTTTTTAAAAAAATTCAAATCCCCCGGAAGTCTTATAATTCTACTCGTTGACTTCTATTTTCTTTTCTGGTGTGTCGTTTGTCCGTACATACATTAATAAACCGTAACGTTAAGTAATAAAGTGTAGATATGAAGTAGATTGAAAATATCACCAACAAGTGAGTTAGTTACTGGTAAAATGTGACTCGTAAACGAAGTGACTAGTAAACGAAGTGACTAGTACACAAAGTGACTGGTATTAAAATACTGGTATTATATTACTTGTGTTTGTTACTAGTCATTAATTACTGGTATCTTGTGACTGATAATATGTGACTGGTTATATGTGTAAATTACTGTTCTGTTTATTGCGGTTTTTGGTGTGTTCACATTGTTCCTTATTCCACTATTGCTACACATTTAATACCTACTTTCTACAGTTGATTCTTTCTTGTCCATAATAGTACATTGCGTGGTCTAATTACCTGCTACAATTGGTACTTTCCGTACCTAATTGGCCTTTTCTTCAAACTCTCCGTCTTCTTCATCTTCTTCCTTGAAACCTTCTTCTTCTCTCAACTTTTCAGCTGCCTTGGTGTAGTCAATGACCTTACCACGGGTTCTTCTACCACCGGTGATGATGTTAGATTGGTCAATTTCTAACAAGTCGTCTTCTTCTTCATCGTCATCACCTTCACCTTCGTCGTTGTAGTTTTCAGCATCACCTTCTTCTTCTTCATCGTCTTCTTCTTGTTCCTTTTCCTTTGGAACATCGTCGTCATATTGACGTCTTCTTCTCTTGGAACGCTTCTTTTCCTTGGCTGCGTCTTCAGCGTCTTCAGCTTCGTCGGCATGTCTCTTGTGGTGTAAAGCAGCGTATTCAGCGTCCAATTCGCTTACTTCGGCCTTGGCCATTTCTTCGGTCTTGCTCTCGACGCTTTCGGCATTGTCGGTCTTGTCGGCAACTGCTGGTTCGGTTAAGGCTTCAACAGCGTCCTTGCTGGCGTCAGCGACCTCTGGGGCCTTGGTTTCTTCTGGGTTAGACATGTTGTGGTGTAAATGGGGTAGTGAAAAGTGTAGAAGTGGCTCGCGGTATAGCCCCAGAAGGCGGTGGTCACGTGACCTGTAATGGAGCTGGCTCCATAGTAAAAGTAGCAATAGAAAATAGAGCAGACGTGGAGAAGCGTAGAAACAGGATGGACGAGGAAGTGGATATAGAGAAGAGCAGGTAGTGTAGTTTTGGAAGTGTAAAAATCTGTAATTTAATGGGAATTCGCCTGGGGTAATTGGGTGGTAGCGCAGCAAACTCGTGGGATGCACTACAAGCGAAAGATGTTAAGGGTAGAAGATGGGCCAAAGTCCGAGTAGTAGAGTAGACGAGGAGATTTCATTGGGTCTCGAGTAAAAGGGGTTCACTAGAAGATTGTTACAATTGGGGATTTTTCTTCGAGTTATCGGACTATTTTGTTTATTGCTTGCGATGTTTATGGTTGCGGTGAAGACAAAGTATACACAACATTTAACTCATAACGTTTTAATCACTATTTAAAAATTGTATTGTAGGTATAAGAATTTTAAACAAATTAGTTTAGTATTCTGCTTGTTTTGAATTGTCTCTAGCTATTTTTGGCTATTAAATATTGGCCGGTGTATTGTTTAGAATGTATAAAATTAGTACATATTAGTATTGAAAGGTATTAAAAAAGTTAATATCAAATACATTATATTTGTAATGGAGTACGGTTACTCAGGGTACTCTTAGTATAGAATACCAGTGGTTTGAGCTGCTCTTTTAATTTTAAAAGGGATTATTATATCTATTTTCTATTGTCAATTTGTTAGTTGAAAAATTTTATTACTGGGAAGGTTGTATTAATTTCTATCGATAAATACCGTTTGGATTGTGCAAAAATATAAGGACCAAGTCGTTTTAAGTTCACTTCCATTGAATCCAAAAAGTATGCGCAAACCCGGAATCGAACCGGGGGCCCAACGATGGCAACGTTGGATTTTACCACTAAACCATTTGCGCTTATTGATGATAATTACGTAATAATTAATTGGGTGCTGATGTAAAATGAACAAGTATTTTCAAAGCACAAGGAATATAAACCGTATTCATTAGCTTGTGATTTGAGAAGTGCTTTGTGGAAATCAGATTAGATGACTTCTGTGTATTGGTTTTGTTGATCTTAGTGGTAAAATTTGCTTGTATGTATCTTTTGTTACTACATATTGGCGTAACTGGTGCAATTAAATGAAGTATGTACCGAACAAGAGTTTAAAATGGCCAATTGGAATTCTAATGTTAATCGTGGCACAAGTAAAAGGCTTCGCTGTGATTTTTTAAACCCATTCAACCTTTCAAAATGCCTTTTATTTGACTCCTAAATAATTATATTATTCAGTGCTTACAAATCATCCCACCAAAAGTCTGCTGAAACGCCAATTGCAAAACAACAGAAATCCAAAACAAATTCATCTAGTCATCCCACTTGTTTTAAGCTTTTTTATTACCCCATTTTGTTCGGTTAGTGTCGGTTATCGTCTTCTTCTCTTCTCACTTCACCTTACCAGCACAGGCCTTCCATGTCCTGCATATACCCGCTATATCATCTTCAAACTTGCAACACATAAACTTCATCTATATCAACAAAATGGTAAGTCTTTCTACACCAGCTCCATCAGAGCGGTCTAGTGGGTATCCCCCACATCCTAAGCGTTCCGTTACTAAGCTCCAGGCGTCTGTCACCAAAAAAACCAAGATGTCCGACTTGGTCAACTACAGATTGAAAATCCTTACTATAGATAACAGATACTTTGTAGGGTCACTTTTGGCCTTTGACAATCATATGAACTTGGTGTTGGCCGATACCGAGGAATCACGCATGACCAAGAAGTCGATGCAATCATTGAAAGAAAACGGAACAAGTGAAAAACCTGTATATGATAAGAGAAGTCTTGGATTGATTATACTTCGTGGTGAACAAATCGTCAGTTTAAGTATTGAAAGCCCACCACCATTGGATCCAAAGAAGAGATTGGGTTTGGAAAAGGGTAAGGGTATAAGTAAGCCATTGAAGACCCCAGTCAGTGTCAAGGGCAAGTTACAAGGTCCTACTATCAAGAGAAAGTAATGAGAAAAGAGCTGAGCAGTAGAGGTGATGAGAACAGGAAGAGAAGACAGAGAAAAAATGCTTACAAACTATAACATTCGTGAAACATCGATGAGAAATGAAGAAACAATGCTTATTATTATCTTTTTTAACATAATTTGACTACTTTGTCTGTGTTTGAAAAGTGTTTCAGTGCTGGTGTTGACTCTTCTCGTACTGTTCAAGTGCCTTACTACAAAACAAATCTGGTTGCTCTGAGCTGGATGTTCCGGGAACATCATGTAATATAGATATTTGAATCGGTAGATGTGACAGAAACATTGATGGAATCAACCCGTGACACATATATAAGGTAACTATCAAATAGAACCAGCGGGTGAGTTCTATAACAAACCACATCACCGACAAAAATTAATAGTATCAATAAACATTAGATTAAGAACCAGTAGAACATAATAAGAAAGGAATTATCAAGTAAATGATCAAATTAGGCAAATATAGTTTATACAGTTCACCATTAAACCATCACATTTCATTATATATAAGTATTTCCAAGACCAGTATTGGTAATAATCCCGACAATCGATTCAATGAGCGAAGTGATGTTACAAAATAGAACAGAAAATAGAACAACTGGAGATCAGGTACTTCCTGAAAGATGTAAAGAATTTCACTATAGATTTATAAGCAGCATTTAGCCTTGTTTGGTCATATCAACTCCTAATATTCAATAGCGACAAAGAAATACTAGTAAGAATAGAACCATACAATTGACTAGGTACTGATCTATCTGTGCTGTTTAATAATTCGAAGAATAGATTCATATCTGGAAATTGGCTCTGTCTATTTAGTCTTTATAACTATACTTTATAGTTCATTCTCTTGACTCAATCTACATCTTATAACTTTAATACTATTCTTATACTATACATTGATACTCCATCGAAAACTAGTATTAACATATAGAACAATAATTATACATATCTATTAACACTAGACTCTGCTAGCGAGCCAGTCACCCAATACATTAACGAACCATCAATAAATAAAAAAAACTAAAAGAAAACGAGGTGTGGGGTTTTTGATGTGTTCGTCTCGTCAACGAATTATGAAAGGAGTGGAGGTAAATCATTGTCAGTGAAATCAATAATTATTTCTCTATCGAACAAAAAGTAAATTGATGTTCTATATCATCCAAAATTAATTTAAAAAAGAACAAAAGCAATTGCTATTTCAGATATCAATTTTCTTTTTTAAAGTTCGATAATTGAATTGGGATTGAATTGACTCAATTGACTTATTATGATCATTACCACTAAATCTGGTTGAGTTGTGTTCATCTGAGTTTGTGAATCTGTTTGTTTTGTCTTTTTTTTTATTATATTTCTTCTTTTCTTGTTTGATCTGATTTAACAACAGTTGGAGTTGTTCTTACCCTTCTTTTCTTGAGGAGCTGGAGTTAATGAGATAGTTGGACCACCGGTGCTTGGCTTAGAACCTTCATTAGTGTCTAATTGATGCTTACTGATCATTTCGTAAATATTCTTCAATAATTGATGGAATGATAAATCAACATTGTCAGAAGATAATGCAGAAGCTTCGGTGAATAATAAGTTGTTTTCATTAGCGAAATTCTTGGCTTCATCAGTTGGAACAGCTCTTAAGTGATCTAAATCAGATTTGTTCCCCACTAATTCTATGACAATATTAGCATCAGCATGATCCTTTAATTCCTTTAACCATCTTGATACAGATTCGTAGGTTTCAGTCTTGGCAATATCATAAACGATAAGGGCACCAACAGCACCTCTATAATATGCACTAGTAATGGCTCTATAACGTTCTTGACCGGCAGTATCCCAAATTTGAGCCTTTACTCTTTTTCCATCGATTTCAAGGGTTCTGGTAGCGAATTCGACACCAATAGTGGAACGAGATTCCAAGTTGAACTCATCACGAGTGAATCTGGATAACAAGTTGGATTTACCAACTCCTGAGTCTCCGATCAAGACGATTTTGTAGAGATATTCGTAATCGTAGGAGTAATCGTCGGTATTTTCAGCCATTCTAAAGGTTAGTAAAAGAACAAAATTTCAAGTATAAAAATTGGGAATAAAACTGGAACATATTTAAGTAAATATATGGAAGATGTCGGTTTGGATATTCAGCCGTTCATAAGTGCGGTCTTTTCTTTAAGATCTGGTGAAAAATCTGGTCAAGATCTCAGCCCATTATAAGGTCACCCAAGTCGGATAAATCCGTGATAGATGACTGGTTTTGGTTCCTCATGGGTCACAAGATATACTGTCGTTGGGATCAAGACTTCTCTCGTTGAGACAATCTCTAGCCGCCAATTGAGGTGATCTCAACGGTCGATTTCTTCGTTGTGCTGGCTCATTACGGCGCCTAAAATGATCCAGATTGATCCACACTGACCCGCTTGGTACCGCTTGATCCCGTACAAGCGCCGGCTAGTCCTTCAACCTTGATCTGGTGCAATGGGGTGGCTTTTGATGACGTTTCACTATCAATTTCTATGGTAATGATAGGGCTGATTTGGTCGAAATTAACCCTTGAAGCCGGCTGGTCACGCTTCCTGGGCTAGTATTTGACTTAACATCCGACCGCTTGTTCTCTGTTCCGGTTTTCCCTGTTTCGTTATGCTTACTTTATGCTAGAATCCCTTGGTTATATGTGCTAGGTAATGTTACTGAACGTTGCTTCTGGTGAATAGGTGTTTTTTTGTCCCTATCGTTGGGGCGCGCACGACCTGGTGGAAGTAGGTAAAAGGAGCAGGAGTCAAAGCGGAAAAAGGGCTGCTGATTTGGCCCGATTAGGCAGGTTAAAAGCGGAATTGAGCTATTGTGATTTGTCAGCGCTTAGCCAGCGGTGATGATATCTTGCTAACAGTTCTACAGGCTTCTACGGTGTTAAGGATACAGATGGGTAAAGACTGGTATTGGATGGGTCTATATGATTGATCGGCCGCCTCAGTACCACGCAACCGGTCGTGTGACGCGTGCTCCCCACGTGAATCAACCGATGCGCACCCCCGAATATGCAGGCGTGCGTTTTGTGATTAATGTATGTCTGGTGTGGTTGATGTGGAGGAGACAATAGCGGTAGTACGTGATTATTGGAGGATATTACACAGTGATAGGACCTCAATATGGAATATGGTCATGGTCTATTAGTTTGGATTTGGGCAGGTTAGATAGGTGTTAGTGTATTAAGTGTGTGTATCGGTGGGTGTGTGTTCGTCCCAGAACCTGTAAGTATCCTATTAAGATGTGGTGGTTATTTGATATTATAGATTGTGACTGTGACTGTGACTTTGAATGTGATTGTGACCGTGATTGTGTGGTTTATGTTTTGCATATTATTACTCATGGTTTCATGTTTGATTCATTATATCGTAATCGGCTGCGAAAAGCCCGGATGGGAGAAAAGCCCCGAATTCACCCCCTGCCTCTTCCCCTTCGAAGGGGTCTCCAATGAATTCGTCCATATCGGCGTCTTCCACTGGGGTAGGATAATGGGAGTGTTTAATAACAGTCTTTTGGAAAGACTTAATTGGAACTTCTCTTAACCCAATAACATTGTTGAACCGTTTTCTGGTTTCGGCAATATCAGTAATTGACTTTCTCCATTGTTGGATATCATCAATTGGGAACATATTTTGAGTATGATTCTCATATACGATACGGCGATATAACACCAGTAAACGACGGTCCAAGAATGCTAAGATTCTGACTAAATAAACAGCAGTAGACTCAAGAATAGGAAGCATTTCTTGATGAAGCTCTGGAAGTAAATTATTGCTTTTGGAGTCCTTTAACTCGTTGAGAACATCAATATCTCTTTTAGCATTGAACACATCTGACATGATAGGACTATCAAAGTCTCTAAGGAAGAAGAATTTAATTTGAGGTGTGATAGCAAACAATGACTTTTTCAACACCTTGTAGAAGAGATAAAGTACCTTTTCCATTGGATCAGTACCTCTAGCGACCACAGATAAACGTGATGGAAACAACCGCACCCATTTGTTAATCATTTCAAATAATAAATCTTGTTGAAGCTTGGTATTAGATAAAGTAGATTCCAATTGTGGCACGTAGTTGTTGATGGTTTCTTCAGCAAACTTGATCAAGTCATGAGTTTTCAATTCCACGAATTCCAAGGTTTCATTTGGTGGCATTCCATTATCATCATTGAATTTCTTCATTTGTTCTACACGAGGGTAGATGAATTGTTCAAAATTACGGAGCACAATGAAGTACTCGCTAAGGAAAGATGGATCGTAAGCAGGTAAGTAGATAGATCTGACAATATTCTTCATTAATCGTAAATGGATAGGAATCAACATAGGGATTTGCAGTTTGTTCTTGATGGATTGGTTAAGGTTATAACTGAGAATACTGAAGAGACCATCTCTAAAACATACAATACTATTCAGGGTAGCTTCTGGATCATAGACGGCCATCAAACTCAAAATATAGGATACAGATGCACATAATTCAGGATCGGCCATGTTGTTCAATAAGTTACGTAATTCCTTGATGACCTTGGCATAATGACGGATACTTTTCACAATAGCAGTATTCTTTATCTTGGACTTTTCAATCAATTGTGAGAACTTTCTTACGTTATTGTGTTGTTGGAAGAAGTTAGGTCCACCAGCAAGAGACTTTCCACGTGGATAGGTTGGATAAGTACCGAAACAGTTGGAGATAAGGTAATTGGTGGTAAGGTTGACCAAACAACTGAACATGATATCGGTATTATATGATCTGTAGATGAAATAGTTTAACCAGGTGTAGTAAATGTTACGGATGTTGAGGAGGGATGCGGTACCACTTGCGATTTCAGGGGCATTCTTGGTCAACAAGCTAACCAATTCAGAGTGGTAATCGACATCCTTTTGGTGTACTATAGTGAAGCTAGCATCCATAGTCTTCGCACCTGGAAGTGCTCTGCTCAGAGGGCTTTGAGCGTTGGACGAATTATCGATGTAGGAAGGCTGAGGGGAGAAAAGTTCACTAAAGTTTGCAGAGCTGGTAGCGATATCTCCATAGGCACCACTGTTGAAAACATCTCTGTTTGGGATGAAATATGGGTTTGTATCATTAGAGGATTCCAAGTTATCGGTAATAGAATAGACAGGATAAATAATGGTTTCGTCAGTGTGTGATTTAGACAAAAGATTGTCATAGACTTGAGTAACTGGTTGTTGTTGTAAATTGGCGGAAAGTGAATTGAAATCGGACGCTTGAGGGTGGAAAAGGGACCCATCCGTCGGTATAGCTTCGCTCATGGCACGAAGACCTGCTGGTACTATTTTGCTGGCGTCATTGGACGGTAAGGAGTATGACTTAGAAGTATGACTGATATTGGTTCCGTCATGACTCTTGGTAGACTTTAAAGGAGGTGGAACACCAGGTGGTGAAGTATTGGATGTGTTAGAAAGATCTTTGGTTTCGGTGGTACTTAAGTCGTCAAACTGGTTATCCAACTTATACTGACGAAGTTCTTCCAATTGTTCTTCGGTATAGTCAAGGTAACCACATTTAACCGAATGTTTAATACAGTTGGCACAAGATGGAAGATCTTCAGAACATTTGACTCTTCTTTTCTTACAGTTAGGACATCCCATCTTGGAGTTCTTGTGCTTTCTTCTATGACGAAACTGTTTATCGAGTTTTTTGGCCGACGTGAACGAGATCGACCGGTTCAACGACTGTGACGACCCATGTTTGGTCTTGATACTTCCACTGCAACCAGCAGCTTCTGGACTATTGGCGCTATCGGCACTAGCAGGACTATTGGAAATGGACATATTATTATAATACCAGTAATGGGCGGGTGGACAAGAGCGTGCTAGTTAAGATAATGACGATGTGGTGGTGTGGTTAGGCGGTGGCTAGTGATATGAATAGATGGTGATGATAGTTGGATAATCAAAGAAATTAAATTCGCCTTTTTGACAGGACGAGGTGCGGTCAAACGGGGACCTAAAAGCAATGATTGAATAAAAATAAGCGCCCTTGAAATTGATCGATAGAAAAGGGCAGGAAGGATCTTCTTGGATGTAAATTTGGCGATAGTGATCAACCACACGGAGATAAAGGGAGGTAAGTGAAGGCCGTAGAGGGATAAAACGATAGGGGCACGGCGGGCGGCAAACACTGGTGCTGGTCTAACAAAAAAAGAGATTGAACCGTGGTAGTAAAAAGAAGCAATTGGTAAGAGAGAGAGAGGATGGGTTGAATTGGAGGAAGATAATGTGGTACATATGTGCTTACGTCAGCCAGCGGTCGGTGTGAATGCTTATCCGGTTAGGTGATCACGGGGTGCAGGCAGGGAGTCAGGCAGGCAGGCAATAGCACAGGCAGGAGCACAAGCAGAGGCAGAGGCAGCAGCAGCAGCAGCACCGGTAGTGAATCACCGCCGTAACCCTCTCACCCGTAACCCGTAATTTACTCCTACTTACATAACCCACCCACACCATTTTTTTTCTTATTTGTTCCTATTTAGACACAATTAACCTACATACACCATCCACGAGGTGGCAAGTTACAGATACTATATAACGATGTGTCAAAACCTAGCAAAGTAAGAGGGGTATGAATCGGGGTGGCTGAAACACGACAAACCTGTAGTTGAAAACGGCTGTAATTTCCTTATAATTGAAACTTTCAAATTGGATGGGTATCCCCCACCATGCAGTGCAAGGGTCGGTTTCATCACGTGACCTCGCCTGCCTAACCTGACTCATGTACTTTTGTCGGCTAGTATCATCAAGGACCCCCAAATTGGCATTAAGAGTGCAAGGAAAAAAAAACGGGTTCTGGGACGTACGTACGAAGGCTGGCAGTGGCTCATGGTTTGCGGTTGTGCGGCTAGATCCCCCAATCCAGCTGAGCCCTGGTTGGTCCGTTTGGTTTGTTCGTTTGGGGGATTTTTCAACTATTAACTGAAGCCCTGTCACTGAATTACTATTTGCGCACGCAATACATATTGGAAAAAAAAATGTGGGATGTGTTAACAAGGGATAATTTAAGCGATTATACACTACTATACAGTATTATAAGAAAGTAATTGGTAAAAGTCGTGTTGGTGACATAATCATAATCAGGGTACTATATGCCGGATATTCCCGCTTATTCCCGTGTTGCTGTTTTTTTCAATTGTTTTTTTGTCATTTGTTGCCTATGTTTTGTTTTTGCACCCCCTGTACGTATTCCGAAATTCCCGTAACTGTGAATCTGATTATAAGCACAATATTTTTTTGTGTCATCTTATCCCTCCACCAAAGTAGACTAGTTTTGCGCGTATTATTTAAGGTTTTTTCCTTGGAATTTCACCTAAACAGTAACTAGCGGCGGCTGGCCACGTGAAGCGCTTCACGTGCCGGGGTTTGGTTATAACTTTAGTCATTCACAACCGACTATTAATTAACTGGTGACATTTATTTTTTTCGGATCGGTCAATGTTTGTCACTATTATTGCACGATCAATTTTAAATTATGTAGGTATATATATGTATCAAAAAATAAATATAAACCTGGAACTTATTTTAATGACCGAATTTCCGTGATGCTTCTTATTTCCGTAGCTCGGGTATATCCGAAATACCTTAAATAAAAAAAAAAAAAAATCTGGCCTGGATTACTATCCTATGCATCAGGTGTTCGGAATTTTGACTTAAGCTCCGGCGCAAGACACCCCCGAAAAAAACAATATCCCTATTGATGTATACACACGTAGGCTTGGCCCCCCGCATTCGCCACTCGATACTTGCATTCAATAATGAAATTGAGTAATTGGTGTTTGGTTTTTTGGTTTTTTGGTACTTTGAGTAAGGTCCCAACCTGAAAGTCTTCTAAGCAATTCGTTCATAATTATTATGCAAGATATGGATTATGTGCGCAAATTTGACTAAAAATTTGATATTGGTATTGTGTTTATGCAAGATTCGGAAAAAACCTCTCCATTTGTCAAATATCAATAACCTCAAGTTATGAAGCGAATCCTTTTGCGGTTAGGTTTCGCTAGTTACTTTTTGGATTATTCAATGGCTTATTGGGCTTTTTTTTTTAAGGTTGTGTACCTGAATTAGCTTTTTGTCTTTCAAAATTGCTATTCATTTTGCATGAAAATTCAGGTGAAAATTGCGCTTAGATTCAGTAATTACTATTGGTATTAGCATAGGCTGCCGTACACGGCGATGCTGACAATATGATGACTAATTATTTGGTAAATCTATACCTACTCAAGAAATTGTAATAGTTAGTCATTTATTTTGATATTTCGTAATACTAAACCATGTATGTGTTCATTCGCTAGTGCTTTCTTTTTTTTCCATTTAATTAAGGAAAATCGGCTGCACGTCAATTTATTATTCAATTGGAATATACAGATAAACTTGCATTTATAGGAGAGAGAATGTGAGAGGTAGTGAAGGCTTCAATGGAACTCAAAGAACCTTGGATTCAAATCGTCGTAAAAGTTTCCTAATTCCCCCTCATCTTCATGATGTCCTTTTTTGGTTTTTCTTCTCTTTCGATTTTGAGTCACTTGTTGATTTCTTGAATTGTAATAGTCAAGAATGACCTTAGATATTTCTTGATTGGACATTAAATCGTGAAGCTTCCTATTGTAGAATAATGATAAGTCATAGTCTGTGGTTATTAAAATAGGATCAAGATCATTAGCGAAAAATCCACTTTGTTTATGAGGTTGAACTAGCACTGGTTCTTGGTTTTTACCTTCGAATAATTCAGTATATGAATTTTCCAAAGCTGCAACCATGTGTTTTGAAAAGTCTCCTTCAAATAGAATACTATAATTGATGATTGGATATTTTGCAGAATAAGATTTTCTTGGTAAATAACTTTGTTCGATGTCTTCCTCATCTTTTTCTTCTTCTATTTGGAAATTGGTAGTATTAAAAATATGTAATCTTAACATTGGGTCAAGTTTACTCTTTTTAACAAGATCAATTGGGACTTTATCAGAATCTTTGCTTAGTAAATATTGATAATGCTGTTTGTTGTAGTAGTATATTCCTTCTGGATGATTATGCAAACTTCTCAATAATTTTGCAGTCTTGGTTAACTTTAATACTTGAGGAAGATGGCAGAAATGGTAAAGACGAATGTTGGTTGAATTAAATTTTTGTATCATAACTTCATTAAGGTTGCCCTGAATAATATCTGGAGAAACTTCGGGCTTTACTCTTTGATCTCCAAAACATAAGGAAAGAGTATTGTTTCTCTTTTGGAAGAATATGCTCACTCTGGTACAGTAACGATTTATTTGAGTTAATCTTGCAATTTGGTCAGGTGAAATTTCCACATAGTTTAATAAATAAGAGTCGGCGCTATCCAAGTTATGCCAATCTTGATCAATGTTGAAGAATTGTGGTTGATTATGCTTATCAAAAGCTTTCTGAAGATTGGCAAAAAATTTGTTTACAAATGGTAAATCATTTCTAGAATCTGTCCATAATGCAACACCTCCACTAAAACCTTGAAGGAAATGGAACAAGACAGAAGGGAACAAATTTTCCAACATTCTAGAAAGACATTTGTATAAGGACATTAATGTCATTTCCAATGGGTCACTTTGTAAATCTCCCAAAACATGAACTTTAGATGGTAAAATAATTAACCAATGACGGAGGAGTTCATAAAGGGTGTTTGGATCTTCATTAATTTCTTCTGGGGTTTGTTCTTCTAATAAATCAGCGAGATTAGAAACGTATTCATATAAATGATTAAAGTGAAAAATTAAACGAGGACATACTGGCTTATTGGCGCCGACACTGGATTGTTGTTGATGTAATTGATGCAATATTTGTTTGAAATCCTCAACCATTTGTTGATATTCCTCAATCATGGCAGGATCATATCTAGGGAAATACTTGGTTTTAGATGCGTGAACGATATAATTAGTTATCCAAGCCATATCCTGAAGTGCGTGTTGTTTATTAGGTTTATCCATGGTTTTTTCCCATTGACTTATGTTGAGTAGAACATCATTGAAAATACTGACCATTCCTTTGGAAAAAGTGATAGAATGATTAAGATCTGAATATTCATAGATGGAGATTTTATTAAGTAATGAGCTGACAATCACAGCCATTGGGACATTGAAATCACGAGAACTAATCAAAACTCTCAACTGATGAATAGCTATTCCGTAATACTTGGAAGAGAGCTTTATCAACACTTTACGTAACCTTTCATAACGATGGATATCGATGACACCAAATTGGTCAAACATCTTAAAACAGTTGGACCGGAGATAATAGGCGGCTAATGCAAACAGGGTATTCATAAGCAATACCGAGTCCGAATTGAAGGACTTAAGCATCAGCCTACTAAACACCTCATTCTCTAAAACATCCATCGATGGGTGCAGAGTCAGGTGAGGTCCCCCGGAGCCAGTGCCGCCTCCAACTACTCCCGCGACATAACCTGATGTGGGCAATTTTGGATGACGCTTGGTACCAAACGCAGGAGGATTGCGACCTGGCGATGACGATGTTATGGACGAGTTGGATGATGGTGTACTATCAGGGGTGATGTTGGCCAGGTAGGTTCCGTTAATCTTGTTGATTTGGGAATAATGAAGTAATGGGAATGTTTTATGCATCTGTACAGGTTTAAGGGGGCTATTGGAAGTAGAACGATCAACATCAATGCTATCAAAGCTATTAGGGAAAGTGGTCGCTGTTGTTGGAGGATCTAGCTCATCATCATCATCAAATTTATGGTGTGGGAATGACATCAGTGAGAGATCGGGAGAAAAAGAGATATGGTGGGAGTCGCCCTCGATGTTCTCTTCTGGATCACCATACCACTCCCATCTTACACCGGACATTTCTTTTGAAGTATTTCAGTACAAGGTTGAAAACAGAGAAAGAGAGTAGAACAAGAAGAAGAAGAAGAGAAGAGGAGGGGTTTCTTAGGGGAAGACAAAATGGGTTAGTTTTATAGAATTTAGCTACAGCCGTTTTCACCACGATTACGTAAACAGCCCTCTTTACTTTTTTTTTTTTTTTTTAAATACCCTCCCCCAATTGACACAGACGGTTTTTTTAGGTGAGGTGCGGACATTGCCGATTATGCACGGATGCACCCAAACGGGCAAAACAATATGTAAGTTAGGAGCATCCGCATAGACTGCCGGTGTTTGAATCAACACTGCATCAACACTGCCGCTGAATTAAAGCAATTGACGTAGATGGTTTAACTAAAGGACTGAAGGGTTCAATCTATAATGGAAGTAGCAACCGATATAACTTCAAGAGCCCTGGTTTACTACTTGCACCAATTGACTTACTTAATCTTCGCTACAGGACAATTAGTCACCAATCCAATTACATACACAGATACACACACACCCTGCCTCCTGGCCCTGGCCTATTTTTAAATTAAACAAAAAAAAAAAAAGATCTTTCACCGCTTCCAGTAGTTTACGAATTATTAAAAAATGTGAATGTAAAGAATTGAATCAGAATGCACTAAAACTGCGTTGGTACAGGGGGTGAAAGAGATGTAGGGAGGAAGGGAGGGAGAAAGAGGGAAAAAAAGAACCTAAAAAAAAAAAAAAAAAGAACCCATAAAAAATTTCTTACAGGTCGCATATACGCCCAACTTTAAACCATTTGCTTTACATGCATTAAATTCTTTTATGCATTCGGAAGATCTTTTTTTACATCGAAGATAAATGTTGCAATCTTTTAATATATGCATCAGTTTTATTCGTCTGAATAGCGCAATTTCTTCAACAATAAACCTTCGGAACCACCTTATACTAAAATCGGATGCACTCTCGTTCCGAACCCTTTATCGATACCTTATATCGGTTGGGAACCCGCGAATTGTTCCTACATTTGCATAAATAAGTTATGTTACATATAACATATAATTATAATATAGGTGGGGGCGGGGCATACAAAAGAAAGAAAGTACGCCCAACACAATAAACAAAACCAACAACAAGAACGACAAACTGACAACAAACAAAAAGCTTTCAAAATGCCAACTATTATACGATTTGGCTTAGCAAAAAACCCCACCAATTGACGTTCAATTGCTGAAAAACTCGACACAGTTGAAGGTTGAAAAAAAAGCCAAATAATCCAAGAACCAAAAAATCCCAATAATCCAAAACGCTACTAGGGAACCAAATTTCCTAATATGTTTCATTAGGTATAACCAAGGTGAATCGGTTACCGATAAAATAATCACAAAAAAATTCAAATATGCAGATCAACATTCACAACATTTCAAAACATTCACAGTCAAATTCACCTATAAATTTTTTTTTTTTTTTTTTAATCAAATCTCATCTATCTCTTTGTTCGTAATTTCTTAACAATGCTTTCAATTCCAAGGTCTGGCACTATCGATTAAAGGGTTCAATTTATTATCTTTTAATCGTTAAGGGCTCGCAATAGCCGATTCTTGGTCATATTATAAGTCGCTTATGTGTAATCTTTCGCAACCATAAATAGAGTTCTTATGGCCATAATTTTAACGACAAGCATTTGTTTCAAGAAGCAACCCCTTTATTGGTGCCATAACAAAAAAAAAAAAAAAATAGTCCTAGCAAACAAACCAAATACCATGTACCAGTACATAATTATTTCATTATTCATATGTTATGCGTTTACAGAGATATGCTGGTCCTTTTGTTTGCTTTCTATAATAGAACATTTGTTGGTTCTCTCTCGTTCCAGGTTTGTAAATGTGTGATTGTCGTTTAATTGTAGTTCGTTTATCGTTTATCGTTTATGATATATCGTTTATTGTTTTACCTATTACATTATGGATTATTATTTTTTTTTTTTTTTTGGTCTTGTTTTTCTTTCTTTCATTCTTCATTTTTCCTTATCTTTCTTATCTTGCCCACTTTAGCACTTCCAAACTAGCAACCACAATAAATATGGTACTTGGTAAGGTCAAAACCACATAACCCCAAAATAAAACACCAGCCATTTCTTTCTGATAGATATTATTAATTTGAATGATTTGAGAAAGTTGAATGGCTGGTGGAGAAATGGTAAGAATAAAAGCCACGATTAAAAAGATAGGATCATCCAAAATAGATATGTTAACAAACTTTACAAACATAGCAATAATTGGTAATAAAACCAAAGGAGGTAAAATCATTCTTGATAATAAAGAACCAAGAATAATTCTACCATAATGACGTGAAGGTTTAGGCATATCCTTAGCAGGGTATAAATTGGAACCTAATACGATAAGAATTAAAGGAATTGAAACAGATCCCAATTGAGAGACCGATTTGGTAATAGTATTACCAACAAATGAGTGGCCATCTTTAAAGAAAAGATCTTGAAGAGACGGCACACTAGCCACAATAATAGAAATGAACATGGCATATAATGGAGGATTCATAAAACGTAATACCGCTTGCACAGGACGTGAATAAGCGATTTTCAATGCCAAATGTTTGATGCGATTGGAGATGGTAGGATTATGCATATATTGACGAAGACGTTTGTAATGGTCTGGAACATCCACCACAATTGAAGATGCTGAAGAAGATGCTTCACTATACTCTTGGTCTTGACCCTGGCCTTGACCTTGGTGGTTGTTATTTTCATGAGAACCATAATTGGTTTCTTCATTACCAATCAATGCTTCTTCTTCTTGCACTTGTTCGTGACGATGCGAATGGGCTAAAATTCCCTTCTTTTGATGACAGTAATAAGTATTAAGCTCCAATTGAGACCGGCTTCTGAGCAAAGTATTAAAACCCCAAGACCATCTTAAGATTTGACCCAATTGTTGGAAAATCAACAAGTATAAAATACCTCTGGATGCCACCTTATCAGCAGTATCACCATCAATATCATCCCATAATAAATCAGGTAAAGTATATGCCAACAGCAAAGTTAAAGACACTGGCAAAGAGTTGGAATTACCGAACACGGCCATTGCAGTAACGAAATCCGATTCCGGATCATTAAGGTGCAACACGGCCGAAACCAATCTAGAAAAACCAAAAGCGATCACAGTAGAAACCGCAAAAAAAATAGGAATAATTATAATATCGGCCATCTTTTGGAATGATAATGAGGGTGCCAATTTGGTAAACACCAAACAGGGGGTGAATAAATCCACGTTCAATTGAGAAATGACCTTTTGACCCTTTGAATTCAACAAACCAGTTTTGGCGGCCATAAATCCAGCAAAACAGATTATTACCACTTCCAAAACGGCCTCAAAAGTGAGGAATGAGATTTGTTGGAAAGAGAGGTCTGGGCCCGCCACGGTCTGGGCGGCAGCACTTGAGACAACGGAGTTGGAGGCAGCGCCAGAGATGGCGCCACTAAGACTGAGATTCCATGGTAGAAAAAGCATATAGCAGTTTAAAAGCGATAAAGGGATCTGGCAATTAATATATATATGAACAGAGATAAGAAGGTGACAGTGAGCCGGCGGTTGTGAGCCCTTGCGTTAATTTTTCTCCTGCGCCCCGGCACGTGATGCGATGACATTTATGATAGTGGGACCATTGCCATCATCCACACTGTGGAACTGGGGAAAACAGCGGGGCTGGGGGGCTGGCGTGACCGGGGTCTGGTGGGGATCATTCCTACACTACGATCAGGTACGGGCCTGGCTGCTCACGTGGTTGTGGGACTAGGGGCAAGTGGCTGAAGTGGAGGTGGGTGGTGGTGGGGGCTGATGAGATCCAGCGTAGCCGTAAATCGTCCCACATCAGGCGGGGGCACGTGGCCATGTACTCGTGTGCACCAACATCCACGACACACGCGACCTACAATTTGCGACTTGCGACTTAGGCAAGACAAGACAAGCGACAATAAAAAGGCCATTGAAACGACCCCCCCCCTCCCAATTGGCCCAACTCGACCCCCACAACAAGTGTAGATAAACTGAGTATCAATGCCAGCAACGGCCCCGTCGCCATAATCTACAAACCGTAACCATAGAGTGCAATTGGAGTAGCCAATGGCGACGGAGTACCGTTAGTCTTTGTCACGCGGCAGTACAGTGTAGGCTACAGCAAGTGTCGTGTGATCAGAGCAAGTGAAATAAGTGAAATAGTGTGTCCAATCAGTAGAACGGGCTAGTACCGTAGTAGCTGCTGTCTCCCTGTAGTTCTCGCCGTAGCACTGAGTCATTTGCGGGAGTTTCCCGTGGTGCCAGCGCCAATTCCTCTGCGTCATTACAATTTCAACTAGCAAAATGGGCTATGTCAGCTACACCATCACTCACACCACAAGCAAAGTACCAAGAAGTAGAACAACCACCCAATTCAGGCCAAAACAGGTATACTGCGAATACACGCAATTCAGTAGCGACCAAAACGTGGGATCTCCAGAGCCTAGAAAGTTCCCCTAATCCCACTCTCCTATTGTCTCTGTGGGCAGTGTCTAGGACCAATGACTGGTTTTTGCACCCACTCACACCAAAACACTTGGCAGTGAATAAGCGAGAAACCTAGGCGAGGTGGGGCGTGGATGACGTAAGTTGGGGAGTTCTACCAACAAAATGAGATCTTCTAAGAACATCCATAGTGATCAAAGTTTCCTTCTCTTGACGGCTGCGCCTCGTAATTGTGATTATGGTATTTGTTCGTATATTATACCTTAATATTCATAGTGGTAATGACTGGAAAACTGGCTGGTCGCAACTATAAACCCGGCAATTGCCTCCAGTAGTCACTTAGAACGAATATTCCGGGCTATTTGATCCGTTTTAGGGTCAGTTGCGGGTTTGTTCTGTCACTCTGGCACCGAAACCAGGGCCTCTACTGACGTGTTTCACCCTGTGGAACTCCAGACCCACTGGTGTTTCAGGGTGCTGACAGCTGACACATACACTAGCATTCTCACCCTGTAAAACATACGAATCAAGAGGAATTGCAACCTC
Source organism: Suhomyces anneliseae (assembly GCA_030568535.1). NCBI lineage: Eukaryota > Fungi > Ascomycota > Pichiomycetes > Serinales > Debaryomycetaceae > Suhomyces > Suhomyces anneliseae. The sequence continues at coordinate 240,366 of JAJMGB010000013.1, read as the reverse complement.
TGGAAATAAACCCAGATTAGGACTACAGTCCCCAATGAAGTATGCGTTAGTACTGACCCAACATATCCCATCCCTTCCTGCTGGACCACGGATCAGGTTCGTCTCTGAGCTCGCAACGCTTAGTCAGCGCTTACCAATCAATGTAAACAATAACACCCCATTTAACCCGCAAACCCCGGTACAAACTCCAAACAAAAACAGACTACTACACTAATACCCTTTTTACAACACTCCCTGAACCACTCATCTACCCAAATACCATCTCTCATCCCCCTTTACCACCGCCCTTCTGGTTGATCACCCGCGTCCTTGGCTTTTTTGTGACCCGTCACGTGACCGTCCCCTTCACATAAACAAACAATCCTACTATCATAAACACACAAATGGTCCTACCCATGCCCCAGCACACCCCTCTGAACGGTGCCATAGGGAACAACAAGCTCACCGCGGGCTCCATCCCCAACCTCCAGCCGCCCTGTCTCGCCAGCGGCCCCACCCCGTCAAACCTGCCCCTTCCGCCCCCCGCTTCCTCATCTTCTACCTCCAATACGCCTTGGTACAGACATACTTATCATGATGATGAGGACGATGATGAACCCAAGAGCTCACGGGGACTCGATATCGACTTGGTGGCGGGCGCCTCTACTCCGTTGGTCAGCAGAGCCAAGTCCAGTTCCACTTCTGCCGACTCCAACCTCTCGATGTCGTTTATGTCTCCTATAAGCAAGTTAGATAATCTCCATTTGGAGTCAGAGATTGATCTCCAGGATCATGATATTCATATTGGTGGGAACGAGTCGATTTTGCATGTACGGGGCTCTAAAGGTGATGAAGAAGAAGAGGAAGATGAGGACGATGAAGATGATGATGATGAAGAAGAGTTCAGTCTTGGAGATAAGACCATTACCAACGATACAGATAGTGAAGATGATGAGGACGGACTCCATAGTGGACTCATATCGTCGCCTCCAGTGTATATAAACCAGCGGAAACGGCACATGGAGTCGCCAAGTGGACTCCTGGTGATAACTCCTACCAATCCATCAGTCATAGACTATCGCAGAAAGTATATACGACCTCAGCATCAAAGACCAAACGACACTAATGATTATGATTCCAAAAATAATGACCAAGACGAGCATATGTCCATTTGCAGCACCGGGTCTGCATCTGCCCTTCACAAGTTGAGTTTTTCCAATAGTGACTCTACTCCATGTCCAGTACAACCAAAACGGAAGAAATTGAAGTTTAAAAGTAATGATTCCACTCCTTCCAACCGTCCCCAATCCAAGAAATTATTGAACTTGTCCCATTCAGTGAAAACAGACGTCAATTCAATCATTAAACAATTGCATGAACCTCAAGACGATGATGAAGATGATGATATAAATTCTTCCCCTCCGTCTGCAGGCTTTTCTGGAGTCCAATCGACTCCTATTTCCCAATCTACTCCAGCCAATTCCAGAAGCTCAACTCCTCCAGCCACTCAAGAATATGGTGAAGAAATAAATGGATATAAATTTGTCAAACCAGTGGGAAGACCCCAATATACCTACCAAACACCAAATAACAACCTCAAACATGCCTATACAAGAAATGAATATACTCCAAACATCGCCAACCTGGGCCTACGAAACGACAGCACCCCTCTGGGCAAGTACCAGATTGTGGGAGAGTTTCCTGTGACTTCAGCAGGTCTTATGGACGAAAGCAGTGAAAGTATTCATATTGGAGACAAGCGGATCAACGATCCATACCTTAAAGAAACATCGTTCACCTCCACACCTGTGGCTTCAGGACTCAGAGACCATTTTTTCGCATCCACAAGATTACCAATGGACCCATCTTTCTACGATATCCAAGAGAATTTACCAATAGTACGTTTGATTGAAATGGTAAGCGACCAAGCAAAAGTGATGCAATTCTACCGTCTGATCAAGTTACCTGAAGAGTCAGAATTGGAATTGTTAAAGGCAGAGAGAGTGAGATGGCACCCAGATAAATGGGCAGCCCGGTTCCGCGATTCGCTGATGCCATTACATTTCAATATCCAGGTGTTGGACCGGTTGTCACAAGTATTAAACGAGCAAATCAACCAAAATAGTTGAAAATTGAAATAACAGAAACTTACAGAATTTTTACAATCCATTGTTTTATTGTTTTCTTATTTGTTTATTAATCAGTGACGACATGAGTCTCAATAACATATAATACAGAACTATATAGACTACACAGCCCGAGGCAAATATCTAGTACGACCAAGCATATAGATCATTTGAATGATGATGTAGTGAGTAGCGTAGAACCTGGTGAAAACGGGCCAATCCTTTTTGGTGATATCTGGTCCGTTTAACTTGGCAATGGTCTAGTGAAAAATCGATAAAGTCACCAGATTAGCTTCACAAGACGAGTCTTGAGACGAGCTAGCAGAAGCTTATGATAACTGGTGGCTATGATGATAGAACTTGGTGGCATATGTGCCGTTTTTTTTTCTCTAGTCTGGTGTGTTGGTTAGCTCTGCACGGTATCAACAGGAGTGGCACTGCCCTTCTCCACGTCGTCTTCATCCTTTTCGTCTTCTTCGTCTTCCAAATCTTCTTCGACGTCTTCTCCCACTTCTTCGTCTTCATCCTTCTCTATTTCTTCATCGTCTTCTTCTTGTTCTTCTTCTTCTTCCTCTTCTTCTTCGTCTACTTGTTGTTCTGGTGGATACTCATCAGCATCACCTTCGTTATCCCACACTATATTGAATCTGGTGACTCTAGGCTTTTCAGCCAAGATATTTCTCACTATATGGTCGACCTGGACCTTGGCCGGAGGGTTCTCTCTCAATTCTTCTGAATCATATTCATTATTCACGTAATATCCTACTCTGACAAATTCTCTTTCAGCATATGAACAACTCAATAAAATAACCGTTACACTGACAAGTTCACTGGCTGGAATAAGTTCAGGACTTGGTGGGTCTGCTTGGAACAAGAACTTGTTGACCCCCACAGGCACAGGACCCACGAGAATAGAATCTAATTCTTGATCATGATCAAGAGATCTTGAACTTCCCACGTAGGTAAGTTTCCATTCCAAGTCTTCTTTAAGAGGTTCCAAGCATTCGAAGGTGATTTCGAATTCGTATGGGTCATTGAATTTGGCGGGGTTGTTGAGGACTTCGATCCCGAGGAGTGAAACGATGGACATGGTGTAGTGGTGATGGTGTGGAGTGAAGTGAAGTGGTGGTGTAGAGATGGTTTAGGGTACGCGACGCGTTGATGATATTTGTATATTGCGCGACATCGATGCGACAAGAGAAGACGAGACACAAGGGAGATAGAGCAAAGAGTAAGGACGAAAAGAGGTGAAAATAGAGGTGAAAAGTGACAGGGATTATAGCGGCCATAAGAAAGGTTCTATAGAATGTGCTTGGTAAATTTTTAGAGTTTCTATTGATTAGAATGTATAGATTGGAGAGACATGGTTTAGTTGCAAATAGACACAAATGCGACACAGATAGAAGAAGAGAGAGAAGAGGATTTGGAAACGGAATTGGTGAGTGAAACGATATAACAATTCAATTGAAGTATGGTGGGTAGGTCTGGTAACTGCTCTGGTATTTTGGAAGTGTAAATTGGTGCTATTGGTGGAATTGGATGTGGTACGGTAATGGGTGGTTTGCAATTGCGACACAACTACGACAATTAAGAGGACATGTGAAAAGTAACAAGTTTTGAGGCAATTGCAACAATTGCAAGAATTATGATAGAATTGAGGTTCAGAATGCAATATATAGGGTGTATTGGGATAGCGATTGTACCGATATCTATAAATACGCCTCTTTGGGGTCTCTTTTGGTGGAGTTATTGGGGTAAGACATGAATATGACACAGGTTGAAATATGACACAAATGCGACACACCAGACCTACCAATACCCACAACAAGCGATATTAATACAAAATGACTGGAACCTGAGTGAAAAATCAGTATAATATGACTAATAGTGATATAAAAAATATACTGGTAAGAAAATTACCAATTGTTTCCTATCAAAAGCTCCAAATACCAGTAGTTCCATTATTTGCCCTATTAAACCAATAATCAATATATACCAACCAACTTTCGTAAAAAAAGGTCAGTTAAAACCTTAAAATTAACCTATTTTCCTTTCTCTTTATCTCTTGATCATCCTGTTGTTATTCACCCGTCACCTGTCTCCCATCCTTCCTTGTCGTTCTTCTCTTCTTCGCTTACTATCCAAATGTCGCGCGACATCCGCTACTTCACGACATCAATCTTCATCCACCACAACTTCATCACACCATGTCTGAACAACAACCCGATCACTCCCAGGGGCCTCCATCAGAACCAGCTCCCGTCCCAATGCAAACTCCACAATCTCAAGAACCCCTTCAACCCGTGGAGGACTCCGTCAAACATCCGGTACAAGACCAATTACCACCACAAGAATCTTCAGCGGCTGTTGAACCACAAGCGCCAGAAGCTTCAGCTCCAGCTCCATCAGAAGACGCCCCAGCGCCATCTGAACTGACCACAGAACAAGTCGCCGAATCGGCTCCAGTCCCAGCCAAAGAATCCGCTCCTGAATCGGCCCAAGAACAAGCTCCAGCTCCAGAACAAGCCAACGAAACCACCGAATCATCCACCACCACGGCCGCTACAACCGAACCAGCAGCTTCCACCGCTCCCTCTACTGCCTCAGCAGCCACTGTTCCTTCCATCAAGGTAGAAGATCCAGAAACCGAACAAGAAGAAGCTCCAGAAGAAGAACCTATAGAGGAACCAAAGCCAGAACCAGTCCCATCACCATACCCAGATCATCCAGACTACCACTACCGTAACCTCTACCACCAGTACCAACAAGAGTTCAAGGCGGTGAGCCAGAAATCTACCGAATTGTTCACACTTGAAAAGGCCCAACGTCAAACCCTCTACTACTTCCACCGTAGAAACAACGCTTTGCTCAGAATCCTAGAAGAATACAATAAGGTGGAAAACTTCGCTGATCTCGACTCCAGCATCATTGATACAGACAGAATCGCTCATATAGTACACAGAGTGCCGAGATTAGGTCAGATCTTGAAGCCTATCTTGTCACAAGATCCTACTATTGAAGTGGATACCAGTCACTTGATCAATATGTTTCTTACTGAGACCATTCCTGATATCATCAACGATGATCTCCTGTCAATAGAGACCAATCCTCAGGACGCTGACAACTGGTGCAGACGTAACTTCCCTAATCTTGTCACCAGCAAGTTCAGACCCATCAAGTTGCCAGCCAAGGGTTTGGTCAATGAATATCAGGGCCATGACTTGGTATTGAACTTCCCTGAAGAAGAACAAAAAGAGGAAGAAGTGGTGGAAAAGAAGAGAAAGGCTACCGATGGAGGAGCCAAGAAGAAGATGAAGAAGGAATAAATGGAACCTTCTGGTCAATCATAATCAATGTATCTATATCAAAATCTACACCAAGTAACTTAGACAACCAAAAGCCGTGATGATGGTCTGGTCCTTGTTATTGACGGGTTTCAGTAACAGAACTCATTTCACTGTCACGAGCATATAGTCCAAAAATAGTCCAATAAATAGACCAATAGACTGTTGGGAATACCTACAACTTTTGTCATAACTGCCCAGTTTTATTTTATTTACTGGTGGGTATCTATATCATTTGACCTTCTATATGGTCTTGTCGTTATGTTTCTTCATTACTAATACATGATAAGCGCCTCTCATGGCTTTATCGAATTCTTTCTTTCTCTTCTTGAAAGAGAATCCAACACCTTCGTATCTAGAAACAATTCAAATATAAATTTTCTCTTGTGAAACTTGAAATTACCTCTATCAATGGTCCTGACCACTTCCAAGAATAAACTAGTACTTTCAAACAGTTCTGGTGTATTTTTCTTCATCTGTATCAATTCTTTATGTGCTTTTCTTTCTATCTTTCCTAACACAGAATTAAGAAGGTGGATCTGTTTAATGATTCTTTCATTCACCTTCTGTTGGTTGTTCAAACTCAAATAATCTTCATCATCATACTCAAATTCATCAAGTGATGAGCTTGATGCATTGAATGAGCTTCCAGTATAGAAAACAGATTTCCTACCGTTGGTATCTTGGATTCTAGGCCAAAAGTTGGCATCTCTGTATGGATTGGAAACCTCCACATTAAATATTTTATCAATATCATCACGAGGATATGTCAAACTCTTACTGTTATCGTAGTAATCACAAACACTTACCCAGTTGAGTTCGTCGAGAATTTCTATTCCTTCAATGGTAGTACTGATCATACCAATAACATAGAAACAAAGTCCTCTGATTTGCCAGATCGAACAGGTATGGAAAAGATCAAGAATAGTTGCAATAATTGACTTGCTTAAAGTAACACTGTACATTGGATCCAACAATTGGATTCCGTAAGTTCCCAGGGCAATATTACCTATAATCCAAAGGTTCTGTTTAAGGGTATTAATCAAGTAAACGTGACTGCTATCTTGACTATCAAGATCCAAAAATCCATCCTGGGACTTTAATTGATTGGATATAATGTCAACTTCATTGATAAGCTGATCAAGGTAGTTTCTCTGTTTGAAGTTGGTGAAGTACTGAAGTCCTTCTTCGGTTGAAAGAAGGTACTTGAAGAAATTAAGTGATGAAAAAGAATCAGCAATAGGAGGTGCTTTTTCATCTTTTCCTTTTGTATTTGCTCCTCCAATTGGAGGTATACCATTCTTTCCAACGAATGCTCCACCAATAAAAGGATAGAAACTCCCTTGGATAAGTCCTTCAATCTTGTTCAAATATGAGAAATCGTTCAACAGAATCCACTTGTTAAACTCAGCGTCTATAAACCCGTTATCTTCAAGGTATTTGAATCCCTTAGGAATAGTCAAGAAGTGGATTAATAAAGCTTCACCCCCTTTAACTTTAGAAAGAATATAAATCGAAGGACTTAAATCAATCAAGTACTCCAATTCATCGTAGTTACTGGCTTTATAATATTCTGTTAATAAATTAACCAGTGATTTCACAATTTCCTTGTTGCTATTGTACAAATTGTTCACCAATGTCTTGATGACAAATATCTGGCACTCTTTCTCCTTAATCAAACGAGGCAATAATTCTTGCACTATGAAGAGTTTGATTTTAATATTTGACAACTTCAAACTCTTAAGAAGGATAATTCTAAATTGCGAGTCTAAAGTAAAGTCCACGTTCTTGAACAACATCAATATGAAAAGATTATTAGCTTCACTGTCAATACTTGAGTCTATAATGTTCTGGAAAATATTGAAAAATTGCCAATGCTCCAACATGGCAAGGCCGTCTGGAGAAGCACTAAACTTACCAATGAATTTGATATAACCATAACTTATAGTGTTTTCTAATCTCTTCTTGGATAAGATAGGTTCTTTTGCAGAAATACCACTGTATGGATCAATCTGTGCAAGAATTTCGGTGATTTGTGGAAGAATCTTATTGACACTAAGGTATTTTACACCAGCATCAAGGCTCAAAAATAGCTCAATAAGTTGACAACCAATATTCACAAATTTAGATGAGTTCTTCATTGAAACCGGGATATTACAAAACCGGAACTTGAATGGTCTGTAAAAGGACATCAACCGTTTGAAAAACTTAGGATTCTTCTCTAACACTTCATCAAAACGTTTAGGATTAGATAATGGACCTTGAATAAGGTTAAGAAGCAATGCCCAATTCCAATCTTCGAATTCTTTAACTGTAAGGATCTTGGTGTTAGCTATCAATGACTTAAATTCTAAATCTTCAACATTGTATCTTGCGGACATATTTATCTTTCTCAAATGGACTTTAAGTGATGAATTGTAGTTTTTAGTTGGAACAAATTTATGTCTGGTAGATTTATCTATTTCAAATGATGATTGGAGGGAGATGTTTGAGAACATGAGGTGTTTTTCAATCAACTCTGGTGGTAAAAGGTTTGTACACATTGAATACAAATTAGTCACAAGTGAAGTTGCTTTAGTTGTGATTGCATTGTTGGTATCTTGATCGATAACATCTACCAACAAATCAAGAATACCATTCTTCACAAGTACAAGTGTGAGAAGACCACGGTAATGGTTGACAAGGCTGTATTCAAAAGAGTCTTCATAATCGTCCACACAGTAGTCGAAAATAGACTCACTTGAATCTAAGTTCAAGTATGAATTGAATACTCTTATCACATCACCAATAGAACTTTTAGGAAGCCAAGGTAAACTTCTGATTCTTAAAATATCAAATAAAATATCTAGCACAAATTCTCTTACCAAATTGTTCTGTTTACTTAAGTTGGATATTAAATCACGAAGCATACGGAAATTGTAGACTGAGAAAGCCATAAGACCGTTGAAATTCTTGAGAAGTAAAGTGATTAAAAACGATGATTGTTGAAGTTTTTGTACTGTAAATTTGTTGGCTTCTTTGGAGTCGTCTTTGGATGATTCTTGTTCACTTAATGTTGAGAAAATAGAGATAACAGAAATTAAATCGTAACCATTTCTCAAAAGATGTCTTGATCTCTTGAAATCAAGAAGCTTAAAAAGAACGAACAAACAATTTGATGACATTTCCACTGACCCTTCTATGATTGTGTTGATGATGATCTTGAATCCACCACTGTGAAAGATCAATTCTGGTTTCAATAAAGAAATTTCACAGATTGTCTCAATGCAAATAGTTTTAAAACTGTCTGGAATCTGATGAACTAAGTTTTCAGCATGACCTGAAAATCCACCAGCTCCATCTATTCCATCTCCTGTATCCATAATTTCATTATTACTTTCAATCAATGCTATTAATGATTTGATTACTCCGATAGAAAGATAATCTGTACCATTTTCAATTGTCAAGAACTCACGGATCAATTTTAATGCTTGTTCCTTTTCAACTAATGATGATCTTGTGGTTGACATTGTAATAATTATATGAATCAATACCTTGAATTGGACCAAAACAGTCAAAGATTCGTAACTGGAGATGATGTACCGAAGTATTCTATAACCTACACTTCTGACTTCACTCACACGATGTTGAAACATAAATTGAACCTTGTTCAATATATTTTTCACGAGAATTTCATTCTTGAGCTTAGGATTTTGTTGGAATAATTGGACCAAACTATTACCCTTGGCCACAATCTGGTATGCATCCATTTCTTTAGGAGAACTGAGACTCGTAAGCAAATCACTAAGGAGCCAGGTGGGACTTTCCAAATTTATAGATGTTTCTGAACGGTTGCTTACTCTTCTAATATTGGTGAATGGACTGATACTAGACATGGCTGCCGAGTCTGGACCTGGCAGCAGGGCATTATGACGGGCGTTATCGATGTAGGAAGTAGTAGCACTACGCATTCTTCGTATACTATTGGAGATTTCATCACGGTGGTTATTGAGCTGTTGTTGTTGAGAATGACGATTGATACTCTTGGCTTTTCTGACATTGGATGTGGAAAATGAACGGTGGGGAGATGCTGGTACTGGTCTCTCTATAGATATATTGTGATCTTCACTTGACTCGTCTTCGGAAGTGGCGGTGGATCCATAAGCGCTGTTATTATGGTTCCTAATAGACTCTATAGATTGAATATTGAGCGAATCGATTGAAGTAGTAGTGGTACTACGTTGACGACATTCTTTCAGTATGAATGGATTTGGCTGTACACCAAATGTAGTGGCTATAGGAGATGACAGTTGGGCTTTAGAAGGAAAAGCTGAAGGTGGTGATAACATTTGAGCTAGCTGTTTGGGCAGACCCGTTTTTGGCATGGGAGTTGGTGTGGGCGTTGATGTTGCCGAGGAGTCATGTGTCAGCGACCTTTCAAGTGGAAAGGCCGGCTCCGGTGGTGCATTGGGCTTTTGGCTCATGGGAACCATATGATGTGTGGAGGATTGATCTTGGACTGGTTAAGAGGGGGCTGTGTGCAGGATGTTGCAAATAAGTGGGTTGATTGTAAAAACGGACCAAGGAACAAGTTGATGATGGAAAAGATTAAAAATTGTGGAATATCTACTAATTACCTCTAGAGTTGTATTGTTGTTTGATGTGGTCTGCTTTCTGGTGACTGAACAATGATTGTGGTGGCTGGTGTGGGTTTTTGCAACATGGATCTGGTCCGTTTTGAGACATCAACAGATTTGGAGCTGGCGGCTAGAGTAGCAGTGTAAGTGATTAATAGAGTCTTCAATGGTTTAACTCTTCTTTAACCATCATATAGATACTCTTAATTGTAGTTGTAGAACTCTCAACGATTTTGGGAGCTCTCTCATTTGTTAGGATGGAACAATATAAAGGGTCCAAAGGGTGTATGGACCAAAGGGTTCAAGGGAATCAAGGACAATGGTCCCAGGGTCCAACCTAGTCTAAGATACGAATGGGAGTATGAAAGGTTAATGGACAAAATAATGGTTGTTTCCCTTGTTCAAAGTGCTGTTTATATCAGATTATTGATTGTTTAAGGTGTATGCTCTGATTGGCAGCCAAAACGATGGTAAATGAACTCAATCCAATTGACATTCACAATTGGAACAAAGACTTTCAAAGCATACCAATTCAAAGTGTCGAGTTCTCTTACCCACTAAAATCTCTTCACTAGTATTGTGAAGAGGTCGGTGTTTAAAAAGGTCACTGTCTTCTTAGGAATGGAGTCTAGCCTTTTTATTTTTCTTCATTGTGCCTCCCTCTCTTTATCTCTGTCTCACGGCCAATGGTTCTGGTTGCACAACAGTAATAGGCTTTTGGCCCTTCATCTCCATGACACTTATAATTGTATTACTTCTAGTTCTATTTCTACACGAGTTATGATATTTAGGTGATTCAATAAACATTCACTAAGACAAACTAAGAGGATAAGAAAATTGTAGACAGTAATCAAGTAATAATCTTTGTTGAAGAATATAGTTAATTTGGAACTAATTTGATTAGGTTGGGGACCTGTTCAAGGCCAGTGTTACTAATTCAGTTTCTACATTAAATATTAACAAAATCAGTCTTTTTCATCATAAACTATTTTTAATGATCGGAATCTTTTAATCCTAAATCGTTATAACCCCAAATGAACCACAAGGCTAATAAATGAGAATAGTTGAAAAGAATTGTCATGCTAGAGTAAACAGTACTTCTGATTGGAAACTTTTCAAAAACCATTTCTAAATTTTCATAATGACCGAAACCAGATATAGCGTCGAACAGATATTTGAATATGGTAAATAAAGCCGCTAATAGTATTTCCAGGCAAAGTGTCCAGATGTAAGGTTTAAATAAAGTGAGATTATCATTTCTTGTTTCATCATCTGATAATAAGTATTGTTTCAGCCTGATATTGTCTAAAAGTCTTGTAACTACATAAACCACCAGAACTATTTCACGAGATAGTTCATAAGAATACGCGATGCCACCTAAAAGCATCCATCCTAAGCCAAAATTGATTTCTCCTAAAACTTTTTGAAAGTCGGGGTTCATAGTAATTCCTTGAGTTGTTGCTGCGAATTTCTCATTAGAAACCACGAATGAAAAGAATTCTTCCTGTTTAAATAAACGAAGTCCTTCTATAATTGAAAATCTAAACCATATTATGACGAAACCATTAAAAAAGGTCGTCTTTGATGTACCAAAGCGTGAATTAAAATCAAAAAATTTGTATATCACACCATATCCGAAAATGACCAAATTTCGAAGTAGCGATGAAACTGCTTGATTTAGCATTTCTAAGGAATTGAAAATATCCCAGTAGTTCATATTAAACAGAAGAACTCCTGATAGCATGCTTAGATCCACTAAAAATACTATCAATTGATATAAAACAGAAAGCAAGAAATAATTCAATATAAGTTTGGCAATAATTGGTCTTTCGTATGAGGGACCAGATAATTTAGGCTTATATGAGAAAAGCTTATAGGTTATAGCACTAGTAATAGATAGATGTACTAAAGATAGAAATACTGACTTGCTGAAATATGGAGGCATGGATTCGTTCTCGATAGACACTTTTAGTGTCAACGATTTAGGAGCTCTTTCTAATGAGCAATATCTTAAAATTTCAATACAATAGATTCCAGCATCTGTGACAGAATATGAAATGTTTCGTTCTTCAGTACTAACAGTTTGACGTTCAATCTTTTCTTTAAAATATTCGGGATAATAGTCCCACCACCACTCTTCGAAGCAGTCGTCACAGAGAACGGTTTGGGGATACCGTTCCGAGCTGAACACTGGGGATCCAACTTCGGAAAAATAGTCACTCAGATACTCAAAGGGATAATGCCATTGCACCATGAATATTTGGGATCCAGGTAAAAAGATTTTTCTGGAATACTTGACATAGTCGTCATATTTGAAAGTAAATACTTGCAAATCGTCATATGACTCGCCATGTAATTCCATGGAAATTGAGACATTTGGTATTACTGATTCAATTTGAAAACAGGCACCATACTGGTAGGAGTTGAGAGTGAAGGTTCTTTCAGCTAGGGCTATTCCTGCAAAAAGACCTGTAAGGCACAATTGGAGCAAACTCAACAGAATCATATTCTTGGCTGGGATAAATAGCATAAACTATTGGACTTTGAAGTGTGCACTTTTGGTGTCAAAGTTGCAGCCATTATTTGAGAACCAATTAGGAGGAAACTGTGAATATATATCACAGGAGTTGTGAGGTGCGTTTCAGGCTTCAATGCTCAAACTTTATAAAACATGAATGACTGGTTTTAAGGAAAGGAAAGTAATACTTCTGAATAATTATATACATGTGAACCAAATTCCCAGTCTATTCCTGTTTTGTTCACACTCCAGAGAGTATGCGGAAGTATGTCAGGAATTGTGAATTGCGGAAATTAATGTATTGGCGAGAGATCTGAATGGTCAAGAATCTTGGCCAAAAAGATCCTAAGATCTGGGATGAGCGAGATCTAAGATACTATAAAAGAGATTATAAGTGATAGCAACCAATACATTTTAAAATGAAACATTTAAACCTTAATTGATAATCGAAACCGTCACCTCGCTGATTGGTGGAATCTGAGATTTCTTTTAAGGACCTCAATAAAAAATCATCCTTTTCAAAGACCCTGGAATATTTGTTAAGACACTTCAAGTTTCTAGTGCTGTGGTTTTTAGGCTATTATTCCGAACTATCTCATGTGTGGTCCTAATTGTGAACAATTTCACTGTGATAGCTGCAAAACGCGACAGGAACATATAAGGTCTTAGGGTGAAAATGAGGAAATGTAATTGGTGATGGATCCAAAAATCAAGTCTGTCCTGATGAAACAACCAGTATAGCTCCAATGAATAGAAATAGTCTGGTTATCCCCTGTTGATTTCTTCGTTTTGTCCACTTGTGTCTGTCTTAAGATGCTTCAAGTGTTGGGTTGGTAGAACGCACTTTATGGGTTCTTTTTGCAACTACAAGTGATTGCGAAACGCAACAAGAACCACAAATATATCCAAAGATCAATAAAACATGAAGGTATTTATACAACATAAGGACTGCAAATTCTATAGAAACCCCGGTGGAACAAACTTTGGGAACCCATGGGACATTATTTGGTGTTTTTTGTTCCTTGAGTAGTATGGTTCTACTTCACTTTGTACTACAACCACTTACTATAATAGATAGATAGTAGAGACGGAGAAAAAAAAAACCAGCCTATGGAAACTATATAAAGACTATATTGTTTTATCGAAACGGCGCAATAAAGAAACTAGATAGTATAGTGTCCTACTATTTAATTAATAGTGTCTGTTAATAGTTGCAATGGTTATACAGGACCCTTTAGTAGGGGATAAGTACAAACTCGATTAAGTGTAACAACATACACAATTGTATTCTATTATACTGCTGTTTCTCCTTCTAGCCTTACTCTATATGATAATATGGTAAATATCTGTATCTGTATCTGTATCTATTTGGTTAATTGGTGTTGGTATTAAATTTCAATAATTGTTGAAAAATTGAAAAAAATCACAAATATAAAAATCCCAGACTCAATTACTTCAACAATTACCAAAACAGATCCACACATCACAAGACATCACTGTCACACCCCTATAAGCTCTACCAGCTCTACTACCATGCTACTACTATCTTACTTGTTGCTACTACACAGTCTTTGCAAATCTCACAAAATCATAATTATCACCAACCCCTCAATCCAGAGTCCAAAAGCGACCCAGCACTACCAATCACGAGTCAACAAATTATATTCACCCTATTCAGTTAACACATGATTCCGGGGTACCTGACGCTATATGACGCCTTAAATCACCATCAAAAATGTCAATGTGGCAAGTACTGACAATTGGCGTTTTTCTCTATTTTGTCCTAGTGTCCGAGTTTATTCTGGGGTTGCGGTTATTGGGGTCTTAGGGGGTAATTGGTGAAACGACCCAAATAGTACCTCCAGTTCACGGCTAACGTTCCTTTAATGCAACCTTGAGATATTACTGATAACAGACACCAAGAAAAAAACAAGAGCATATCCCCACATAAACCAAAGTTGACACACACTACACACCCACACAAATTACCCACATTAAACCTTAGAACACACGCTCACTTTCAGTGCCATTCCATTGAATGGGGACCTGTCAGAATTGCGATCCCAATTGGGCAAGTTTAGATCTTAAGGGTTGATTGTGGTTGATTAGTTAAGGAATTAAACTAGTTTTGTTGTTTTGCTGTTTTTGGCTTTAAGGTATGGTATGGTATGTTCCCAACAGTAAGGTGCTTCTAGACCAGGAATATCGTATTTTTGAATAATTCCGGTCCGTGACCATCTCTATTTTCAAGATAGGTATTTGTTCTCTCGCGGATATATGTGATCTTCCCAGTAGCGGGGTGCACGTTAGCAGATCTTCAAATTCAGGTAAATAATGTCTGGTTCATCGATCCAGGGAGGTGCATGAAATTTCAAAGGTTAGGAGGGTGGGAAAACCTGGAGACGTTAGACAGAACGCATGACTGAACGAAACAATAATCAATAATCAATGAAACAGAATATTCATCAATAGAAAGAGTCAATTTTTAAAAGAACAATCCAATTGCTAGAACCAAGACCAAGAAACACCAAGACCAAAAGATCATAGTCATTAAGATCCGCCTAGAATTGCCTACGATCGTTATTTAATGAAAACAATTAAATAGCGCAATTACAAGAAGAACCCTCAGATCTATCGGCAGGTACTGTTACATAATTGTCGGATTGGCAAACAGAATTCCGCATAAGCATCTCTGAAGTGTAAACACCAGCGGCAGCCGCAGCAGCAGCTTGGGTTTTCTTGTCATTTCACCTCTACCTCTTAACTTAAACCACTCGTACCTTTTCGAGACAGCAATGTCCTATTTAGGTCCCAAGTGGCCTATCAAACGTGGGAGTTACGTAAGCCACACACACAAGCCCCATACAAAACAATCCTCGCACTTTTTTTCCCTCTGTAGGGTTTTATGGTTTGCATCGCTTGTTTCGCCGCAACAATAGTAAATGGACTTGGCTGGTCACGTGAATCGCACTATGTTGATGTGATTCGGCGATTTATGTACCTGATTAATGCAGTCTCAATGGCTCAGGATTTCCCAAAATGTACCCATGCGGCACTGGGTGGTCACGAACTGTATTGACAGTGAGAGATAACGATAATTGATGATGGATACAAAAATAACATAAAAAAAAGGGAGGGAGAGAAACAAACTTTTCCTAGTATGGCCCACTTGTTTCATTGGACTTGCCCATTTGAAACAGCTGGGTGCCTGGGCATGGTTGGGGGACATATGGTTTCTGTAGTTACTATCGCCAACTCCAGACATTTTGTGCTGTACTTCCCCGAAAACTACGGCGTCTGCGTCTGCAAAAGCTGCTGCACCATGATTGGTGTTAGTCGTGCGCACACCGCCCGTCACCATCTTCATCAAAGTTCAAACTTTGGTATCTGGTGGTGTTATCGCCTAGTAGTGCTAAGTGTGGCTCAAAAGAGTACCAGTATCTTCTCATTAGTTACCAGTAGAATGTGACATAGCAGCTACACTAAATGAAGGTTTCATTTCTCCAACTGAAGCACCCCCATCTGTTTTTGGATGATGATGCCCCACCGACCAACAACTCCTGCACCCCACCCGCACACGACTGGCGGTGGGCCATGCACGACTTGCACCTCCCCTCCCTTAGCCTCTAGGTACATTTCCCTCTGTATATAGTTGTTGAATTTCCAGTGTGACCCCCAACATATAACTGCAACACGGTACCCTCTATCGAAGCAGCACATACTTAACTCACTCCATTCCCACCCAATTATCTTGTCCTTGTTTAATCTAGGCTATCTATATATTTTTGCTCGGTCGCTTTAAAGTGTCTGCTTCTTGATTCTACCTGTTTGGTCCCCCCTCGAGTTTATTCTTAACTTTTGCCTCACCGATTACTGGCTAGCTAATTCCCACTTATATTTAGCTTTGTTAATTCTAATTTGATCTATTCAATTACTCCTTTACCTTCAACCTTTCACATTCCACCCTCCATTCGCCACAATCCTGTTTTCCAAGATGGTTGTTGATTCTTCTGCCAAACGATTATCACTCTTTTCCTTCGGGAATGACGACAAGGCCTCGTCCGCCGGCGCAGCAGCACCAGCCTCAACTCATTCACAAAAAACAGGTGTCACTCCGTTGTCTCCATCATCAACTTCCAAATCATTGGAATCCACATCTCCAGGTTCTCGTGACTACCAGAACCCTGGTCCTTTTGGTGCTGAAGATTCGGTTCACCATTCCCTTGTTGATAACCCTGAGTCTAATATCTTCGAACGGTCTGTCCAAGATTCCTTTATGTTGGACCAACCACAGCCATACCAACCAGAACTGACCAATTCTATTGGATCTGGCTCCTCTAATAGAAGAAGATCTTACACTCATAATTCTTCCCTTTCTCTTCATACTGGCCTGTTCTTGAAAAATGAAGATTACATTCCTCCAGCTTTGGATGCTACTGCTCAGCTTCTTAGTGACGATCATACTAATTTAGACGATGTGGAAATGATCTATTCCAACCGTCGTAACTCTTCTGTGATTGGTCTTAACATGGCTTTGGGTAGACCATTCACTCCTTCTAGAAAGAGCTCTAGTTATTCTATTAATCAATTAAATTCTAATTTACCTCCCCTCAATACCAACCCAAACATGAACAACAATAATAATAACAACAACAACCCACAATCACAAGTCCAATCCCCAGTCTCCCCACCAAAATTGACTTCCTCCAACTCACTCTCCTTTTATAGTTACGCCGATATGATTAATAATGATGAATTCTCAAGAAGACCATCATTCAAATCATCTTATTCTCAAGGAGTCATTCCAACCATGAAGAACCCAAAAACCCCAGTTCCTCCTCCATTCTCAAAACACTCATCCTTTGTGAAACATAGAAACCCTTCAACTTCATCCCATTTATCCAAACAAATTAATAATAACAACACTAACACTAACAACAATAACAATATTAACGAAACTGCATCCCCTAATCAATCCATTAAATCAAGATTCGGTAGTTTAAAGAGTTTAGGTAGAAAGAACTCTAATGCCAACTCCAATTCTCAAAACCCTACCAATCTTAATAAATTCTTGATTTCTCCTGAATCTTCTGATAGTGATGATCATGATTATGGCACTTTAAAGAATTCTAGAAGAAGCTCTATTCAACCTTCTCATAATGAAAAGAGAAAGTCTATTAGCTCTACTACATCTAGTTTTGGTCATCCACCACAATTTGGCATGAGCACTTTCAATGATAATGAAAGTTTGATCTCAAGCTCAATTGGTGATTGTATCAGACAATCTACTACTGAAATTAATGGACATTAAATTTTTGTTATACTTAAAAACAATTCCAAAAGACTTCCCCCAACTTTTAAAAAAAAGAGAAAATGAACTATTTTACCTATTAAAAAAATCTGTTCCAGTTTCTTAAGTTTTTTACAGCCCTTTTTTTGCTTTTCAGCTTTTTCTTCTCGATTGTATTTATTTCTTGTTTGATTTTTCCCTCCGTTATATTTGTTTTGTTTTGTTTTGTTTGCTTTAGTTTGATTTTGGTGGAATGGTGGACTAAAATTCGGTCCGCCCAGTTTGTTCCGTATCGCGTTAAATAATTACGACTGTATAAAAAAACTACAGTTGGATCACCTAGCTTAAGTAGAACTTACTTGGTGTAAATGAGATTGATCCCATAATGAAAATGTAGTTACCTACCTATAGTTAAGAGATAAAAGAATGTCAAATCGTTACAGCATGAAAATGTCTGATTATCAAAGCATCAATAATTCGTTCGGTACATAGCATAGTCAAAAGTGTCACATAGTGAAATTCATGTAATTTGATTATTCAAGGTGAAAATTAATTATTACTACTAGTTTTATTATTATTACCCAAATAGCGCAGTCTTTTTTTTTTTCCTTGGTGATCGTGCATTGCGCATGCCTCCGATATCTCCATCTCCGATGACAATAGTTGCGGGGATTATCAGTTGTAAAGTGAAATTAAAGTCACTTCAATCACTGTCTCCTCGTTGTGACGGCAGTTTGAGTGACGGTTGAGTGACGGGCTCTGGTTTCTATTGTGATGACAGCCCCTCTTAACGTTGGTCATCAAGAGGGGTTTTAATGAATAGAACTTGTGTAAAAAAAGGCGAGACCCCTGGCCCCTGGTCTAGTGCGTTTCTTTAGGGGTGCAATGTTGCATTACTGTCTGCTTCTGTCGTGTCTTGGGCGGAGTCCTGCTTCCCACCCACACCCACACATCCACACACACACACGTACCTGGTACTTACTGTACCTACTCCAAGACATCAAGGGTAACAATAGACTACAGTTATGCACTTACACAGCTGGCTCCACAATAAATCATGATTCAGACAGACAATCAAGGGACCGAGGAAGAGCATGAAATTGAATGGAACCCTACCTACACAATACTAACACCCTAAACATTGACTATTGTGAAGTGTATGTGTGTGTAAATTCGTAGTGTGTAGTCCTTTCTACTTTCCATTCGTATTGCTTTCTCTTCAGTACTGTGTTATTCCCAAGTTTTTCATTATTTTTGGGGGTGCCTCGTTCCAAAGTTGCTAAATGCCCGTAAACCTTATCTTTACGAGCAATAACGAACAAACACGAATTAAAGATTTTTAAGGCATGCACCACAGCAAAAGGGAAAAAAAGAGAACTATCAGTAATAGCTGACAAATTAGTTCTCAACCAAAAAGTTCTATTATTTCCCTCTACACTACTGCTACGGATTTATTTACCATATTTACCATATTTTACATATTTTACATATACTACGATGGCCAAGAAGATCGGATACTTGACACAAATCCAAGGAACCTGTCGTAATTGAAAATTTTATTATGGATATCTTGGTCTAATTAGGCGTATCCGCGGAAATTAAGAAGATCCAATGATTTTCATCCATAATTATTGTACGTGATCAAAAGACCAACAAAAAATTGATTACAATTCAATTAGCGCAATGCATCCGAGTTATTTAGTTCTGCAATTTACTGCAAGACTTCTTCCATTAATTGATCTCTAGTTACAAATATTGAGATTGTGTGATGATCAAAATCAGAACGGAAGAATCGGTAAGTGGGGCATATTTTGTTCAAAAATCGATTATTTTCTATATAGAGTGAAACAAAAAAAAAGGATTAATAGTAGAGGGGATGAAGGTGGGGGGAACTCGAACAACAATAAGAAGAAGAATTTGAGGGATAAAAACTATAATGACATTGGTTAAATCCAAAATGGGGGGTGTTGAAATTTTTATTTATTCATGTACATAATTATCTCTATTCATTCTCCACTATTAGTTTGTGGCGAGTGACATATGTAAGTAATTTATCAAACCAAACCAAACCCCATAAAAAAGAAAGTACCTTTAACCAACAAAATCAACATTCAAATCAGGAAAAATATTTGACAATCTGTTCTCCTCTCAAATTGGTCATCTTGTCTGGTGAACATTCACCTAAAAAAAATTTGAGGGGTGTTAAAGATTGTAGTTCGGAGTCTTCTGTCCCGTCAACCAACGATCTTTCCATACCTTCCATAATCGCAATCTCTAAAATCTCCATTATCAGTAACTCTTGGTTGCTGCTGCTAAAGCCACTTTGATCGCTGCCTGACTATTTCCTTAAAAGGAAGATAAGTTTGGTATATTACATGTAGAGATAGAGAGGCGGTTGGGGTTCTGATTTATGGTTTGGTATTGCTAGTCATTAAACTATTGAGGTGGACAGAAAACTTTGTACATAGTAAATTTGATCCTAACAGTAATTTCGAAACAGAGGGGCGGGGTACATTCAAAGCCCTCATATTCTATATTGTTAGACAAACACAGTGTAGATTTGTGGTCACCAGTGATTCTCAAAAGATTACTTATAGGGTGCATTTTTAGTAGCTTCTCTTGCATAAACTGCACCCCATCTACATTCACTAGCCATTTACCGTCGGTTTACCAGTACCAGACGTATATCCAGCTCTACCGAAACTTTCAGGAATATAGCCGTATAACCATAGAGCGTACTTGCTCGCTGAAACCAACACCATACATCTCTTGTTTGAGTCTCTTATCTTCAATCCTGGGTTGGCTGCAACTTGCGACATCAGTGATGCTGGTGTCGCATCTGTGTCGCGATCGTGTCGCAGAATAACCTTGTCGCAACCGCTCCGCGACATTTCCTTCCTCTTCTCTTTCCCATTTCTCGCGACATCACCATCCTATATCATCTCAAATGCGACATCATCAATTTTTCATCTCATCTCTACACCATGATCAGAAAACAAGCCAGAGAAAGAAGAGAATATCTCTACAGAAAGTCGTTACAACTTCAAGAGTCCAACCTCTTGGAAAAGAGACAACAATTAAAAGCAGCTCTCGCTTCCGGTAAGCCATTATCCAAAGAATTGGCCGAAGATGAAAAGCTCCAAAAAGATTTTATCTTTGATGAAAGTGAACAAGTCGAAATCGATGATGAATATTCTGCTTTATCAGGTATAAGTGATCCAAAAGTGATCATCACCACTTCCCGTGATCCATCTGTCAAATTGTTACAGTTTTCCAAAGAAATCAAACTTATGTTTCCTAACTCGTTAAAGTTAAATAGAGGTAACTATATTATACCAGAATTGGTTAAGTCAGCTGCCAGAGTCCAAATCACCGACATGATCCTTTTACACGAACACAGAGGTGTTCCAACTTCCATCACCGTGTCCCATTTCCCTCATGGACCTACTGCCGTATTCACTTTACACAATGTCAAGTTGAGACATGATTTACCAAACATCGGAAACATATCTGAAACATACCCTCATCTCATATTTGAAAACTTCAACACCGCCTTAGGTAAGAGAGTTGAAAAGATCTTGAAGCATTTGTTCCCACCAGGAGTTAAGAAGGACAGTTCAAGAGTGATCACCTTCGTTAACAATGATGATTTCATTTCTGTCAGACACCATGTCTACGTCAAGACCAAAGATACCGTGGAAATCAGTGAAATCGGTCCAAGATTCGAAATGAGACTTTACGAAATCAAGTTGGGCTTGCCTGATAACAAGGATGCCGATGTTGAATGGCAATTAAGAAGATTCATAAGGACTGGTAATAGAAAGAACTACTTGTAAGCTACAAGTAATAGACAAGAAAGTACACAGAATATAATACACAAAGTGGATAATGGAAAATATCACAAATTTACTGGGATTATGATACAATGGAAATATATTAAACGGGTATTTGACAATATGAACTAATAAGGATATTGATACAAATATGAAACAAAATTTTATTATTTAATTATAACTGGTTTGGTACTGAAAAAAAATAAATAAGGGGGTTGTCAGTTCTTGATGACTCGTCTTAACAAAGTCGTCATAATCAGTTTGTCAAGTCGACTCGTCTCATTTTGTCTCATGTTAAAATGCCTCTTTATACTCGGTAAACTCGAGTGACTGGTAACTCCAGATCCGTATAGTAGAGATTCTTGGAGATCATAGATCCTGTGCATACTGAAGAACACTTAAAAGGGCCCTGAAGCCAACGGTACAGTTGCACAGTTAGTAATTAATCCATGTGATTAATAGGTATAATATACGAAATATAGGAAGAAAAAACGACGTAGACACCAATAGAAAAATACAATAAAGTAAATATTAGACGAAACACTATATGTGGTGATTAGAGAACAAAATATCACAAGTATCTTGTAGATATAAATGTCATTTCACTGGTTGGTTGCACTTGGTGTTTCTGTACAAATGTGAAATTTTCGAAAAATTGCAATTTTTTAACAATTGCAAAAATGACATGGGTGCAAAATTACAGAAGCAAATTAAGAAAAGAAGAGCATACTGAAACAACCAAAAGAGGTTTATATGTTATATAACAACAAGCAAAAGGTACAACTATTAGTTTTTGAATAGGTTTCACTACTACTCTCCTTCTATTCCAATGACTCAAGATATTCCTTCTCCAGTTAAAGCCACATCTCGAAAGAGGACCCGTTCTTCACTACGAAAACCCAAAAGTTCCAAACCAGCTACAAATGAAACTTCTGTCGACCCACAATTATATTTCCTCAGTTCTCTCGAAAAGCTACTAGATTTAGACAAAGAGAATTCTTCTTCCAATTCAGGTTGGTCTGCAAAAGTAGCACCAGAAACAATAACCAACGCTTTCAAATCGGTCAAAAACATAGATAGTTTGATCTCAACAGAGGCAGAACTAGAGGACATTCTCCAAAGTCACACAGACTCCCATAATGGTAACGAAACCAACAAAGTTACAACCAATATACACCATAGTCCTTATTTTACAAATAGAGATATGCCACAACCAGACCACCAAATTACCAGTGCGGGAAGTGTTTCCTTTCAAGACTGGTACGAGTTCGTACAGGCGGCACTAACCAGTGAACCATATGAGCTATTAGAGTAGACGTAGAACGACTCATAAATTCACCAGATTTATGGTTATTAGTTATAACACTAATACTAGTATTTAAATCTTGTGTTCCATACAAATGGCTGCGAAATTGCAACCAAACCTGCCATAAATGAATCCAAATAAGCACTGGGTCCAATACTATGTTATCCAACAGTCCAAGCTCTTGCCCTACTACAATAAGTATTATTATTATTAGTCCAATTAATGCTATAAAACTCCTTAAATAAAGTGATTGCGGTCATACCGCACAAATAAATAAATTCAATTGAAAAGATACAGAGTAATGACAATTACAATTGTCTATTAGTTGTTGATATTAGTGAATGCTTTTCTCAAATTATGAAATTCCAAAGAACTCTACTTTCCCTTCAATTGTCTGTTGAGCTAAAGTGATTTGACCAATCTTAAAGATCATC
Organism: Suhomyces anneliseae; assembly: GCA_030568535.1. NCBI lineage: Eukaryota > Fungi > Ascomycota > Pichiomycetes > Serinales > Debaryomycetaceae > Suhomyces > Suhomyces anneliseae. The sequence continues at coordinate 216,920 of JAJMGB010000013.1, read as the reverse complement.
CATTTCGTGTCTTTCCACATGGTAATTACCTCTGTGGCTTCCTATCTGGGTCAAACTGGCACCATCCCTGTGACTGTCTCTTCTGCTAGCATCACTAGGACGACGCATATGGGTTGCACCTGGATATCCACCTTGATAATTACCACCCCAAGTTGATCCTCTTCTGATAAAATTATTACCAAGTTCAATCACACTCTTGACTCTGGTCAAAAGGTTTGAATCTTCGTTAGGATCAAAAGTACTGTTTCTAGTCATAGATCTTTCAATAGTGGCATTATTTCTGATTGCATGATGTTCTTGAACTCTATCTCTCTTGAGCATATGATCATTTGGTAACATGATAGCTCTATCCAAAGAGTATGGCAAACCTCTATGTCTACCTCTAATCATCATTGCAATAATAACCAATTTGGAAATAGTAGAAAACTGTGATGATAATGATGCATTAACACCAGGATATCCCAATGATAATCCAACAGTACCATAAGCACTAATAATTTCAAACATAACACTAAAGACAGAAAACCGGAAATCATCTTTTTGTAATTTACCTGATTCACAAACACAAATAATGAATAACCCTAAAAAGATAAACCACAAATCGAAAGACAATTGGTTTCTTAAATGGGTACCCACAAAGGTTCTTGGTTTTTTATCCACGTCTTCTTCATTAGATTCGTCTTTAAGATAAATACCCAAAGATTGTTCTTCATAAACGTTGGTTCTTCTAATAGAAATAGCCAATGGTAACACAGAAATATACATCATAATCATATAACTGACTTGAACTGCTGGATGCAATTGACTCAAATCCACCACAGTGAAACCGGCAGTTCTGGTACTGAAAGCCTGGAACAAACCTTGCATGATTCTGTAACCCACTGGGGTACTAGTCAAGACTTTATTATTAAGATCCAAGATGATGAAAAGAACCAAATCGACAGAATTCAATACCACCAAAATGAAGAACAACCACCATGTAGGAACAGAGGGGAACAATAAGGTAAAACAACGTCTAGGGTGATCCAAAAGGAACCCAAGTGATTCTTTATACAACGACAATGGTTTAGCAAATTTGAATAAAATCCAAATGATAAACCGTAAGAAAACAGGGAAACCAGTGTTACCAATAACCACAAAGAAAGAAACCACAATCATGACATAGATGGATCTGTTGAACGAGACCAAAGAGTCGTTAGTCAAGGTAATACCCAAATCATTAAATGATGATTGAGCGGTGAAAAAGGCCCACCAAGTAGGTGAAATACCCTGTTCATGAAGAATCTCCTTGTAGTTATTTCTGTGATGAATGTAAGGTAAAAGAAGGATCATTGCCAAGAGATGGAACCCGATATAGTAGAGCACAATGATCTTGATCAATAATTTGGTGGCTCTATATTCCACACCACCCAATTCTTCCTTCTGTTCTTCTGTAAGATGCACGAAAGTAGAGTTTCTACCCACAGTAGGAACCCATGACAAGTAGTTGGTACTCATGACTTTCCTAAGTGATCCACCCATGGAGTTCATGTCGTCCTCTTCGTCGTCATCGTCACGTCTGGTGTACTCAGAACTATCAAAGACACTTCTAGAGTTCAGTCTGGTGACAGAGGCCATTTTCTTAAGTCTGGAATTGACCTTTCTCTTGAGGGAACGGGTTCTGCTTCTATCAAATGCTGGTGTTCTGAACATGGTTGATCTCATGTGTGGAGGATGTTCATCTGAGTTAGGTCTCTTGTGAGACGAGGCACTCTTGACGGACGATACGGGATCTTCTGGATCCACATGATCTTCATCGTCATCATCTTCTTCACGTTCATCGTCACCATCGTCCACGGCAAAGTCGTCTTCGTCATTGGTTAATGGGTTGGTTTCGGAATCGATCGAGGCATCGTCGTCTTCATCATCGAAGTCATCATCGGTGGTGTTGCTTCTGCCCATTCCGGAGTTGGAGATGGTTCTTTTAAGCTTCTTGGACCATTGGTGATGGTGTCCACTTGGTCTGCTCAAAGACCACTTTTTCTTGGGAGAAACCATGATGTTTGAGCTTCTTCTACGATGTCTTTTGGTGAAAATAGGGTTGTTCAGATCCTTTTCGATTTCATTAGGTGATTTGATGATCAACACTTCATCATCGTCATTGTTCTGCTTGTGCTTATCGTGCACTTCATCGGAGAATTGAATGGTAGTAGGGTTGGAATTCTTTTGGTTATCACGAAGCATGGCAATCGAACGGTACATGTCTTCAGGGTTGATTTCCTTTTGTCTGACTCTTCTCTTGGGATGTGGAAGCTCACCGAAACGGATATTATCGGCAGCAGCAGCAGCAGGAGCAGCAGCTTGTGATTCTGAGGCTTGCAAGTCCGGTCTTGGTTGGTCCTCTTCGCTATCGGAAGGCTCACTGACATGGACCACTTTGTTATCATCAGGTTTGGTGGATTGAGACGATTGAGGGGTATCTAAAATATCTGCATCTTTTGAAGGAGATTGATTCAAGTTTTGGAGACCTAAACCTCTATTATTGGCAGTATTCATATAAGTGGAATCCATAGAACGAGATCTGGTTTTGGCCATGGTAGCATTACGTCTCATTTTAAAATTAAGTTTGGAACTCTCTTTAATATTATCAAAATGCCGTTCAAACCAATATAACCGTACAAATAATAAGGAACCATGGATGAAAATTGGAGTGGTAAGACATGTGACAACATATATGGCTATCTGTTGATAAAGCTTCAACAAATTGGTATCAACAGTATTCAAGCCTGCTTGAGTGGATGCACCACCAGTGAAAAATAAAGTATCAACATATGAAATATCACGAACAGGGAAAACCACAAAGGACCCTAGGAACACCATGAACACAATATAGAAGTAATGGGCAGCCCGGAAATTAGGGATAAAGATACGAACAAACGGATGGATAAAAGCTCCCACCCGATGGATTCCGTTTCTGATGGTAGTTCCCAACGCCCTTTCCATTCGGAGCTGCTTATATTGGGAATATATATCTTTGAATCTCATATTATCATATTATAATTGGGTAAAAGAACAGGGGTTTTTTCTGATTATATGAACAAACTGGATTGGTTATAGTTTGTAGATTTGTAGATTTATAAGGTTATTTTTGGTGATAAAACCTGGAAAATACGATGGGGAGGGATATAACGGAAGCCCAGGGAAAAAGAAGTGAAAGATGACGGTAAAAAAAAAAACGATGCTATGATTTGGGAGGAAACTGGTACAAGGTGTGGTAGCAGTACGGGTGTTTTGGCGGTACTGTAGCTGGTGTTTTTGGCGTAAGCGCTGGAGGTGAAGTTTGCTGTCGATGATGTTTTTGTTCTGTGTTCTGTTTATCAGTGTCTGGGATGGAGAGACAGTGAGGTTTCCAGGCAGGGCGATGAGGAACAGAGGCTTAGACGATTGCTTTAATCACGGGACACGGATGGCGAGGGAAATTCAACAAAACGTTGTGGCGGGTGAAGTTGATGGCCAGGGGCTGGTGATGGGAGTGATCTGGAGGAGGTAAGTGTTGTTGATGGGGTGGGGGGGGGTGTAGGATGGTTGATGAAATATTTCCCTTATTGAACGTGGGGGGACTATAGGGAACGACATAACAAGAGGCTGGTGCGGTTGCGACATTGTGATGCGAAATTCCATCCAACAACGACACTGACGGAATGTAGGGAACAAGAGAGAACAAGAGACGGGCCCCGGCGCAGGAACAGGCGGGGGAGACAATAGAGCTTACTAGAGTGGGGGTTGGTCAATAGGTAGCAAACAGCCAAATTGGCCAAATAGCCAAAACTGTCCCTCCACTATTGGTACCATCACCAAACCCAAGTCACGAGATGCACCATATACCATATCTAACGGTACTGTAGTCTTATCATGGTTAGGCACTAGGCTTGATGAAATGTCGTTCTGGCCTTGTAGCCTATTTACGAGATGGCTCCAGCCATATGCCGGACTCAATGGTTAGGACATTTTTGGCCTTGACACCTATTTTGGGGTATCTGTTCCCAATTGGCACATAAGCTAAAAAGTTAGAGTTCCAAAATAGCACACCTCGGTATATCACGCCAATTCTCAGGATTCAAAATTGATCTAAAAACCAAGATCCGGCTCTAGTAGGGATTTGCGCTTCCTCGCATTTGTGTTCTTATCACAGCAACACTTAGGCTATGCCATGACATTTGATCCTCTGTACTTAAAGTAGCTGTTACTACCGAAACGGAACACAAAATGCTCCAATTTAATAAAAAAAAATTGTTCATGAGCCATGCAATACTCAGAAGTCAAAATCGAAGTCAAGCGAGTATCCGATCTACTAGCGAGGGTGTCCATAACAACACCCGAGGACTAATCCGCTAAAACCTGACACTTTGACACTTCCTAATATCAATAAGTGTCAATTTTTTTTGCTTACTGTATAGTGGTGATTTTTCACCTGGTTAGCTCACTATGATTGTTGAGGGAAGTTGCAACTGTTTTTCTTAATTTTAAGGGGGCCTTTGTTACAAGAGTGAAACGGTACCTACCGTTGAGATTCAATGGGTCCTTGCTCTCAACCACCGGATTAATTAGCTCGCTCCGTTTATCCTTGGTATTGTTAATAGGCATAGGTGTCGTGTGCTAACTCTATTAGCTCATCTCATCGCCCGCCTTGCGTGCGCGTCCGAATTTCAATAGAGTCAATTTTGATGCAAAAAAGGACCTAAAAGGGCGGTAAAAAGGGTATCTGGGGTCTTGAAAACTCGGGGGAAAAGCTATTAAAGTCACCAACTACTAAAGAAGACCAGGTTTCTCGTTTTTCCAGTTCTTTTAACGCCATTTTAGCCCGAAATCAATGGGCCCCTTCATTCCTGTCCTCGCGCATTGCAGGTGATGTCACTTTCAGCAACAAGGCTCACGTGCCGCGCTGAAAAATTTTCTGTGTCATATCTCAAACTATAAAAGGACCAGCTTTTGGCCCCACCGTCGTAGCTGTTATTTTATCTTCTCTCTCTCTCTCAAGCATCAATTCCCCACTACGCTAGTCTTTGGTTTGACGTCTTCTCCCCCACGACTTTGAGTAAGTATATTGATGTTTGAGAGACTGTAGGTCTCTATTCTTTTCCCCCATCCCAATCCCCCTTCGCACTCACTGGTTCCTCGACCAGTTACTCACTATAGTACCAGAACATTGGCTCCAATAAGGTTCACCAGATCCATTTAGGACCAATCGGTTTTTTTTTATTACTTTTGATGATCTCGATACTCAATGCCTACTAGTTGCTCCTAAAGGAACCAATGGCACTCCAGGACTACCATGAGGATGACTACTTACCCCATGGTTGACCCCCGGAGAACCCTACTGTTACCCCAAGGACCCTTGCTGGCTGGCATGGTATCGACGGTCTTGGCTATCGTTATCGCAGACTCTATCCAGAGGACCTTTGGTTAGATCTTGCATGCTGCCCCCCACTAACTACCCACAGCACATGGGGGGACGTGCAGGTGACTCAATAGTCATCGCGAAACTTTAGCCCAAATCAAAAAAAGACCGATTTTTCACCCTATTTGGCCCTAACAAGAAAGATCTGGACCTTATTTGAATACCTTTGTCTCTGTAATTACTATCAGTGGTAGATTGTGGTTAAAAAGGTGTGGTAATTGTGTTTCTTTCCTTCTTCTTTTACTAACAATTTAATTTAGATCCCGTTTTAATCCCCCCACTAAAACAAGACATGGCTAAATTATCCGCTCCTATTACTCCTCCAATGGAGTCCACTGGTGATCTCATGATGACCTTGGAAACTCAAGATGGTATCGCATTGCAAGGTTACTCCTTCGGTGCTCCTGTCGCCGCTGCCGGTGAAGTTGTTTTCCAAACCGGTATGGTTGGTTACCCAGAATCCATCACTGATCCTTCTTATGAAGGTCAAATTTTAGTTATCACTTATCCATTAGTTGGTAACTATGGTGTTCCTGATAGAGAATTAATGGACGATGATTATTCCCCTGCATTGCCTAAATATTTCGAATCTAACAAGATCCACATTGCTGGTTTGGTTGTTGCTCATTACACCGAAGAATATTCCCATTACTTGGCCAAATCTTCTTTAGGTAAATGGTTACAAGAACACAACATTCCTGCTATCTATGGTGTTGATACCAGAGCTTTAACCAAGAGATTAAGAGACAATGGTTCTACTCTTGGTAGATTAGCTTTACAAAAATCTACCATCACTTCTGATTCTATCTTGGCTGAATCTGGTGATTGGAAACAACACTTTGAAATCCCAGAATGGGATGATCCAAATGTCAAGAACTTGGTTGCTAAGGTTTCCACCAAGAAACCTGTCTTGTACACTCCAAAGGAAGGTGTCAAGTTAACCAAGAACGGTAAACCTATCAGAATTGTTGCCGTTGATGTTGGTATGAAATATAACCAAATCCGTTGTTTCGTTAGACGTGGTGTTGAATTATTGGTTGTTCCATGGGACTACGATTACACCAAGGAAGAATACGATGGTTTGTTCATCTCCAACGGTCCTGGTGATCCTCAAGTCATGGCCGATACTGTTGCTAGATTAACCAAGGTCATTGACGAAGCCAAGACTCCAATCTTTGGTATTTGTTTAGGTCATCAATTGATGGCCAGAGCCACCGGTGCCTCTACTATGAAGTTGAAGTTCGGTAACCGTGGTCACAACATTCCATGTACTTCTACCATTTCTGGTAGATGTTACATCACCTCCCAAAATCACGGTTTCGCTGTTGATACCAACACTTTAACCAACGGTTGGAAGGAATTATTCGTTAACGCCAATGATGGTTCTAACGAAGGTATTTACCACGAAAGCAAGCCTTTCTTCTCCGTCCAATTCCACCCTGAATCCACTCCAGGTCCAAGAGATACCGAATTCTTATTCGATGTCTTTATTAACGCTGTTGCTGACTTCAAGGAAACCGGTGTTTTCAAGCAAGTTGCCTTCCCAGGTGGTTTGGTTGCTGAAAACAGAGCTGCTCATCCAAGAGTTGATGCCAAGAAGGTCTTGGTCTTGGGTTCTGGTGGTTTATCTATTGGTCAAGCTGGTGAGTTCGATTACTCTGGTTCTCAAGCTATTAAGGCCTTGAAGGAAGAAGGTATCTACACCATCTTAATTAACCCTAACATTGCTACCATTCAAACCTCTAAGGGTTTGGCTGACAAGGTCTACTTCTTACCAGTTACCCCAGATTTCGTCAGAAAGGTTATTCAATACGAACGTCCTGATGGTATCTACTGTACCTTCGGTGGTCAAACCGCTTTATCCGTTGGTATTTCTCTTAAGGATGAATTCGAAGGCTTAGGTGTTAAGGTTCTTGGTACTCCAATTGACACTGTTATCACCACTGAAGACAGAGAATTATTCGCTAATGCGATGGAAGAAATTGGTGAAAAGGTTGCTCAATCTGAAGCCTGTAACACCGTCAAGGAAGCTGTTGATGCTGCTAACAACATCGGTTACCCATTGATTATCAGAGCTGCTTTCGCCTTAGGTGGTTTAGGTTCTGGTTTCGCCGATAATGAAGAAGAATTGGTTGCCTTATGTAACAAGGCTTTCGCTACTTCTCCTCAAGTCCTTGTTGAAAAATCCATGAAGGGTTGGAAGGAAGTCGAATACGAAGTTGTTAGAGATCGTTTCGATAACTGTATCACCGTCTGTAACATGGAAAACTTTGATCCTTTGGGTATTCACACTGGTGACTCCATTGTGGTTGCTCCTTCTCAAACCTTATCTGATGAAGATTACAACATGTTAAGAACTACTGCTGTTAATGTCATTAGACACTTGGGTGTTGTTGGTGAATGTAACATTCAATATGCTTTGAACCCATTCTCCAAGGAATACTGTATCATTGAAGTCAATGCCAGATTATCTAGATCTTCTGCTTTGGCCTCCAAGGCTACTGGTTACCCATTGGCTTATACTGCTGCTAAGTTGGGTTTGAACATTCCATTGAACGAAATCAAGAACTCTGTTACCAGATCTACTGTTGCTTGTTTCGAACCATCTTTGGATTATGTTGTTGTTAAGATTCCAAGATGGGATTTGAAGAAGTTCACCAGAGTTTCTTCCCTCTTATCTTCTTCCATGAAGTCTGTTGGTGAAGTTATGTCTATTGGTAGAACCTTCGAAGAAGCCATTCAAAAGGCTATCAGATCCACTGATTACCAAAACCTTGGTTTCAACAAGACCTCTGCTTTGATGTCTATTGATATCGACAGTGAATTACAAACTCCTTCTGATCAAAGATTGTTTGCCATTGCCAACGCTTTATCTGATGGTTACTCTGTTGATAAGGTCTGGAAATTGACCAACATCGACAAATGGTTCTTGAACAAGCTTGATGGTTTGATCAAGTTCGGTAACAAGATCGCTTCTTACGGTACCAAGGAAAACCTTCCAATGACCGTCTTGAAACAAGCCAAACAATTAGGTTTTGAAGATCGTCAAATTGCCAAGTTCATCAACTCCAACGAAGTCGCTATTAGAAGATTGCGTAAGGAAGCTGGTATCATTCCATTTGTTAAACAAATCGATACCGTTGCTGCTGAATTCCCTGCTTTCACCAACTATCTTTATATCACTTACAATGCTGATTCTTCTGATGTTAAGTTCGATGAACATGGTGTTATTGTCTTAGGTTCTGGTGTTTACCGTATTGGTTCCTCTGTTGAATTCGATTGGTGTGCTGTTAGAGCCATTAGAACCTTGAGAGAAAACAAGATCAAGACCATTATGATCAACTATAACCCAGAAACCGTTTCTACCGATTATGATGAAGCTGATAGATTATACTTTGAAACCATCAATTTGGAAAGAGTCTTGGATATCTATGACTTGGAACAATCTTCCGGTGTTATCATTTCTATGGGTGGTCAAACTTCTAACAACATTGCTTTACCATTACACCGTCAAAACGTTAAGATCTTAGGTACTTCTCCAGAAATGATTGATAGTGCTGAAAACAGATACAAGTTCTCCAGAATGTTGGATAGAATTGGTGTTGATCAACCTGCTTGGAAGGAATTGACTTCTATTGAAGAAGCTGAAGAATTCGCCGCCAAGGTTACTTACCCAGTCTTGGTTAGACCTTCTTACGTCTTATCTGGTGCCGCTATGAACACTGTTTACTCCAGAGATGACTTGGCTTCTTACTTAACCCAAGCTGTTGATGTTTCTCCTGATTACCCAGTTGTTATCACCAAGTACATTGAACAAGCCAAGGAAATTGAAATGGATGCCGTTGCTAAGGATGGTAAGATGATCATGCACGTTGTTTCTGAACACGTTGAAAACGCTGGTGTTCACTCTGGTGATGCTACTTTGATTGTTCCTCCTCAAGATTTAGACCCTGAAACCGTTAACAGAATTGTTGAAGCTACTGCCAAGATTGGTAAGGCTTTAGACATTACTGGTCCTTACAACATTCAATTTATTGCTAAGGATAACGATATTAAGGTCATTGAATGTAACGTCCGTGCTTCTAGATCTTTCCCATTCATCTCCAAGGTTGTTGGTACTGATTTGATTGAAATGGCCACCAAGGCTATTATGGATCTTCCAGTTACTCCTTACCCAGGTGAAAAATTACCTCAAGATTACTGTGCTGTTAAGGTTCCTCAATTCTCCTTCTCTAGATTGGCTGGTGCCGATCCTATCTTGGGTGTTGAAATGGCTTCTACTGGTGAAGTTGCTACTTTCGGTAGAAACAAGTATGAAGCTTACTTGAAATCCTTACTTTCTACTGGTTTCAAGTTACCAAAGAAGAACATCTTGTTCTCCATTGGTTCTTACAAGGAAAAGCAAGAACTTTTACCATCTATCGCCAAGTTGAACGAATTAGGTTACAAGATCTTTGCTACTGCTGGTACTGCTGATTTCATTAAGGAACACGGTATTCCTGTTCATTACTTAGAAGTCTTGAGTAAGGAAGAAGACCAAAAGTCTGAATACTCCTTGACTCAACATTTGGCTAACAACTTGATTGACTTGTACGTTAACTTGCCATCTGCCAACAGATTCCGTCGTCCTGCTTCTTACATGTCTAAGGGTTACGAATCTCGTCGTATGGCTGTTGATTACTCTGTTCCTTTGGTTACCAACGTCAAGAACGCTAAGTTATTGGTTGAAGCTTTGGCTAGAAACATCTCCTTAGAAGTTACCAGCATTGATGCTCAAACTTCTCACAAGACCGTTTCTATTCCAGGTTTGATCAACATCACTTCCTTCATTCCATCTTTTGAAGATTTTGATGCTACTACCAAGGCTTCTTTGGCTGCTGGTTTCACCTTCAACGAGTTCTTACCTCACACTTTAGCTGGTTCTACCATCACCAACTTTGAATCTTTAGTTGGTGCTGTCAACTCTGCTTCTGCTGGTGCTTACACTGATTACTCCTTCTCCATTGCTGGTTCTGAAGCTAACTCTGGTGAAGTTCTTGAAGCCAGTGAAAACGCTGCTTCCTTGTTCTTGCCATTCAATGACTTGGCTAACTCCAAGGTTTCTGCTATTTCTTCCCACTTTGCTTCTTGGCCAGAAAACAAGCCAATCTTAACTGATGCTAAGACTACTGACTTAGCTTCTGTCTTATTATTGGCTTCTTTACACAACAGATCCATCCACATCACTGGTGTTTCTTCTAAGGAAGATTTGGATTTGATTAGAATGGCTAAGGACAAGCAATTACAAGTTACTTGTGATGTTTCTGTCTTCTCCTTGTTCTTATCTAGAGAAGATATTAACGTTCCTTTCTTACCAACCAAGGAAGACCAAGCTGAATTATGGGCTGGTTTGGCTGATATCGACTGTTTCTCCATCGGTGTCTTGCCTTACTTGATTGCTAAGGCCTTGAACAAGAACATTGTTCCAGGTATGGGTGCTAAGGAAGCTTTACCATTATTATTAACTGCTGTTAAGGATGGTAAGCTTACTGTTGATGACATTGTTGCTAAGTTCCACGACAACCCAGTCAAGATCTTCAACATTCCAAAGCAAGACGCTTCTGTTGAAATTGATTTGGACAGAGTTGTCATTGGTCTTGACAGTCCATTTGCTTCTACCTTCAAGGGCTTCAAGTTATTCGGTTCCATTGAAAGAGTTTCTTTCCATGGTGAAACTGCTGTTTTGGATGGTAACATCTTAACCACTGTTGCTTCTGGTAACAACGAAGTTATTTCTAAGAGCAAGTTTGTTTCTAACATTCCTCAATCTCCAAATCTTTCCAGAAAGAACAGAATGTCCTTCTCCAACGATATTCGTCGTCCTTCTATGACCAAGGAACTTCCATCTTCTCAAGCTGAATTTGAAAAGTTAGGTTCTAAGTTGGTCAGTCAACCACCTCTTAACTTGAGTGAAGGTGATGCTTTGGTTAACTACATTAGAAACCACAACAGTTTCTTAAGAAACTCTGTTTTATCTGTTAACCAATTCTCCAGATCTGACTTACACTCTTTGTTTACTGTTGCTCAAGAAATGAGATTGGCTGTTGAAAGACAAGGTGTTTTGGACTTATTGAAGGGTAGACTTTTGGCTACTATGTTCTACGAACCATCCACCAGAACTTCTGCTTCTTTCGATGCTGCTATGCAAAGATTAGGTGGTAGAGTTATCTCTATTGATTCTCACTCTTCTTCTATCAAGAAGGGTGAAACTTTACAAGATACTATTAGAACTTTAGCTTCTTACTCTGATGCTATTGTCTTAAGACACCCATCTGAAGAATCTGCTGATATTGCTGCTAAGTACTCTCCAGTTCCAATCATCAACGGTGGTAACGGAAGTATGGAACACCCAACTCAAGCTTTATTAGATTTATTCACTATTAGAGAAGAATTGGGTACTGTTAACGGTATTACTGTTACCTTCATGGGTGACTTGAAATACGGTAGACCAGTCCACTCCTTATGTAAGTTGTTACGTCACTACCAAGTTAGAATTCAATTGGTTGCTCCAAAGGAATTAGAATTACCTGAAGATATTAGAGACTTCTTGAAATCTAACGGTATGTTGGTTGCTGAAAGTGAAGTTTTGACTGAAGAACTTATTGCTAGATCTGACGTCTTGTACTGTACCAGAGTTCAAGAAGAAAGATTTGCTGACAAGGAACAATACCAAAGATTAAAGGATACTTACATTGTTGACAACAAGATCTTACACCATGCTAAGCAACACATGTGTGTTATGCACCCATTACCAAGAACCAATGAAATTCGTGAAGAAGTTGATTTCGATCAAAGAGCTGCTTACTTCAGACAAATGAGATATGGTTTGTTCGTTAGAATGGCTTTATTAGCTATGGTTATTGGTGTTGACTTCTAAGTTGAATTATCCAACCAACCAACCAATGAATTGAGTTGATATTGTATTTTTTTGAACCGTTCTAACTTACATGGTTAAAATTTTAAAAAAAATAGTTCAATTGGGGAATTGAACATATATAGTTTGCATTTATGTTACCGGTGTTAATACCTAATTCGGGGGAATTTTCTAGTATTAACAACTTAATATACTTATATATAATGTAAAGTAGAATATTATAGACCATCTTTGATAGATGTATTTAATTTAATTCAGTTCGTTTTTTTATTATCCGTGTAGCGTTAAGTAGGTTCAGTGCGTAAAGACCGTATTGGTGTTTAATGTGGTTTATTGGGTGAAATATGGGTTTTATGGAGATTTAAAGATGTCTTTCGGATAGAGCAAAGACCAGAGAATAACGTGGTGTAGTTCAAATGGTTGAAATATCCTATTTTGGTGGCCATGTTTATTGGTTTTGATGGATTTTGCACCCAAATCATTTCTCTATTTAGTGCATACACAAAGAGACCAACAAAAGAAAAGAGAAGAAATACTCCAAAAAAAATAGGGAAAGATATTTGAAAGGTTGGGTTGATGCTGCAAGAAGTCCCATGAATATGATGTAGTGATTTTTATATTTCTTGAGCCTTACTGATGTTCCTTATGGTCCATCAGACAGTTTACAAAGACCAGACAATAATGTAACACTAACCAAACAGAACAGAGATCAACGTAAGAATTTCATAAAGAAAGCGAATAAAGGAAAGAAAATTACCCGAATGAAATCGTTTCCAATTGTTTGCTTCAATTTATTATGTAGTTCACTCATCATAATTTATAAGTACTTGGTGAACAAAGTAATTATCTTGTATTAACTAATCTATTATTCTCGTTAAACAAACACAGTTGTTTCCAATGAAAGAAATAATACGTTGATAAGTAATATCCGTTCTATATCAATTTTATACAGTTAGTGAATCAAAAATAAAGCATTCGAAAGAAATGCAAAAAAATCTGCCGGTCCCAGGAATCGAACCTGGGTTTGTTCGGCCACAACGAACTGTACTAACCACTATACTAGACCGGCTTATTTCTTGGAAGAAAATTTCTGCGAGTAGCCACGCGATGGCCAAGCTACGTAAGAAAACATCAAATATTACGTAATTAATATAAGTACAAAATGAAATGTAATCCACTATATCTCAGTCAAATGAACAAATGAAGGCATCGTAAGCTTTCTAGAGTCATACAATACTTTGTATATATTATACATTGGACGGTTACAAAATAGTTACTAACAGTACATTCATTTATATTACATTGTAGCCAAGCTACTGCCATAGGGCCAATTATATAACCAACTTCACAGTCAGTGCAAGAAGAGATCACTTTGTGGCCTTCACTATCATATATAATACCATATTTCATATAATCTGAAGTTCTGGATACTCCAAATTTCGATTCATATGTGACAAGAACCATGGCTTTAGTGACTTAGAATCAATTCTTTCCACTAATTTTCATTATCTTTATTTATCTCATGCCAATTTTAACTGACGCTCTCATGATTTCATAAACATATTTGCTTCATCATTATCACGTCCGTTCTTGTATTTATGTCTTCTTTCACCGCCATCATCGTCAGAGACTTCGTTTGCATGTATCAAAGCTCTGGCAATTTCAATCTCATCACCTCCATTATTATGGTCAAACGCACTCACTTCTGGATCAACGGGTATATCATTATTATCCCTGTGCTTGGAGTTATTATTTGAAGGCCCATTGTCGTATTCATGGTGTGGGTAGTCGTTAGGATAGTCATAATTGGAGTCACCAACTGCAGCAGCTGCGGCAGCAGCATAGCTTTGATGATGATGATGGTGGTTGTTATTTCTGTGGCCATGTTGGTTTTGGTCTTGTTGACGGTGTTGGTGTTGATGCTCTTCTTGGGCTTGTTCAACCACTGCAATAAGACCAGCGTCCAAACTAGACAAGTCATGACCCAAAATACTGTCGTCGTGTCTGTTTGGAGGTATGTTATGTAATTGAGCAGCTGCAACCATGGCTTCAACTTCTTCGTTAGTTCTTGGTCTGATGATGTTACGGTTATTGGTGTTGTTTGGTTGGTTAAATGCCTTGTTTCTCATTCTAGATTGGTTGGAAACAACCTTCTTAGGAGCAGATCTCTTGACTATTGGTAATTCACGGGCTTGATCTCTGCATTCCACACAATTTTTCACAGCTTGGGCAACAGTATCTTTAATTCTGGTCCAGTGGTATTTTTCAGTAACTACAGAAGTAGTCTTATTAATACCTCCATGGTTAGACATGTGTACTTCAGTACAAATTTGGAGTTGTCTGGCTGGATCACTGACCACTTCTCTTCCCTTTAACATTAATTTTCCAGCTTCTAATCTATAATGAGATGCAGAAGATCTTAATCTGGATTTTTCTTGTCTATCAGCCATGGCCGGATACCTTCCGGTTTCCAAGTAAAACTTAATTTTATCAAATCTATAAGCTCCAACTGCTGGATCAGATGCATTTACTAATTCTCTTCCATACATGATAGCATCAACAGCCAAATCATGACCTTTCAAAATACCAGCAGATTTCACTCTACCGATTCTTTTGAAGTTAAGTGACTCCCATATTCTCCGGGCAGCCACGTTGGTTTCAAATACCAAGTTAAAAACAGAATATGTATAACCAAGTCTTGGTGCCCATTGTAAATAACAATCAGTTAATGTTCTACCAATACCTTTACCTCTAATACCAGCATTAACCAAGAAGTTGGCAGTACAGATATGTGAACAACGGCCTGGATAATTTGGCTTAATATAAAACGTTCCTAAACATTCTTTTTCCCACTGTCTTGAACCTTCTAAGCTTGGTGAATCTCCAAGTACCATAACACCAGCAAAAGCACCAAACCAATAGTTTTGAAACTGTTCAATATGAAGAGTATCAAAGAACGCGTAAGTGTCACCTCTTTCGATCTCCATATTGAACTCATCACATAGAAACGCTAAGAGTCCTGGTGGTAATTCATTCGATGAGTGGATTGGATAAATGGTGGCAGTTGTTTCACCATCTTTAAGAAGAACGGTGTAACGGTCGATGTCATTTTCGGGATTATAGTCTAGCGGCGGGCGGTAGGGGGCCTGCATGACCTCGTCGAACTCAGGCATGGTGATAATGTACGGGTGGTGGTGTGTAGATGTTGTCCTGCTGGGTATATTGGAGAATGTCAATAAACAACTGATGGCGATAAAAAAGTCACGCGATGTGTCACGTGCAAGGATATGATAACCTACCTTACCCATGCCACTATACGTACACTGATTGGGTTTTAAAGCCGTGAAAAGTAGTTTAGAGTAATGTTAGCGTGATTTGTAAACTTTTGAAGGTTTGACTTTTTCTTCATTTCAATTTTTACGTCTTTGAACCTTGGTGTCTTTGTTATGGTCACACTAGTATTACCAGTATACGGAATACCCAAATATAAGGAAACATTACAAGCAAGAAACACAAGAAAGGGTATAATTCCATTTGATACCTTTCGTATTGTTCCTATGTTAATGTTCTTTCCCAAATATTGGCTCATTTTTCACTATTTTTCACTCACTGTTTTTCGCAGCCTACGTATAGTTGGAACAATGTATATGCATATATGCTATATCATATATAAGATGCCAAAGACACAGACTCCCAAGCTACCAGGCTCGGCAATCATTGTATCTGTTTGTATCTCTTGTATTTTTATCTTTTGCAATGCAGTTTTTTGATTTAGAATGACTTCTACTGTTATCCAGTATAACCCTTTCCAACCTTATTACCCCACATAATTTTTCACTTTTTCAATTCGGGTGGTTGGTACTCAAGCAAGTCCATACCATACATATGAGCACTAACAAGCCCATCAATTCCCTTTAAGGAAGCCACATTCTTAAGGAACCCAATTCTTTCGAACCCCAAACCGTCCCAAATGCGCATACTAGCGGGATTGGTCTCAAACACAAGATTAAATACACTATAAGCATAACCAAGTTGTTTGGCCCAAAGAAGGTATCTACGACCCAATTCCTTACCAAGACCCAAGCCCCGCTTATGGTGATTAACAATAAATCCCGCATTACATGTCAGTGAACATCTGCCTATATAATTGGGCTTAATGTAGAAATTACCCAAAAATGACTGGTTCCAAAACTCAGCTGGTTTATCATGAAGTTGACTAAAATCAGCATGTTCGCCTTCTATCAAAATAGCCACAAAATGGATAAACCATGATTTGATAAATTCGTCGTATTCCTGTGGTTTATAGTGTGGATAAGTCAATCCTTCTTCTACCACGTAATTGAACTCTTGGTGGAGAAGATTAAGAAGCGGCTGAGGCACCTGAGTATGATCATGGACTGGGAGCAAAGTGACGGTTCTCAGAGGGTCTTTTTCAAGCTGGAAGACGATTGACTCGGTTATCCGAGGAACTGCCTCGAACTTACCGTCGGCAAATGGTAAACTGGTGTAATCCATTACTGAATCATGGGGGTAGTAAGTTTCTCATGAGTCATGTTATGTAAGCGGAGACCCGATTCCGGGAGATTGGGTAGGTGGAGTGCATAGGGATGGAATCAGGATGCAGGATGCATGTGGATCACGTGCGCACACCATCCTAATACACAATCACATTTCAACTAGTGTTTGAGAGACCCCAAGATGGAAGAACAAAAACGAAACGGACTTATGAGCGACAGTATGTATCACCAACTGGACGACACGGTTACCCGGAACACCACTAACCCACCAGGTCTTAGCAAACGTGACAAGAAGAGGCAGCAGATCGGGTCCCGTCTTGCCAAAATAGAACTTACCTTCAGTGCAGAACGGGACTCCTACTACCGGGAGCTGCTTCATGAACTTCAAACAGCTTTGGCCACTTTACAACAGGGAACCAATGAGGAGTTCATCAGCAAGAAGATTGAGTTGGAAGAAGAACGTGATTATGAACTTACCAAGCTCCGTCTTTTGGAAGAATATCAAGTGAAGAGAATCGAAACTGAGTATAAGGAAGACATAGAAAAGGCCAAAGAAAACCACAACAAGATGATCAAACTTATCAAAGAAAAGTTATATGACAAACTCCTGAAACAAATCAAACAATTGAAAGAAGATAAACTTTTGTTAAACTTGGTGAATGCCAATTCATGGAACAACTCCAAGGAAGATGCGGCCACAGTAGCGTTGAACGCAGCAGCAGCCGCCAGTTCCCTCAATATCAATGACCGTAGGTCGTTGAGAAAGAGAGAAATGAGTTCTAGGTTCACTACTGGTGAAGCAGATGATTTATCAGATGGAGGAATAGGTGCTGGATCCACCACCACAGCAGGAAACGGTTCCTCAGTGCCGAATGGTTATGTCCTGGCATCCAAGAGAAGACGTCATTATGCCACCAGATACTCATCTAACGATGAATCTACTGGAGTGACGAGTGCTGCTGGACATACTAATAGAGCTGCTAATGTTGGAACTAGCAGCGGTAATGATTCTAATCTTAGTGACAAGGATTATGATGCTTTGAATACCTTGATCATGGATAATGAAGACGCTGGTCCGTCTTTGGTGTTGCTTGATAAGGCTAATAAGCCAAACACCAGAGGATCACACAAACAATTTGTGGGGCCACATGGATTAAAACCAGAAGAGTTGAACGAAGATTTGGCTTTGTTGAAGATGGCCACTGGAAAAAAGGATTAGATCCACAGGTTTTGATATGAACTAAACCAAATAAATGTATTATTGATTACGTTGCAAGTACTTGGTTGTTCAATCACAAAATGTGGTGGATTATCAAGTAAAATATCAACATTCCCAGAGCTTGGAATCATGCGGTATAACCAGCCTACCAACAGGAAGATATTCTTAAATTGTCGCTTCTGTCACATCAATGATCTGTATCATCTGATAAGTTAGTGCTAGACACAACAACGCTCCTGTATCAGTTCACCGTCAGAGTCATATAACCAGTCAGATCTAACTAATAGTATTAATATTATCAAGAACCTTTGAATGTGATCCAACCAACTCATAAGAACATTAGAAGAGCATTGAAAGACTGGGGACCTTCCAGTAACCGCTAACAAAAGCGAGAGTCAATTGCAGCCATGAATTGGTTGACCAACGAGACTCCATACTAATTCCATTTGCAACATGTATAATTATATAACCGTGAATAATAACGAACCAAACAGAACAACAAGTAGATGTCATGATCAACAGCCAGATCAAACATATGTGAGACCAAGTTGAATCAAGACTTAGTAAAATCCTTAGAACATCTAAAGATGACAGAGAAATTATTGTGACATCATTCACATTAAACGAGTCACAAATAGAACAGAAGAAGAAGAAGAAGAAGAGTAACGGAAAGAAAGGAAAAGAAAAGTGGTAGAAAATTTAAAGAATCCAAAAGCAAGTCAAAGTGTCAGTTAAGCCCGATTTTACATCACCTATTTGCATGTTTGGTGGCTTTACAAGTTAGTCTTGCTTCTATTTTGAGTGTTCTCGCTTGGTAATATTTTGGCAGCACTTTAGCCCCACTTAAGTGCACTAAAACTAATAAAAATATACTACTCTTCTTTATGGCAATTAATAGATAAGCCTCAAGCAACAGTATACAGAACCAGTCTCTAGCTCAAATCGGTCTCCATTAGGTAATCACACCGTTTATTTTTACTCCTGTTACATCATCACATCAATTGTTCCACTATTCTCATCACTTCCTCACTATCTGATTGAGTAGTGTTTTTGCAGTCCTAAGGCTCACGCGGTACAATATCAGAGCGCCTAACAGATCAACGACATCTGAATAATCGTTAACCGCTGACCATCGAACGAGTATAAAGGATCACATCGGCTAACACGTCTCCAACGTTGATTCAAAGAAACCGAATCGCTTCCTCAGTGTTATACCGTTCAAATCATTAGATAAAGCAACCTGATACGCGTTATCTGATCTCATCGTCATCTCATCAGCGATAGGGTCCAATATAGATTAGGAAGACCTTAGAGCTACTGAGTTAGCTATTTCAACTATCAGTCCCATTATATCAGCTAAATTCATCCACATCTAACTGATATAACCACCGAGGTTTCATCTAGATCCCATCACTTAATATCTTCACCATTATATCAATCACCAGTGGTACACTATGAGTTTCTTAAAATGGAGAGTACGATTCCGAAGACGTTCCTTCAATCTTTGGGTAGTCCTTGTTTGCTTAATAGTCCCCATATTACTTATCATGAAATTGCTAGAAAATCCTAATAACAAAGCTGGCCAATTTTGGGAAGACTTTGTTCTAGATGAGATAGAAGAACAAGTTACCGAAAACCCAAATCCAGCCGATAGAGATATGTATATGAGTGAACAAGTGATATCATCAACAGTCGATGCTCCATTTCAACTTGGATGCTCTGTTCCTGACACCAGCAAGCCTCGTGCAAGTGCTGCATTTGTGATGTTAGCTAGAAACTCGGAAATAGAAGGAGTAATACTGTCTATCAAATCCATGGAACGTCATTTCAATCAATGGTTCAACTATCCGTGGGTCTTCTTAAATGATGAACCATTTACCGAAGAATTTAAAAGTATTGTTTCACGTTTTACTTCATCTGAAGTAGAATTCGGTACTATTCCAAAGAAAGAATGGGAATTTAACGAAGATGTGGACCCATTAGTATTCGAAGAAAGCATCAATGCTCAGGGTGACAGAAGAATCATGTACGGGAATCTTCCCTCCTATCATAAAATGTGCAGATTTTATTCTGGTTATTTCTACAAGCACGAATTGGTTACCAAGAGAGATTGGTACTGGAGAGTAGAACCAGATGTGAAATTCTTCTGTGATATCACTTACGATCCATTCATAGAAATGGAAGCTAGAAATAAAAAGTATGGGTTTACAGTTATGATAGATGAATTGTATTATACAGTTCCTGGTCTTTTTAGACAAACCAGAGCATTTATTGACAAATTCAAAGTAGACGTGGGATCTGCCTGGAACTTATTTGTCAAGAATTCAAGACGTACAAAAGGAGAACATTATGTTGACTACGATGGATTGAAAGAGAAAAAAGAGATCTTAGAAACAGCAGAAGCAAGAGTTACATTGCAAAAGTTTTTAAATAAAAAAGGTAAGACTGATGCTGATATTGCAGAATTCAAAAAGAATTCACCACTTTTAGATCGTTTGATGCTAAGAGCTGAAGAGAAGCCTACATTATATGAAGACAGAATGAATAGAGAAGAGTATAATCTTTGCCATTTCTGGTCCAATTTTGAGATTGCACGCACAGATCTTTTCACTTCTAAAACATACCAAGCCTACTTCAAGTTCTTAGATGAAAGTGGTGGATTTTATAAAGAAAGATGGGGAGATGCAGCAGTTCACTCTTTGGCAGTTGGAATGATGTTAGATTTAAGAGATATTCACTATTTCAGAGATATTGGATACCAACACTCTACTTTGGCACATTGTCCAGGAAACTCTCCAAAGGGTCAACTTCGTTACCAAGAAACAGAAAACTACAGTAAAATTGCTACCAAAGAAGATTCATATTGGCTTGCACCAGATAAACCAGTTAAAGCTGGGGTGGGATGTAGATGTCGGTGCCCACAATACCAGAAAGATATAGAGGATTCAAGTGCCTCTTGTATAAGAGAATGGGCATTTTATAGCTCAGATATCTTTGAACCTATTGAAGTTATAGATGTGGATCATTGGGAAAAGCAATTGGACAGAATGTTGGACAATTACTTGGATACAGGTGGTGTTTTGGGACAGAATAGAATTGTGGAAACATTGTTAAACTAAATGATAAGATAATTTAGTTTCAACTATACTTCAATTTTAGCCAAGATGTACCTGTCTATTCGCTTATCTATAGACGTTCGCGCCGGGGCTCCAAACCTCAGATCAGAACACAAAACCAACATATACAGAACCAAAGAGCCAGATCAACTGGTGTTTAGCTAGTTAAGCCAAGTAATAGAAGCCCTAATTGATTTAATAGTACTGTTCCGAGGCAATTGGCTCATCTGGCCAATTAAATCGAATTGTTGATTTTTTGCCAAATTGTATTGCTACAAGTGATGTTATTTCTTCAATCAAATCATAAAATTTCTAATATACACTAATACACAATGGCTTAACCACCGAAACCATACAAGGTTCTACCTTGTCTCTTCAAGGCGTAAACAACATCCAAAGAAGTAACGGTCTTTCTCTTGGCGTGTTCGGTGTAAGTAACAGCATCTCTGATAACGTTTTCTAAGAAGGACTTAAGAACAACTCTGACTTCTTCGTAGATCAAAGCAGAAATACGCTTAACACCACCTCTTCTAGCCAATCTTCTGATAGCTGGCTTGGTAATACCTTGAATGTTATCTCTCAAGATCTTTCTGTGACGCTTGGCACCACCTTTTCCTAAACCTTTTCCACCTTTTCCTCTACCGGACATATTTGTATTATATTAATTGATAATGATAAGAAGAAAAAAATTGTATATTGGTGGTGGATCTGGGGATTATTTATACTGAATTGAACTAGTCGCATGACCGAGATGTTCGTGTCATTTGATGTGCGTGTTGTTTGTGTACTAGCACGGTAGCACGGTAGTAGCACACGGTAGCGCGATCGCGATTGAGATCTTTTGAAACGCAAAAGCAGACACACAGTTACACATTTGGGTGAGTAAATCGCAGCCCACGAAATAAGCGCTTTTTCGTCCCTAAGAAACAACCCAGTACATACTATACCGGACCCATCTCTATAGTGTGTACTAAGTATGGGAGCACCTCCTAGTACTAGTACTACCACACTAAAAAGATATCTTCGCTAAATGTAGAGCCATCAAAAACGAACCAGCTCTAAAGCTTACGTCCAGCAGCAACGCCGTTAACTACAGTTACTAGGGAGAACAAGCATGTCCCCACCTCTACACGTCTCTCTACGTCTATACGTACCTTATGTTGTTTTTGCAACTAACCGTGTCTTCTCTAGGCCACAGAGTTGTGCTGGTTAACAAGGAGACGATGAACAGTGACGTAGATTTCGCGGCCATCGGTTACCATAGTGTTTTTGATTTTGGGGCAATTCCACCGCGACCGCGCTTCTGAGGGTCCAAGAAGTCGCTATTTCACAATGTTTGGGGCCGTGTAGTCATACCAGAGATTACACACTTGCGTAAATAACTGGGTAAACACAGATCTTCTTGTTGTTTTTTGTTGCAGCTACTTGGTGGTTGGTGCAAAAACACGCTCCCGGCAGAATTATAGTTAGGGGAAACTCATATTTGTTGTTTTTGTTTGTTACTGATTTTCCAGTGAGGCCAATCTTAATATATAAACCCCAGTAACCCACCACCGATCAGAACTTTTTTTTTTTTTAATTATTATCAGTATCTAATCACAATGGCTAGAACCAAGCAAACCGCAAGAAAATCCACTGGTGGTAAGGCACCAAGAAAGCAATTGGCCTCCAAGGCTGCCAGAAAGTCTGCTCCATCTACCGGTGGTGTTAAGAAGCCTCACAGATATAAGCCAGGTACCGTCGCTTTGAGAGAAATTAGAAGATTCCAAAAGTCTACTGAATTATTGATCAGAAAGTTACCTTTCCAAAGATTGGTTAGAGAAATTGCTCAAGATTTCAAGACTGACTTGAGATTCCAATCTTCTGCTATTGGTGCTTTACAAGAATCCGTTGAAGCTTACTTGGTCTCTTTATTCGAAGACACCAACTTGTGTGCCATTCACGCCAAGAGAGTTACTATCCAAAAGAAGGATATCCAATTGGCCAGAAGATTGAGAGGTGAAAGAACTTAGTTTAATTCGTTAAGTGTATATTAGAATAGGATTATAAGGAAAAAAAGATTTGAAAAGAAAAAACTTTAATTGTAGATCATTTGTAAGTATTTGGATGGTTCTTGGTGACAAGATTCAAAAGAAGACTTGATGCCTGCGACTTCCTGTGTAGGGGCTACCCCGGATTTGCGGTGAGGTACTAGGAGTCGCAGTCTCGTGTCACTGGTGTCGCGGTGGGATTTGCGCGTAGTGGTACCATTTTCGGAGCAGGTCTCGCTAAAAGTGACTATGATAAGAAGACAATAGGAAGGAAGTATATCACCACTATTGCACCAGAACCACATAAGCCCTATCATTACTTCAAACTAATGGTATTGGAGGAGCTCCAATTACGCTTCCCGTCAGAACCGAAGATCACGACGTGAACTTTCCCCATTTATATCCTAGTTATCATCCCATTTCCCTCGCTACGCACTGTGTTCCTGGTGGCACTAGCCCGCACGACCATAGCAATTATCACCACTATCTTGTGCCATTTCACTACCACCAATTCCAAGTTCCAGTTTCAATTACCACTTCCCACTTCCCATCCCGTTCCTCATCTCAATCTTACTTTCACTCAATTCCATCCATAATGTCTGTACAAGAAACCAAGAAATCTGCCATCCAAACTCTTGATGAGCTTTCCTTATCGCCTTACCCAGCGCTTACCCTTGGTACTGTACTTTTATGGAAAGGTGCCACCAAATCCAAACCAATTTCAGTCAGCGGCTCTTCTGGTGGTTCTGCCATGTTCAGCCAATCATTGGCGCTTACCAAGCCAACCCGTGCATCTGCTCTTACCTTTGGAGCTGCTAGTCTTTTAGGGGCTTGGATGTCATATGATGGTGAACCAGTGAATGCCGCTGGGTTCAACTTTGCCTGGTCCACTTTGTACTTGATTGTGAACGGTGCTCCAAGTATCAAGAGTTTGATTAGAGGAAAAGTGAGTCCTTTTGCAATCAGTTTGTTGGCTGTGGGTAACGCCAGTTTGTACGGTAAGACCTTTTTCTGGTCCAAGCCAGAAGAAAGAAGAAACGACCAAGACCAACAATGAACAAGAGAAGATGAAAAATCAATTATGATCAATAATGAATAATATTAAATGAAATTAATCAATTGCTACACTCAATTACCGTCTAGTATTGTTGGATGGTTTTGGTGATAGTTGGTCTGGTATTCATTATTCAATTTTAGTATTCATATTCTTATTGTATTTTGGGTGTTGAGTTTGTCTTGGTTACTAGGTGTTTTTGTAGTTAGTTGGCTCTTGGTTGTTGATGTCTTATATCTATTTATTTATTGGCAATTTTCAATTGAGGCTGGCCAGTCACTGCTGGATGCATACAGTCAGAAGACTCTGCTAGATCATTTACCTCTATGATTTAGCTTTATTTATTGGTGCCGTTTGAGGCAGGTAAAATATTTATTATGATGATTTTAGTCTACTGCAAAGTATATGATCTTATAATAAATAGTAAATAACATTATGCAATTCTCATCAACTAGTATATGTTGATGATGGAACTAACCCAGCCAATAGGCTTGTAACAGTGCGATGAGACAATTGGTAGCGGAACTGAAGAATTGCTATGGAAAGAACAATTACTATCGTAATGGAAACCAAAATTCGTAGCTACTTGAAGAATCAATAGTAATGAAAATACATGAGGTCCATTATAACTCCCATTTGTTTCACTCAACAAAATAATGATTTCCAATCTCTAATGAAGCTTCACCCTTGCACTCATAGGTAAATAATTGTTCAACAAACAGTCTGGATTCCCTCATGGAAATGGTTAATATACTAAACTGTCTTAGAAATGATTATCATTCTTTTCGGTCTTTTCTTTCTGCTATAAAAACTTCCTTTCTATATGTGTCTCATTCTTTTCTTCTCCTTAGTCCCATTTTAATGGTAATAAATTATTCTCTTCTGCATACTTCAAAAGGTTCGTCTCGTCATACAATTCAATAAACTGTTGGTCCATAGGCCGCTCCTTAGGCGATGCAAACTTTCTGTATTCATCAAAGATAATAGTCAAGGACCATTTCTGTAATCTTCGCACAACACCTACCAAACATCCAGTTCTATGCTTTCCTCTATTACAATGGATCAAAATAGGGTGGTTGGCTGGGTCAATGACAATCTTAATAGCTTCAGTGATCAAATCGGAACTAATCTTAACGAACGGTTCCTTGTTACCGGACATACCCAATTGGAATAACTTGATATTTTCATGTTTCAAGAACTCGGCCTGGAGTTCGGGATATTCTTCCGGAATCAAACAAAACACTGACTTAAGCTTCAAAGTCTTTAAAAAGCTGAAATTGTTAGGTTGTGGAAATGACGATCTATATATTTTATTCACCACTGGGGCAAAGTTCTCTGGTGGAGTTAATGGCTGGTGAATGACATCAAAAGTACCAAACTTCTCGTAGTACTCTTTCTTTAACTCAGAATGGAGCTTGGCATCTAATTTGTCGTCCATATCTTCGTCGTATTGATTCTCTTGGTCTTGCTTGGTATCAACACCGCTTTCTTCAGTGGTGTTCTCGGCGGCTGCTTCATCTACTTTAAACTGAGCTAATCTTGTTCGTATAAGGTTGTGGTCGTCGTATATGGATGGTGCATCGGTGTAGCGAGGGGTGATATCGTGGGAGACGGTCAGTGGAGCCGGACTCAAGGCTTGATCTGGTAATTCTTCGTCCATTTGGAACGGATCATCGTAACCCATGGCTTGAATGTATTAGTTAATGTGTAATTAGGGTGGCGTAAACTGTGAAATTAAGATGCCAAAATAGTCTATCGGACTTTGGAGATTCGTGGGTGACACTTGTGATTGTTTAAACGAAGGGTTGGGACCCGGAGGGTTGATCTATAAGGGCTTGGAGGTGATAGTACAGTTGATAATATGGCGTTGTCGATAACACCACGTGATGATTATGTAATGGTGAATCACCAGCGAGAATATATTATAGTGATAAAATACCTGGAGCTATAATAACGACATGAAAACGGTTATGGAAAAGTGATCCTTTCCTTCTTGCGGTTTGGGAAGATTCTTTATAATTTTTCATGACTTTTGTTGGTGGTTGAAGTGCACATTTTATGATATGATAATCACCTACTCTGATGCAAACTGGACTTGGGTTTCGGAAAATAGACATAGGGATTTTGCACAACGACAAAAACAGCTCATATTAGTTGTACTAATCTCATGATAATGATAATTGCTAATTTTACACCTCTATAGGTCTAAACGTGTACATATTCAGATATCCATTTAACGCTATAAATATTCTAGGAGTACCACAAAAATTACAATTATATTATTTTCAACCTCCTATTCTCGTCTTCACACCCCTGGCTGAGTACTTTTCAGGGATACCTCTTACTAGCAACACTTTTGGGAGTAGATCATTGGCATGACCATCCAACAAGAACATGGTTGGTGAAAATCACGTGACCTGCAAATCTTTATAATTCGAGTAATTCTTTGCTGTAGATAATGGTTCCCAAAGGTGGAGATTGGCCATAAATAGAACTGACAGAATGCCTCGGTACCCACAGTTGTTATCTCTTCGCTGATCTAAAGATTGTAGTGAGGGGTTTTATCAGTAAAGATTTGTGTCCGGAACTCCACTGGTCGCGTGATCTTATTTCCGACCACACTCCCCTAGCTCCACTTTTAAGTCTACAACTACCGAAAATTGCTACGGAAACCCTTCCTATTCTTACATCCATATGTAACTTCTCAACGCGCTGTACATCCAGAAGTTCCAGATGTCCAGTTGTTGCTATGCATTGTCATAATTCATAACAGAGTATACCTCTATGTAAAAAACGTGAACTAAGAGCCCCTGGCTGGTTCACCCAAAAAAATTATATGTGTGTTTGTGGATACACATTACATCACATGTCTAATTTATAAAACCCCTCATCATTAAAACTCCCCATGATAAAACACAAAACAGAATCGATTACTCCAATTAGTCGAAAGTGACGGGGTAATTAAGACAAAAAAAAAAATAAAATAAAAAAAAAAGAAGGGCCTCAAGTCAAAAGTTTCTTCTTATTATGGCGGAATTAGGCTGGTGCGAAAACGGTTTTAAAACCTGTAAATCCGCTCAACGGCGAACACGATCGTAGAGCGAGATCGCTTACTCGTCTATTTCGTGTACCATCAACGAATTCACGGAGTTCAAGGAAAATCACCCAATAATGTAACCGAGACACCGAAGCGTCCAACCCAACTCAACCAATTCTACTACAAGCAACCCAAGATCACCAACCAACTAGTAGCTCATAACATCCAAGCTGCCAAGAAACTGTTTTTTTCTTCTTCTTTCCTTCCCTTCTCTTTTCCTTTCTTGTTCTCTTTTCTCTTGTCCCTTTGGCCAATTTTTTTTTTTGCTTTGGCTTTACCAGTGTATCGATCAGTTCTCCTTAAAGATAAAAATATTATCAAAAGTCCCAGCTAATCCCACAGCATGCTTCAATTTCTCCTTCATTCTAACATTGGGTAATTTATCATTGTAACCTAATTGATAACCCACCATATACTGTACCAATTGAGCTCTTGTAAGGGAATCTATATCTTGAACTGTACTTACTGGAGGTAAAGCGAAATCATTAACTGGATGTTTACCGTTTGGAAATAAAACAACATGTACTGGTTGATCTTTCTTGGATAATTGTCTGTTCTCTTGAACAGTATAAGGTCTTTCACTAGTCATAGTGTGGAAAAATGTTAATATGTTAATATGTTAATAACCTTTTTTTTTAATAATTTATTTAATTTATTTAAGTAAGTTTATTAATTTTATTTTTACGTTTTTATGGGGAAGTGGTTATTTTATACCCCAGACTTGATATCTAACGGCCTAGTAGGTACAGGATCGAGGGGCATTTTTTGACCAATGACGTGGAATGAGGGGGGAAGTCGGGGGGAGGTTAATCGACCAAATAAATTGACGATTTCCTAAATAGTGACCGGTGACCGAGACAACCTAGTGAGTGGTGCTTATGGGCCGTGCTATTATTAACGAATTTTTTTTTTTTTGTGGTACTACAGGTCCCACTTCTCAAGTTCCATTTATGTTGCCATGTTACCTGGTACCGCAATATGACATATCTTGCTGATAGGTCACGATCAGGTGGTGGTAGGACATTGGATTTTTTTTTTTTTTAGAATTTTATTTTATTTTCCCAAGGTATAACATTGTGATCTACTGTATTGTAACCCCTGATTCAATTGTTCTTTTCTAAATTAAACTTTGCGTGTTCATCGAACAAATCATAACGAACAAACGAACAAATGGAATGCAAGTAAGTTTTCCCTGGTTTGTGGATTGTTTTCTTCGAGTTCTCGATAATTGTGGGTTATTCCTACTTACAAGTCCCGAACAATTGTTGGTACCGTTGGCGTAGTAAGTTTCAGTTTTGTGGTTCCGAGCAAGTATAATCACTTCAGCAATGTCTCAGACGAGTAATGGACCACCAGCCAGGTTTAGTATTTTTTTTTTTTTTAATTTTAATTTAGAGGTGGCTTTCAAACTTTCTAACTTTGATCTTAAGCTTCATAGATGTCGCGGATTTGGGGTGGATCGTAAGCCCGGTGAGAGACTGGAATGTCGGTGAAGGGTGGCAGATCAAGGCAGTTAATTGCTGAACAAACTCACTAACTCTTTTGAAAAAAAAAAAGGAACGTAAATCTATATGTGGCTTTTGGAGATTAGGATTAGGATTAAAATAATTAGAGTAAAATAAAAAAAAAAGAATTCCTAACACGGTTCAAAGGTCATTGCTTTATCGCTTTTTAGCACCTTCTTCGGTAAAGCCCTTCTTTGGTAGCTCCCTCTTTTGTGTGTTTGCTCTATGCACTGATAAGACTAAGTAATATGTGACAAACTAAAACCTTAAACAGTGAAAAAATAATGAAATAAATTAATACTAAGAAACGTAAAAAAAAAGAATCTAGATACTTTCTCGGATCGGTTATCCCGCTAAACCGCGGGACCTGGCTCATTACTTTACTATATTCGTTGCCAAGGTTATTGTAATAAGCTTTTAGGACTAACTACGCTGTACTGTTCTCCGCTTTTGCACCTCGCTAGACTTAAGCCGTTTCTTATTTTTCCCTGTTCGCGACATGAAAGTTGACAACTAGAAAAAAACTGCGCACGTGACTTCTGCCACCCTGTAGACCACCCAGATCAAACAACCTGGTACAAACAATTCAACTACACCAACAACGATGGTAAGTAATGCCCCTACACCCAACTATCCCCCATGAATCGTCCTTGTTAGATCAATACTAACCTCTAGTCTGCCCTCTTCAACTTCCAATCACTCTTGCAAGTGATATTGTTGCTCATTTGTACCTGTACCTACGTACACTCTACTGCACCAGCCTTCCTTGACAACAGAAAGACCGGTGCTTGGGGAATCTTTTGGAAATTCGCCCGTATTGGTGAAAGATTGAGTCCATATGTTGCTTTGGGCTGCTTTATCATGGCATTCAATACCTTGAGTGCGTAATCTACCAGTCATTTAATGAACCAGTCAGGTAAAAATGAACTTTTTTTACTTAGATTGAACACATATACACATATTCACAAATCACCATTTGTCATAGATCAATCAAATATATTTTTCGGTGTTTTGCTGATCATACCCTCCATACATTATTTGCTTGTCCTGCCCGGTTTGGACAGGTTTTGCTTGTCACCAAGATCGAAGAATAAAGCGGATTCGGCTTTTGTGAATCACTCAAAGGTCTTTCTACCAATTATAACGTAACTTCCACAACGTGTGAGCCGATATTTTTCTGCTGGTGATCGCTTCAATGTCCGCTACAAACTGGAAACCATCCTAATGCTGTTGTCAAACAATTTGTCAGCATGTACTTGCAGTTTTAACGACTAATTGGAATTATTTAATAAATTTCCCATAACCACACCATATAATTTAATTACACTATAGCATAGTAATACAAAACGAAATAAGAATTGGATTTGTCAGCTGTAGTCGATTTTACACATCACAAGATTTAATTGCTTTACCGCGTCTTACGTTTACGGACGGAGATAGTGAGTCAAATTTAAACCATTTGTCAAACCCGTTATCTGCATGGACCATCAGTTACTCACACATTGTAATAGATAGATAAAAGGAAGTCTAAAGTGTAACCAGATTTACGTTGGAACCTTTTAGACCTCGGTATGCCCCCACTCTTAAAAAGGGAAAACGGTGACTGGACACCTCAGAAGTGTGGTAGATCCGTGGGGAGTCACTGGTGAATCACAAACCTGGTCCATAATAATAATCTATAAAAAAAAACGGCAAAGATTTACGGAGTTACATTATTGTGACTCGTGGTATAGCGCCTCACCAAAGCGGAATAATCCCAGTGTAACCTGTTCGGACTACAACATGTAATTGAGATGTCGTAAGTTGGAGGCAGTGTAGGTTTATACGCTTAAAAAGGTAATTGGTCAATTTTGCAGCTTTGGCATGTACATGGGGGTGAAATATATGAAGAGACATGGTGATATAAGTAGATTGGCGCAGAAGTCGCAGATACGTGATTGTAATGGTTATGGTAACTAAGCAAAATAAATAAATAGCTTGGTACAGGTTATACCGGTACAGGTTATGGCGGACTTATTAGTAATAGACAAAACTAGAAAGATAAGAGTGGATTGTTGGTTAGTCCGAAAGATTAGTAATGGTGTACCAGTACAGGAGTAAACAGCTGGTAGGTGAGAATTGTCATGGCAATTACACAATTGACAATAGCTTGTCAGTTGATTGACAAAATGAGTAATTGGGTAGTAATAGTAACTTAAGAAGTTCATCTACCCATGGATTTCCGGTGTACTTTCCCACCTTATAAGGTGTTAGCAGCTTAAGGTTTTTATTGGGGCAGATAAATACTTCGAACCACAAATAGGATCGGATATACCTGCCTTGGTTGCTATGGTATAATATCCCAAACCTGGGGTAAACTATAATTGGTGAGCGTGGTATTTATTAATACACTTTGAATTAAATAGCTCACGAAACTACACATTCCAGTGAAAATAGCCAACTTTTTCTTGATGATATTCTTGGAATCTTGAGGTTACTGTCTTCCATAGATATCAAAGCAGAATATGTATTTGTAATATAGCCACAATTAATGGTATAAATAGTAGAAGAAAATTTGGAAACTTTATTGCAAACCCTATAGAAGTTGCTTTTAGAATAGTGGAGCGAAATAATTTCTAGAACTTCACGTATTTTTAGATGTCATTTTACTATATTTCCAAAGTTTATTCAGTTATAAAATTTTTTATTGATTTGTATGATTATTTATTTCCGAGGAAACATAGAGACAAAAACACAGACTATGACTATATTTAGGATTAACACAGCCAAGTATCCCCGAACAGTTAAGACGATATCTGTGATGTTTACAGGTATCACTTCCTAGCTGTATCATTTGAGCTAACCAATTGTCTGTGCTGGGCTCGGTGTACTTCGTGATCTATGGTTGCAACATTTTCACTGGGTGCAAAATCGCACTTACCAACAACCACTCTAATTCCCACTTCCTACAATCATTACTTGTTTCCTCTTATGTTATTACGACTAGATATCATATATACATATGCTTTCTGCCAGCTCAAGGATCTAGCTTGTGATATTGGCTTGGTCGTATCAAACTCAGTGTCTTTATCTGAATTCGTATTGTTCATTCACACCTCCGCACAACACTCTGGCTCTATCACCACCTACGATTCTTTCCAAGGTAACAACATCCAATTTGGAGTAGATCACCTTGACCAATGCCAAATCCAAATCGATTTCACCCTTATAAATCGACTTACCAATAAACCTCACTAATTCCTTGTAGAATATTGGGTTGGATGGAAGACCGTACATCATCAACATCTTGACTCCATTGATCTCAAATCTTCTGAAGTAGTGCAATCTTTCGGTATAAAGCAAGATCTTGATCTTACCGTCTTGGAATTGTCTTCTGACTCTGTCCAATTTGGATTGACTACTATATTCGTCTAATGATCCAAATAAGAACTTGGTGGATGTCTTCATGTAGTGTTTGATACGAAGATAATCGTAGTATGAAGGAATAAATATCATGATACCATTAGAGTAACTGGATGATTTCATCAATGATGGTAAGGTGGTGTTGATGAAATATTTGAATCTTAATTCTGCATCTTGAAGTGGATTGTTCTCACTTTCGAATCTTTGGAATACTTGTTTAATCTTCATACCAATAGAGTTCATAATGGAACTAGTACTATCCACAACAGGACGGAATTTGATCTTACCAGCAAGATTAAGAGACTTTTGAGAACTGGATAAATTATTAATATTTGGAGTCAAATATTCAGAAAAGATCAAGTTTTGTCTTAATAATTTACTTTGATCATTAATGGACCACATTCTGATTCTTGAGAAATCAGCATCATGGAATTCTTTAGGAATTTTGTTTAAATATTTGAATACAGTTAAAACATGATCCCAATTTTGCATTTCAATTTGGTTGGCTCTATCAATGATCAACACTTCAATGGAAGATAAAAAGTCGTATTGACGTTTCTTTTTGTCAGGACTTTCTAAGATCATAGAAAGACCAATTGGAGATGCAATAATAATGTCAGATGCATAAAATGATGAGTAAAGCTTAAGAGTTTTACGTGTAAACTTGATACCAATACAGAAAAAATCGTTATTGTTACCTTTGAAATAATGCTTGAAATCATCTGGTTTACCTTCAGGGGGAGATGAGTTAGTGTAGAATTGTTGAGTGAATTTTTTCTTATTTTCTTGTTGTTCACTTCCGGAGAATTTAATTAATAATTCCACTAATTCATAACATGCATTTCTGGTAGGAAGAAGAATAAGCACTTTAGGACGAGTGAACCCTTGATCACGGATTTCTAATTCTTCTCTGTTGTCTTTGTTTTCTGCATGGGCCTTTAATTTGGCTGTGTTCTTTAAGATTCTATCTCTGGTGTTGAAAACGTGGTTTAAAGCATGTAAGGCATATAAGGTTCTATGGGTTTCGTTTTTGTAGGATTGGAATGAATAACTAACGTCTTGATAGTTGAAGATACCTTCGGCAAGCTTGGACTCCAATTCGTTCAATTTAGCTCCATTAGAGTGTTCATAGGCGTCCAACACACGCTTCTTCATTCTGAAGTCTTTCATATTGTGGGCACCATCGGTTTGTGATATTGGAGTAGAAATTGGCTTTCCTGGTGGAACGGAGATCAATGAAGTGTAGTTGGCAATGCTCTTTCCTCTGGAAATAGCCCATTTGCCGTGTTCCTTGACCACTATTTTATCTTGTTCATCAATGTACTCATCGGTAACCAAATTGAAATGGGCTTCGAATGGGTTCTTGTCAATAGTAAGGGCATCGTCTTCGTCGTCTTCATCTTCGAGCTCTTCGGCTTCTTCATCATCGCCTTCTTCTTCTTCTTCGTTGTCCATGTTGACTCCTGCTAACTCTTCGTCCTTGTACTCTTCTTCATCTGCTACGGCTGGGCCATCATCTTTGGCATCGGCCTTCTTGGTCTTCTTGGTCTTTTTGGTTGGATGATCTGACTTTAAAAGGGTCAAAAGGGCACTGTATGCCTTTCCAGAATCTTCTTGTTTGGAATCTTCAATTTCTTTGTCTTCGTCTTCTTCATGTTCTTGTTCTACTTCATGTTCTTCGACCTCATCGCTCACTGGCTCTTCTTCCTTTGGTCCTCTTCTAGCGGTTCTGGTGACGGATCTGAGATTTTGACGTCCGTGTTTTTGCTTTTGTCTCTTTGGAGCCGACTCGTCTACTGGAGCAGCGGCCTTAGTACGTCTCTTCTGCTTGGCCATCTTTGGTTATAGTTATAGATATATCAAATACGAGATGAGATAAAAAGTTGATGCGATCATGTGACTGGAGAAGCCCCGAAAACCGCACCGAAGCACCCCAAAAGGTGATTAGAGATGTAAGCGCACAAGACAAGGAAGAGGAAAGAGGTAATGTATGGAAAGTTTAAGAAATGTGGCTTTTATGTATAGAAACAGGGAATTGGTCTAGGTTTGGCTGTTGCCGCGTTTTAGACTTTTCTATAGATTTTATAGTGTGACTTTTAACTGGAACTTTGGGTTCTTGATATAGCAATATTCGGCTATAGTTGCGAATACAGGTCAAGGGATTAGAGAAAGGGCCGTGAGAGCAAAAGAGGCTTGTTCACGTGGTAGAAATGTAACATCTTGTACATTGTTCATATTGTTCATATTGCTCATATTGTGGTATTTATGGTCAAGGTCTAAATCGGCTATTTATGATAGAAGAGGGTATTATAGGTAGAATCATGGTAAGATGAGCTTTCTAACGGAGTAGTGGAACACATTGTTAATGGGTACAGAGATGAAGAGGCGATTGAACTTTCCTTAATTGTATTCTCTGATTAGTTCTGGGTTGTACGAGCTGAAAATGTATTATAATTGTACTCAATTGTTATTTTAATGATTTAATATTCTTCAGTGGCTAACAATTATAACTCATAATCTCTTACTATTTCTATAATTTCTATATTTTTGCAAAAACACAAAAAAGCAAAATATCCATACAACTTCCGAGAAAGCAGAAAAAGAGTCCAAATCTGAAGACTAACTGGTTAATAAAAGCTTACTAACTTTTAAATGGTTATTTCCAGATGTTAGAGTCTTTTGATGCAATTGCAAATAATTCAATTGTACACAAAAACACCCAATGATAATTCGCTAATTGGTAATTGTTTAACCAGCAGTCGCTACAGCACTGGACCATCACCCCACCAGACCTATCACATATATCGGATAAACCCCCTACCATGGCTACAATCCCAGTTCTACCCTTCCAGGTCTGTTCATACTACTTCTTTCCCTTTTAGTCGTGGGATCTCGTGACATTCCTATTCTCACCAATTATCCTCTATTAGGAATAATTCCTCTATATCAGTCAGGGGTACAATACAATACAAGACCAATTAAGCCAAATTCGGACTTTAGATTCCTAATTGCAAATCTTAAACCAAATCTGATAAATTCCAACCCTGTCACGACATTTGCCAACAACCAGACGTCAAAAAAATGACCAAACCGTTTTGGTTAATGGTAAGTGAATGATTCATCTAAGCTGGAACGTTTATGAGCCCCTTCAGAAGACTGAAATTCGTAGCTAATCAAAGTCATCACCAACCAGGAACTGAACCACCAGTAAGCCAATAAGAACAGGGTTTATCTGGTTGTCAATACAGCCATGGCTTCACGTGAAACTAGTCTACCCTAAAAACTGTATCAGTTTGTATTGTTTAACAGGACAAAACAGCTTTGGTTGTCACGCACTGGGATTGGACCCGATAGTTCAGCCTGGGATGTGTGGCTACTTTGAGTTAGTAGTTACTGGATCTAAGGGTCACTGTGGTTACGTCGCTGTGTGCGACTCGTCTCTGAAAAATAAGGAGGGGATGGGTAAAAAAAGGGAAACGGGTCTCAGGGTAAAGGCCCACGAGAGTCTTAGCCAGGGAAAACTCACACAAACGTCCGGCACCAAACGGTCTCGCTGGCCTTTGTAGACGTAGGGAGCTTGGCGGAACCTTCCGGTGACGTTTTCCCGTGAAAACGGTGCTTGCTTCTATACACTTTTACCCAGTAATTCCAGGCTCCTTCTGTGCCCCCACTGTAGTCTGGTCTCGTCTCTCGTCCTAATTTCTACCTGAAATCCCATCACCACTCACTATTTTCCACCACCATAAAGTTCCCTCTTTCTCTCTCTCTCTTCTGCTACGCGCACGCTAAGTAAAAAATCAACGACCACACAACCCAATTCTTAAACCAGGCTTCCATCCTGACGTCGTTACTACTCACCAACCGAGCTCATTCAACTTGCACTGGGTCCTAGGACTATCTGGTTGTTGGCATATCTTTCAACAGGTCAACATCGGCTCCGTTATTCATCACTATCATCAAACGCATCGAATCCAAACAGGGTAATCTAAACTTTTTCCAAGTTTCCAATCCTCAAGAACTATACCAAATTACCCTTTGGTTTTCCTTTTTAATACCTATCTAGTTCCATTGTACTAGCATCACTAGGCGCCTATCTAGAGTGTATCTTTCCAGTGGTCAATTTCAAGCACTTTCTCCCGTGGCAAACTCCCGTTCATCGTCCTTATTCCTCGGCAGCCCTGGCACCAAACTCACCTAGTTTTTTTTTTTAAGTTGTATACATTGAGAAGGGTTTTTCTAAACATTCCAACCAGTATTACCATCTAGTATTTCCTTTAAAGACATTCAAGGGTAATTCCGGCTCCAATTTACAAAATCATGCCCCTCCCGTATAAACTTGTCCGGCTCATTCGAGCTATCCTTTCCACAATCTACCTTATTTTGATTATTCTCACAATACCGATAGCCTTTGATGTGGGAGGAATCGTTTGTGGATTGGCATATTCGCTTACCACCTTCTCCTTATACTTTGTTTTGACTACCATCAGACTATTCACAAGAAGATCAAAGTACTTCCGTTGGATACTGGGTTTATACTACATGCAACACTTTTTGATCCCTAGTATTCTTACTTTGTTTTTATCCTATTATACTGATCCTAATACCAAAATAGATGATGTCAATACTACCATTTCTCCTGTTTTCATTTGGAAATTCGTCCTCACAAATGCTACATCAGTCATCACTATTTTAGAAGGTTTTTGTTCCCTTCTTCTTATTCAAGCAATTGGTCAAACTGTCAATTGGCTAACTGTGTATAAATCCGATAGTTGGTTGATTGTATCCCTTATTGGAAGTGGATGTATCATTACCGCATCGATTTCTATGCTTTATCGTATTTATGTGTTCCCATTTACCATTGATATTGTTAGTGCTTCTTTATTGGGTTCTTTATTAACTCTTACTGGAGGTCTTGGATTATTTGGTATTGTCTCCGGTAAAGGTTCTATCATTGAAAGTTCTTTATTATTTGCTTATATTGTCAGATGTATTTATGAAACCTTTCCAATTTTATCTGAAGAAGCCACAAAATCCCTTACTTCTTTATTCACTCAAGCTACTTATAATTTAAAGAATGAAATTCCAAAATTATCTCCACATTTTTTGAATCCAGTACTGCAAGTGGTTCCATTTTTGGCTTCAAATTTACCTCGTTCTTTTAAAACCATATGGGAATTTTTAATTATGGCTATACAAAAATTAACCTTACCAATTTTATTGAATTTAGCTTATAGAATTGGGGTTTTCTATGCTGCTACCAAGATTATACCGTCTTTATACAATAATTCATCATACCCAAATATTTCACCAGCAAGAACTCCTCCATTGGTGAGATCTCGTCAATCTTCAAGTACTAGTCTTCATCTTGAAAGAGAATTAAAAGAATTATCTGAACCAAGAGAATCTCAAGAAGAATTGACTGAACCAATTGAATTAACCGAACCTAGAAAGGAACCTCCAAGAATTAACCACAAGAAATCGTTCCGTCTTAAACCTCCTCATCATCAACCACCTTCAGCTATAATACGATTGATTTATGCTTATTCTCCATGTATTATAATTATTGTTTACACACATTTAATGTTGCTGTACAATGGAGAATTAGGTACTGAAATGAAGATTTGGGGTTTCTGGAACACTTCAGAAAATCCATTTGTGATTGTGGTTCATCCATGGCAATTTTGGAATTGGATCAATATGGGAACTACCTTATTTTTGTACACCATGGAATTACTGGGTAATAGCAGTAATGGTGGAAGCACAGCATTAACTAGTCACTGGCAAGTCGAATAATTTATTTTTATCTCGTTTCTGGTCTTTTAATGTCTGATTTTGAGTATTTTAATTCTCAATATTCTTTCCGTTTTACAATGGCTGTACAAATATTCTCATTTTTGGACATTTCGTTTTCCAAATAGTCATATGATTGTTGCAACTTACATTTCAGCAACTTCCTTTTTGGTGGTTTTTGATGCCTATAAATCTTGGATCTAAGTTATCAATTACACACTAGATCCCTCGGCCAGCCTAGCAGGTAAAGAACGAATCACTATTAATATCTTACAGTTTTGATTGCTTTTTTGCCCCTGCTATTTTGGTTGTCGTTCTTTATTTATTCTTTGTTTCTATGGACTTGTCCATCTGTATTATATAGTAT
Source organism: Suhomyces anneliseae (assembly GCA_030568535.1). Lineage (NCBI taxonomy): Eukaryota > Fungi > Ascomycota > Pichiomycetes > Serinales > Debaryomycetaceae > Suhomyces > Suhomyces anneliseae. The sequence continues at coordinate 178,473 of JAJMGB010000013.1, read as the reverse complement.
GTTAATATTAGGATAACAGTAACCCGACCACAAGGATTGATACACGTGGTTCTTAAAATAGTAGATGGTTGACGACCAATAGTAACAGTTAAAGTAGACTAAAGAGTTAAATATAGATGAGTGGACCATAATGATTACTAATATCTTACATAATACTATATAAACTTAAAGCATATCAGAACCTAATGACCCTAATGACTCGATAAGAATGCCTTCCATTAAAACTTTGAACATGATCAACTTGGTTATATTGATCATGGATAATACTATTTATCAAGGTGACTCAGAAATTTTGCAACTCTCGTCTTTATCTTTGAACCTGCCATTTTTCCAGACAGTGAACAAGATATCAGAGCTTGACTCTATGTTTGCTTGGATGTTTCATCATTTGACACCTATCTAAATAATATTCAACCTCACCAGAGGTTGCAAAGCCCCGTATATTTGACTATACAGACTCGATAGTCATGGCTAGCCTAGGGCTAACTGGACTAGCATAGACTGATCAGTTCAGGCTTGGAGACGTTCATGAGCCAAGAGTAAGCTCCATTGGGTTAACCGTTTGCACGATCATTAGTAATATCTTTCGTTTAGGATACAAAACCCCATTGCCGACAGTAAAACTAACACCAGTCATGGTATATACCAAACTGAGAATGTGAGAAGACCTTTCTTACCTTAATCATAATCCCCCAATCAGCAGTATTCAACTCCAACCAGTAATTGGGACATTGTCAGAGCTTCACTTGAAGACGAGACTCAAAACGGATTAACAATGTTGACCACACTAAATTGAAGTTAAGAAGTACCATGAATAAAAGGGTAATCAAGTTGGGACTGATCTCTCAAATGATTTCATGAAAGCATTACGTTTCCGCAGAGGCGGCCGGAGACTTTCCCCAAAGCATTAATGATTCAAGATCTTTATGTAAGCTTCGATAACTAATCTTTGACCATGAACGTAAAGAAGAATTTGTGCGATGGGGCACCAATTTATAGTAAAAATTTTTTGGTCGTGCGGGTAGTCAATTATAGTGGTACAAAACGGTTAGGGCTGCAAAAAACCAGTTTAAAAGAACAACAACAAGAAATGTAGGAATGAAGGGCATTGGAAGTGGGAAGAGTCGTCTTTTAGTCTTAAGAATGGATTGGTAGAACATTCGAGAACTTTTGTGGCTGTGTTACGTAAACTGTGGATTTTATGACCTTGAAGTAATCATTGTCGTAAGGTTGGAGTGTCTATATTGGAGTGTTTAAGACGTGTTTTACTGGTTAGCTGTAACTTCTTCAACACCTGGATCCTAGTTGGGGTGTAGATGAATTCATATGACCAATGACATTCTATTTTACAGTTTATGAGTTCATAATTAGTTATTTTAGACCCAATAAAGCTTTAATAATTAGTGTTTTTAGTTGCCTTGTACACTATATAAGCTGGTAATGAATTTAGAGTGTATTGCTTGTTTGTCTTGTCTTCTAGGTTAGAATAAGAGTATGTAAGTCATGTTGGGTTATGTAATTTATTACTAATTTTGGAACTTTTGGTTAACATATGCCTAAACTACAGTAATTCATCCCAATCCTAGGTTATATTACTGGACTTCAAGAGTCTGGATACATTAAGTCATGTTCTAATGTAGTTCATTAATTTGCTTAATATTTACAATATATGTTTGAGTATACATCTTACTATACCTAAACGATCTGAAACTATCTAATCCACAAAAATCAATTTCCCCTAAATCAAATATAATTGAGGAAATAGTGGCTTTGATTATTCTGCGGATACTTTGTACATGTGTTTGACTTCTAACCTTATAAATCTTAAAGATTTAACTGATATTTTACCTTTCAAATAATGAAGGACACTTCAATCTTCTTATCTTAAAAAGAAGTCAATCCATGAGTCAGGGAAGATTCTAGTGATTAAATCGTATGATCTGGCACCAGCTCCGCAGTACACAACAGATGAGTTCTTACCCTTGTTGTAAGTCAAATCGAATAAAACATGGTACAATTCTCTCAAACTGGTTCCTCTACCTCCCGATGCTCTAATTGGATTACTCTTGAATTCAGTCTTGGAGAATTTCTCGGCATATAAATCCTTCATTTGAGGATCCCAGCTCCTTATTTCGGAATTCACCATGTTGGAGATCTTCAGGCCCGAAGCACCGCTTTGGTTAGAGATATGGAGGTTACCAAGTCTGACTTGAGTAACACTTAACCCTTGAGGGCCAATTTCTCTGGACAACGCAGTAAATAAATGTTTCATGCTGTTTTGGTACATGGTTTCAGGAGAATGGTAAGGCATGTTCAAGGAACTGATGATATTAGGGTTGATTAAGATAGTCTTACTCTTTTGGTTTCTGATTAAATTGATTAATCCAGAAGAAAAGAGGGATGTATAGACAAGAACACGTTCGTTGATCTTGGCCCAAGTTCCTGGGCTGATATTTTCTATAGGACCCGCTGGGAAGTAGAGACTAGGAGTGAAAACCACACTGACTAACCTTAAATTATGGGGTTGTGCTCCTGGGAATGGCACCACTGGTAACTCCATCAACTGCTGGAATTTACCCAATTGGGCATCAAAACTGGATGTGTCTCTCAAATTGAAATAGTTGATGTCATCTGTGATAGGATTGGACTCCACGAACTTCTGGTCCTTCTCGTCCAAGATGGTCAAGTAGACGATGATCCCTCTTTTCTCGAAATCAAGGGCAATCAACCGAGTCAATGGCTCGGTGGGCGACCCTACGATAAGCACCACGTCTCTTCTGGCACCATTGGGCAATTTGGGGGCTCTTCTCTTTGATCTAGGCTCTGGTTTGATGGCGCTCTTCTTGGTCCACAAGTAATACGAGGTTCCAAGGCCAATGGTGAACACAGATATGTACACCTTCTTAGCGGTGATGCTATCTTGAACACAACTCAATAGCGACTTGGGTTTGCCTCTGATTATGGGATCTGAGTAGTCCGATCCGTGTGAGAATGGGTTCCATTGGGAGAGTTTATCGACGTAATCGGAATTGGCAATCTTCTGGTTTTGTGACGACACGAAGTCGGTTGTCTGGTTGTAGAAGTACTCGAGCGTTTGGAGTGTCGCCTGTACTGGTTCCGCCACCATTGCTATATTGGTCTAATTGAAGGGGGATATACTTAGTGTGTGATCTGGTAGTAGTGCGAAGTAGGGTTTGGTAGTGGTTGAGTGAGTGAGTATTGAGGTCACATGAGACAAGAATAGAGTGGAGGAAGAGGAGTGAGTTTTGGCTGCAAGAGGTGGAGATGAGTAGGTGAAACTTGGGCAGATGTCTGGGTCTTTCTGGGAGAAGGAATTGGAGCTATTTTTGAAGAAGTTTGGTTCATCTTGGTAGAGAATGATGTGGTTGTTGTAGCTGGAGGGTTGGGGAGGTGCCAGTTGCGACACTAAAATGACAATAAATTGTCACACGAGAGAACAAATTATAAGGAGAAGGAAATGAACGAGAGGAATTAGAAGGTATAAGAAGTAGAATTGTAAGAATTACCAAAATCACGGATAGGATAATTTAAAGGAATTTCTGGTATCATTTTCATGGTATTAAAGTGTACTTTTACTCAGTTACTTTAGTTTATATGGACAGAATAGACAATTAAGAAACACACAATTGAGGAAGAGAAAATATTGAACTCTTCCCATCACGGAATATCAAATTTGTGAATAATAAGTATTTCCGAAAATGTGATTCACTGAAACTAAAAAATATTTGAACCTATACCTACAATGGTGCTAATTGTGCAAATTTTACAATCTTTTGAATATTTTTATATTTTGCAATAAATATGATATTCACAAAATAAACCATAATTGCTAAGCATAAATAAGAGGGCCGCTAGCTAATCAAAATATTACCAACAAATAAAACTAAATATCCAGTTCTGGTTCTATATATTCATAAAACAGCCAGATCCTACTATAACATCCGTTTGGAACAATACATAGGTACTGAGTAGAATATTTACAAATAAATAGATTCTTGAGGTCTACAAAATTATCCAATAATATAATTATCAACAGAATTATCGAATTTACTCCTATAGCTAGACAATAAAATGTAAATAATTTGTGTAGTTAAGTCTGCTTTTTGACATAGGGTAGTAATCCACACTAACTTTTACTTCAACAAATGGTTGCGTGGTCTAGTTGGTTATGGCATCTGCTTAACACGCAGAACGTCCCCAGTTCGATCCTGGGCGGAATCATTTCTTTTTACCTTTTTTATCACTAGGTAATATTTTTTTTAAAAAAATTTTATGATTATGATGAGCAAAAAAATAATGAAGGATGCGAGGTTCGAACTCGCGCGGACACTGTCCAGTAGATCTTAAGTCTACCGCCTTAGACCACTCGGCCAACCCTCCATTTCTGAAGAAGAAAATTAGTCGTTGTATATACCCCAACTTTCATGTACAGGTTATTCTCTAGAAGTAATTGTGAATATAAGAATTGATAATTGAAGAACTTGTATTTCAGACGATTCCTGATCTGCATGTTATGTAGACAATAATTCAGTTCATGGGTAATGTTGTGCTTACTCTTGAAAGTTTGAGTTTTGGGAGGTTTACATATTTACAAGAACGTATATTCCTATATCTTTCGTTACAATAAGTAGAAAATGGTTTATCTATTATAATTATTAGTACAAACAATTTGGACGTCAAAAAAGACAATTCGAAGACTTTTAAGATTTTAAGTGATACTTTGTTCAACATTGTTAATCTTGTTTTAAACTTGTACTATATATTTGTACTTTAATTAAATTAAGTTTATCCTTTTGAATTATGTTTAACAAAATTATATAAAAAATTGCACTAGGAGCGATATCCCAAACTACATTTTATTGGTTTTATTCATAACATCGTTTCTTTAACATGTATACCCAAGAATTTCCTATATATAATAATTTTCAGACTCTCTAGATAAAGTCCACAACATCATTAATTACCTTTTGAACATACTCTTCTCTTTTATCTTCAGGAAGGTTCTGTACGTGTTCCTTTGCTAAATTAACTTTGGCTAGCACTTCTTCCAAGTCCATTCCTTTACGCATTGCAGTCTCATCGTCTTCATTCAGTAATAATCCTTCAACATCTCCTTCTAATAAGCCCTGGGTCATCAGCTCTGCTTTTTCTTGTTTGCTTTTTTCATAATCATGATCCTTGGAAGTATCGGACCATTCGTGTGTATGCAAAATTTCAAGTAATCTTTCTTTACCTAATTTTTCATGATATTCATTGGTTCCTGTTTGAGCCAAATTAATAAATTCAAACCCAAGTGATGTTGCTGAATCTTCAATTTCTTCTGCTTCTTGATGGTCTGTATCCATCGCTATACACACAAATGCATGTTCAGGAATTGAAGGTCTTGTTCTATCCAACACATCTAAAATTTCATTGATATGTTTGGTCAGGTAATTAGCACTCATACAGAATATAATACCTTCAATCACCTCACGTAACTCTTCATGTTCTGGATTGGTGAAGTCTTTATGCCAAGATTCTATGTCCTTGGTCAAACTCTCCTCATCATACTTTTCTGCTCTGGGGTGTGGATACTCATCGATGAAAAGGGTTAAATCTGACGAGTAATACTTGTTTTTGAGACTGGTCTTCACAATAGTACCACTATGAGTGTCTTCAGGAACATCAATTTTCTGGTCAGGGTTTTGACTTTGGGACACAATGTATTCGGCCAAACGGATTTTACCGCTATTAGGCGGTCCAAGGATCAACAAGTGGTTAGGGATCTTCATACTGGTAATGGTGATACAATTGGTACTGATGTTTCAAGTAGGCTGTATTAGTGAATCAGTATACTGTATATAACCTCAAGTCACGTCCTGTATATCGCCACCATCTAATTGCAATACACCCAATAAAACCCCAAAAATAAATATGAGGGCATCTAATTACCTGGCAATTTGAATGTCAAATAGCTCAAATATTCAGTGATGATACATTTACTGTATATTTTTAAACTTTAATTAAATTTGTATGAGTTTAAAGCGTCTTTGGGATGAGATTACCAATATTTGAAGAAACAATTGCCTACCGCTCTGACTGCGCTTTTTTCGACTCGAAAAAATTACATATAACCTATAAAGATATATTATGAAAATTATAAATCTTTTTGTAAATAGTAAATAGCATGTATAACTAATTATCAAGTCTAATATGATAGTTGGATTGCATGAGTGGTTAAACCACCTCTAAAAATTGTCAAGAAATAAGCCGGTCTAGTATAGTGGTTAGTACAGTTCGTTGTGGCCGAACAAACCCAGGTTCGATTCCTGGGACCGGCAGATCTTTTTTGCATTTTTTTGCACCCAGAAACACAAGAAGTGAAGGCCACAGCTAAGCAATCGTTTGCTATACTTGAGACATAATAGGAGACTGCTATGGTCCACTAAAAATGCAATACAGTAAACAAGAAGAACCGACAGAAATTTGGACGTTATTGCCCGTATTCTACCTGTATTAAGGATTATTTATTAAATATAGAGAGAACATAAAGATTAACGGACAACAGAAAGAGAAACACTATACAATTATCACTAGATATAGAGCATTGAATTAAAGATTTGAGTTGGAAATCGCTGGTGATATCAAAGAAGAAGTTTGGAAAGGAACAAAAGCACTATTAAAATTTCTTATTTGGCCAGTCCTTTGATTTCATGGCCACTTTCAGCTATAAAATCACCTTCCTGAAGTATTCTTAAGATCTCTTCATCTTGTCTAGTAGAAGGAGATATTCCTAGCTCACTATTGTTTTCTGAATCTGGCGAAACATCAATACTATTTGCTCTGATATTGAATCCACTAGGTGACTTGTTACCCCATTTCTCAACAAATGATCTGTTGGTCATCAAGGTACCCTCGTCAGTAGATTTTGAGCCATAAGTATTGTTGGATGCAAATCTATTGAGGAAACTGTATGTTTGATTATTGCATTGTGGATCATCATTTGCGGCTTGGGCCCAAGTGGAAGACAATGGAAGTGATAATACCACAAGCTTGATTGTTACTGCAATAAGAGTCTCTTTACTTGAGCCACTTATGGCATACAGAACAATCATTAAGATCGAAGGAACAATCAATGTTTGTGAGGCCATAATGAACAACACATGGAACGCATCGAATTGAGTGAGACCCAAGTATCTTCTTGTTCTAATTGCAAAGCCTAACTTGGTAACAAGAATGAGATTGAAGACATTAACAGAAGCTGCAAAAAGAATATTTGGAAGATTATCAATCCATGCAGATCTATCAGATTCAGACATTGGAGCTCCTGTAAAAAGATTATGGTACATTCTGGAGTTGACTATAGTGCTGTTGATGTAGAAACCTACCAGAGTTGCACCCAATAAACTGGCTGCGAAAGTTAAGCCATAACCCAACATACGGTAATTTGGAGATCTGAAAACAACATAGATTTGGTAGCACATGGTTAATTCAATAAGAAATATAAGTATGACTTCAAAAGCATTCGATGCAACTGTTATCCGATAACTGTTCATCGAAGAAGAGTCAACTAAACCAGTGAAAGCAAAAGAAGCAGCAGAAAGAGGACCTAAAATATAAGCCAAACTTGTGGCTGACTTGATAATTGATACCGTGAGTGTAGCTGAATTTAACATGAACATTGGGGTCTTCTTCTTGTGGAAGTTGATGATAAAAATAATCATGACCAAGATACCACAAGCACCTATAGAAAAACCGTGAACAATAGCCAGGTTGATGGAGGAAATATGATAGTGGTCTATGTCTCCAAATAAAATTGTAGCTTCCTGACCATTGACAGAGTAAGTAAGAGGGATATCTTGGGCATTGGTTGATTGAAGACTGATATTCATTGCAAAATTGTAAGGTGGTTATGAGTATTTGGATGAGATGATTTAAAACAAGCTGTCAGTGTACTAAAATGATCTAATGTCAAAGATGATGCAAATTCTAACAGACTGGGAAGTGGGTTTGACACAAACGGTGTATGTGCAGCTATGCTTCTAGTCTTTGGTTGCGAATAATTAGACTAAGAGTTGAGCTACTTTAAATATAAGAGTATGACGAGATGCACTTCTAAGAGAGTATTCAGTAGTGTTGCTTCTTGACTAGCGATACATTCTAGACAAAGACCATCCATGGTTCTTATATAGTTGGTATGGGCTTCGTAGAGGGTGAAAATATTGGTTTAGTGATCGCATCAACTATATTTCCTAAAACAGGCTACACAATACGACAGTGCGGGTATCAGAAGACCACAGGTTTAGAGGTGGTACGAGATAAGAACAAGGCAGACACCTTGGACCACGGGGTGAAACAGCCCCTTGAATAGCCAAGAAGTCCAAAGAACCACATCTACTAAGTCAGCCTGCCTTTGGGTTAGTTTATAGTGTGAGAGATAGTGGGGAGGACAAATAATAAGTTAACCAATTACCACTGGAAGAAGAACCAGACAGTTGCTAGCCACCGAAGTGACCATAGGATCAACATCCGTGAGTCACCGTATTGAGTGGCTATTTCTTGGACTCTTCTCACAATTTAAACATATTTAGGTCAGCTACTCTTAGAAGGTGGTGATTTGGTTGGAGGATCAGTCGCGATGGTGAGTACAAAATTTTGCAATCAAGACTTAGATCAGCAGAAGACAAAGAAGAAAAAGGCGAAGAGTCAGTAAGACTTGATGTACGCAACACAGAAAGCATCGTACCATGTGTCTAGTCAGGATCTGGCCCTGAAACTGTCACATATATCTCATTTACACTGTGGGGCAGAGGTGGAGTAGATCTGGGGACCCTGAATTTTGAAAATGCCACACCTGACCCAAAACTACCAATCCAGAATTTAACATCAACAGTCTAATTATCAGCTAACGGGTTTCCAGGTCCGAAGTAAAGCGCAAGCTTTGATATATATTTTCTTGACTTTACAGGTTGGTTGGTGTCATTTCAGATGAATCTCGCTTATCCAATGAGGTTAGATGGTAATGAAATTGAGTGGATAAAATAATTTACAAAAATCAAACTCGTTTATGAATCAATAGCGCAACGGAATTAGCTTTTAGAATAACGGATTTGGGTTAGGATATGGCATGTTTCTTTGTCGGAACTTTCCCTTTTCGATCATTAACTAATAGATATAAAGAATACGAGGTGCCCCCACCGAAATAATATCCATCTCCGGTGGGGGCACTGGGGCGTACAACCTGTATGGCACACTTAATTTGTAACAGTAACCACCATCTGTACCTGTACTGTAACCAAGAAAATGATCAACGGCAAGGGTTTTCTTCCGAGATCTTGTGCCGTTCCCGATGCCGTTGCCGTTACCGGGAAAACAATGCAAAGCAACATCTTATTTCACAGGTATTGTGGAGATGAAACTGACGTCAACCTAAATCTGGTTAAGAGTCTCAATAGAAAGTACAATACTCTTGAATTTTGATGTGACATTTTGTCCAAACAGGGAAAAAGTTCGGCTGGGGTTCAGCAGCTTACGAGCTGAATTAGTTTACAATTTTTTTTCATTGCATACGAAAATCGATCGGAGTAAAATTCCATGTGATACAGCATAGTACAGTAAACAAGTCAAGAAAAGATCTACTGGTTAAGCGCAAAATTATACCTTAAGCACAAAACAGGCATCCCCGAGTCAAAGATACGAGAGTACCTTTTTCGAACAGTCATATGGTTGGGCGGATTGTGTGTGTGTGGGAATTTAGTGAAAATTTTTCTACGGATATATGTAATTTTTAGATGTCCACATTTAGTGGGGTAAATTTGGGGGATTTATTGATCGTTCTCGAGATCTGATGACGGTTAGGCGGTTACTATTGGAAGATGGCAGTTTCAAGCAACGTAATATTTTATAGGTTTCTACAGTGAATAAGACAGTCTCTCCATCCTCGGAACAACCTAAGATGCGCGAACAATCGATGTAGTCACCAGTAAGGGTTTTTAATGGTTGTGATGGATGGTGCAATTGTGCACGTGCCGGGAAAATCAAGGTACATCAATGTGGTTACGAACTAAAGGTAGACATTGCGACCTGAAAAATTTGATAAAAAACCACAACCCACGATCATAGCGAAGATTCAATGTGTGGTTGTGTTGGTGGTGGAGGAGGAAAAATGTTGGTTTGGTGGCGGGCACATTTTCTACTGATCTTTTTTTTTGTATCACCAAATAAGAAATTACATTCTAATCTCTGATAAATCGGAAAAATTTGTGTCTCAGAAATCAGGTGTACCTCACAGAATTATTGGGGGATTTATATTACGGGTTATTAAAAATTATTAGATTAACATCAGATAATACAAATCTATGAGTAATAGAGCAAAGGGTTAGGTTCGTAGGTTTATAAGGCTGGGGTCCAAAACGGCATAAAGTAGCGCTAATGGTATGTTTCCGACGGAAAAGCCCGTTCCGGTGACATACTATAGTAGTAGGGTATTGGGTAATATGTAATGGATACCTGTTACAGGTACAACCAATAGTAGACAGAGCCGAGTCTCACAACTGTAAAAGATTAGGTCCGGGTTCATATGTAGGAGGGAAATTTTTAAGTATGCGGACGCGGACCAACAAATTGGGTGTGTGACTCGAGACTGGGTGTGTGTTTGAGAAAATCCTCCAATAGAGTTACTATATTAGAGGGATTAAGATATTAAGTATATATTGTTAGTTATTGTTTTCTAAACTTGTATTACGTAAGGTTGTGGAGAATAGACAGTATATGCGGTCATAATTTAGACTTGTAAGAGGGGTTTTTAGATGTGTGGGATTTGAGTGATGGAGGGGAGAGAACGGTTGTGATAAGCCAGAGGAGTAAAAAACAAAAAAAAAAAAAATTAACCAATTTTTACAGGTTAGGTGCATGCAGCCAAAAAGCGCAATTATCAGCAACGTTCTCCCCAATTGGTACTGATGCATATTAGCCTCAAGATGAATAGATTAACCTGCATTTGACCCCACCTATTGTTACACACCACCGTTCCCAGCTCGAAATGAGATCATCATATATTTATATAACGGTTTTTTCCAAATTATAGATAAAAATATTTATTCAGTACCTGAGCTATACCAATACTATCGTCCTATATTTATTATACAACTAGTTGACTAGTATTTATAAAGAACTAATCTAGTCACTATTCCCCCTACCTATTATTATAGCTGACCAGCACTCAGAACGTTTCCTACACATTAGGATTTAATCAATAGCTCCATAGTATTACACCTTATATCCACACTTATTAGCTGGGATGAGTACGTCCACCATCCTCAACTACAAGATCAACAAGCACCTGACGGTGCAACTCATACCCACACTCGATGAGCTCTTGGCAGACAATAGAAAAGGTCAAGAAAGTGATACCTACTACACGAGGGCAAAATTCATGGAGTACCTTGCCAGTATTCACTGCCTTGAGAACTTAGAGTTCGTGGTGACCATCGACTCTTTCCTTAATAAACCATCTAGAGAAACATGGAAAGAGATCTACAACTGTTTCTTGGCCCCAGATGCCCGTAACGAAATCAACTTACCATACAATATCAAACAAGAGTTGGAAAATGAAAAGAAGTGTCCGGAGATAAAGACTATCAAACGGTGCAGACGGGTGATATATGACGACATCTTGTATAACTTATACAATGAGTTCATGCGCCATGTACGGGCCAAGATTGCATCGGAACAAGCGGCGTCGCAGGCGGTGCCAGTGATATACAGAAGAAAGTCTGAAATTATCTCACCAGATACTATTCCCGTTGACCAACCAAAGCGCAGCAATAGCACAGCCGAATACTACCATGATCAAATTATAGAGCACGATCATGAGGTTGAAGATGATATGGTTTATCTGCGTAACAACAGTGGTTCTACCAATGTGTCAAACATCAATTCTAATTCCAACTCAGCTGCCAGTAGTAGAGGTTCTTCTATTGGACTGATTATGGATACATTTAAGTCAAATGTGGATTACATCAAGTTGAAGAACGTGAGAAAGTTCAAGTTCAGAAGATTCAGTAATGACGCTTGAAACACCATCAACTTCAGGTACAATAAAGTACAATAACCAGTAATTTCTGAAAACGATGATATTGCATTTGCATTTGCATCGGCAGTGCGCACCCGCGGATACTAATACATATACTAGCGGTAATGACGGTACGATTAATAGAGTTATAGATTAATGAATAATACGATATAAAAATAACACCTACCCAACACAAGAATGTAAGAACATAGAGAACCCAACTATTGATTAGTGAAAACTTAGCTCAAAACAATAGTATTGACAATATCACAAGGGTGATTTTAGGGGCCCCCATAGTTTAACTAAAATATTTATTATTAGTCTTTCTATAGTACGCAAGAAGTTGAAATGTGGAGAAACACGATTATTATTGACGCAGACCCGTAATCCTGATTGTTAAACTTTTTGGAAAGAGGGGAGATGTGAAAAATTGCAGACCTGAAAAGGTACAGACATTCTAAGAATTACAGTTTAAACTAAATAACAGAAAAGTACTAGTTATTTGCTAGTTATTTAATAGTTATTGCTAAGGGTTTTTCTTAACTATTGCTGGTTATTTTGTAAATTTTATTACAATGTGTGGCTGTAAGACCGAGACGTTTGAATTCCCATTTATAGAACTAGGACAATTTTAAACCACTCGATTAAACTTTCACAATTCAAAGGTGTAACGCACAGGAGCGCTACTTCCCACCTCCTCATCTGGAACATTGTGCATGATTCATATGTCAAAAGAAAAGAGATACATCTTCTAGACATTTTACATTTACGTTGTCTCAACGGTCCTATCAACATCAAACAACAGCCCAATCGAACCCGAGAATCATTATCAGTATCTGCACAATAAACTAAGCCTGGTATTTTACATATACTGAATACAAAGATACAAAGTCATGACCCAATTAAGATTGACCGAGTGTCTTAGTCCGAATTCATTTCCTAGAAAAGATAAGCCTCTTGTTTCAATCCCCACCCTCCATATCCCCTGATAACCTAACCTGTAAATCGACCATGTCAACTGAATTTATTTTATTTTTACGTCTTGGGACGCCAGTTTTTGATCATTCATTTACGCAAAACACCCAGTAAAAGCTTAATGCTCAAACCGTTGGACCGGGGCTCCCAACGGGGAGGGGATCCACCTAGTTCAGGAGAATAATGGTCACCAAAATACAGTTTCTGTGGCATCAGAGGAGGGGAATTTCATATCCCGTACCTTTCAATTACACTTGCTACTATTGTTATTTAGTGTCTGAACCCGTTTATATTTGCATGTTTACTAGCTCAAGGCTAGTTTTACAAATTTCTAGTGGCTAGAAGTAGAGGCGCAGCTCTGCATTAGATTAACACCCACGAGGGTATTATAGAAGATTATCGGTGACTCTCACGTGTGAATACTCCTCTTGCACGAGAATGTACACGTGACTCGGCCTTTCCCGACTCCACTTGACTCCACACCTCTCCACATAACCTGTTATGGGCCCTCAACTGTAATTATCTTTCTAGCTGGTTATAGCGAAGATTGCTTCCGTAAATTTGCTTCGACCAGCTTCAATTAACTAGTAGATGAAAAGAAATCTCTGGTTAAGCACCTTAGTAGTGATGCATTGCTATAATTAGCCGAGGCTTCTTAAGAGCATAGATGTGCGTATGACTCTACAGACACTTACTGTGGCACATTAATGACTATATTCCCCAAAAAAAGAATGCTACCAGCCAAAATCTACATTTACCAGCCCCCGAGGTCCAATAGACAAAAAAAAATGGGGTAATGTTGTTCTATTTCATCACCAACTAACCAAAGTGGTTTTAGGCAGAAAATAATTTCATGTTTTAAAAATTGTAATAAAAACCAGAATGTCGATCAGACCACTCATTGGTCGCGACATTGCGACAATATCGTGTCTTGTATAATATAACCATTTACGCTAATCATATTTACGGGTGTAATTAAATGGTGTTTCATTTCCAACAAAGCGCCCAATTACATCATTTTTTGATTATCTAAAAATAAATAAAAAAAAAAAAACCACTTACATACATAGTCGATGGCCTAGGTGCCTCTCTGATTTCACCTTAATGACCATCATTGATAGTTACTCACTATGTGTGCCTAAGTAATTCAGGTGGTAATGATTTTTATTTTCTTGTCTTATGTACAGTAGAAAAAAATATAGATAATAGTTTCTTTTCTTTAGATGAATTTTTGGTGATCTTTACAATTTTTATGATACGTTACAAAGAATATACTGGTTACAATTATTAGAATTATTATTTATTGATCGAGGTAAATTGTAATTGTTAAAGGCTTTTCAATTTAGTAACAATGAAGGGTTTAAATTTTTCACAGTTTCCAAGAATTGTGCCATTTTTTCATTTGTCACATTCCATGAAACGAAGTAAATATTTTAAGGTAAAAGCCATCTCTTATCGCGTGCCATGCATTACCAAACATGGAGATAAAGGATTAGGGTTTGGTTTCTTTTTTACCCTTCAAGAATAATGGGTGTGAAAAGTTTTGCCTTCTGTAAGTCTCAGGTGACAAAAGTTTCATAATTATTTTAATCTTCTTCGGGATCAACAAAATATTTGGGGTCCGTTACACAAGCAGTTTCGACATTTTGATCAGCTGGTAAAAACCCAGGATGTAATCCAATAAACTTTCCCATAATGAGCCTGGATCCTGTATATTCCTTGACCACTCTAAGTAGCCTCAGCTTTAAGCCTCTTACCTTGATTGAAGAGGCTTTAGCCTGGAACTGTAAGTGTCCTCCGGCTGGAATGTCACAGCTAATGGAACCACCATTTGAGTTACCATAATTGATTTGTCGAGTGTACTTTGGAGCGAAATTCAAGTACATCGAGAAACTAGGACTGATAGCATGCCCGTTTGCGACTGTAAGCCCCATAGACCAAGATTGCGTATATGTAGCTGTGTCACTAGCCTCGTTCTTACGCACAGGGCCTAGAGGAATCCATTTTGCCTCGATATCTTCATACTCTGCTTCTGAAAAATCTATCTGGGTGAACTCGGTAGGTTCAGGAGTCGTAACAGTACCATTCTGATCGGCACTAGGCTCGTAGGAGTCATCCACGAAGCGAGCAGCTATTTCGTTATTCATTACCATCGAAGGTGGTTCGTTGACTCTCACTATATGGTTTTTAGCTAGATATTCTGGTGTAAGTAGACTAATATTATCAACCTCAGGAATCTCATGTTGGGTATCAAGAATCGATTGTTTGAGGGCATTTGGCTTTACTGAGTGAAACCCTGGACGAACAACTCCAGAAAGCACACATGGTAAGGCTAATAGGATGAAGGAAATTTGCATAGTGGCTACTTTTTGTTGCAAGATGTTGTCTAGTTGGTCGCAATTTATATGTCTTATTTTTCGCAGCCATTAGCAGAATAAGCCTACAAGCAGAAAGAACAAAGACTACATAGAACCATGATTGCCTTTGCTTGTGCACTATAGATTATGTCTTGAGTAGTCGACTTTACAAGTTTAATGAATACGCAGATTAGTATATTAGGTTAAGGGTTCTATTTACAGTGGTAATTATATGTAGAATAGGTACCAACTTGGGCACTAATACAGATAGCGGAAAGCACGGTTCTGTATGTCTGTCAAGTCCAAGAATTCGTGGTTTTCTGGCATTTCAACCACCTCTTTGTCTCTCTTTTGATTTTCCTTTCTAGCTATGTACCCCACTAAAAGTGTTAATGGAATACAAGCCGCTTGTGTAACTAAAATTGTGATTTTAGCAGGTCTATAGTCTGGAGCTGAGTTAGCTTGGAAGAGCTGAGGACCAATAATGCACCCAATAGAAAAGGCAATCATGGTCATAGCACTTCTGAAGAACTTTTTGGTAGTTCCCGAGGTGTTAGCACTAATCCAGGCATAGATCAAGGTGATGGCTGAAGATCCACTGTACAACAAATAGAGACCGAATAAGTTGGCCATTCTGTTGGTGTGGTAGTTAGTAGACAAAAGCATTATAGCACCCACAAGAGTAGGAATAAACATGGACACAGTGATATAAGTAATATGACCGAAGTATGAGACTAATTGGGTGGCAGTAATGATAATTATTATAATCAATACACCAATTGGTATTTGAAGTAATGCAGATTCGTATGGATTGAAACCAAAAGAAAGAGTCACTGTAACACTGAATGTACCAACCGATCCAGTGACGATTTGCGAAACAAGAGTCAAAAAGAAAAATGGCCATGTCAATTTATCCTTAAATAATAATTCCATAATATGATCCTTTTTGAATTTCTTACTAATTGTACCCGTTTGATTTACTCTGACATTTTCCAAGACCCAAGCCTTTTCCTCTTGGGTCAAGAAGTTTGCTTCGGTGACATTATTAGGCAAGAAGAAAGCGACAAATGCACCGAATAATGCGGTGATAATTCCCATGAAAAGGAACAAAATTTGCCATGATTGCAAACGAGTAGTATGGACATGTTGGAAACCAAAGGAGAGCAAACTACCCACTATAGTCGCAGTACCAGCCATGACTGACCACACACCCATTCTGGTAGCTTGCTGAGACTTGGTATAGTACATACCACTAATAACGATCAAGGCAACTGCTGAAGAAGCTTCAAAAAGCCCAAGAAGAGTACGGACCACCATAAGTGATGCATATGTCTTACAGGCAGCATGGCACGATACTACAACTCCCCAGCACACGATAAAGAATCCCAAAGTCTTGGAGAGTGGGAAGATTTGTAACATTGATGCAACTATCGGCTCTCCGAAGATGTATGCTGCATAGAATATGGTAGACAAGTTGGCGAACTGGTTACCCACCAAATGAGTCTTTATACCCATAGCAGCCGCATAGTTAAGAAGCGACTTATCCAAGAATTGAAGAAAGTAGATTCCACAGAGTAAGGTCATAATATGCAAATCTAACTTTCTGGTAACTTTAGCAGCGTTTACCGGTTCCAGAGGAGTTGTTCCCTTTTCGACCACAAACCTAAATGCTTCGTCATACGAGGAATCCTTAGAATGGATATCCGAAGACGAATGGGTCTGGACTGAGCCTACTTTTTCTAGATCCATGTTTCAAATTGCCTAAACCGTTGGTGATCTGCGATGCTGGTAAATGTGGAGTTGTGCAACAGAAATCTAGACTATCTTGGCCAATTACACCCCAAAAAGCTCGGTTCTGGTGCTTGCTAGATACTGGTAGAAGATGGGAAGTAACTACATCGAGAAGAGGATCGGGTCTTATATGTTCAGCCGCATCAGAGACTCCCGTAATTATTAGATCTTTGGTATGCACCTAGAAATCCATGCGCTTAGGCGAACTGCTCCCTGTTGGAGATGTTGGAGTAGTTTAGTGCTGATCACGTGACTCGGCTCTCACCTACAAAACACCTCACTTACTAGGCTCGTGGTGTGCTTTTGTGATACATGCGAAGCTTCTTTATCGGGAAGCTTAATCTTATCCAGTGGTTTTACTCTAGTACGCCAAGCTCTCCCTATCGGTTAAAAAGTCCAAAGTCCAACCTCCAATTGGTGGTTCCGAAATGCTGAAAGTTCAGTACCGCCTTACGGACTTTGCCTCAAGAATACAATAGCAGTTTATTCATTTGGTCCGTTAATTCCGAATCTTGCATTGGACTTTTTATTGAGCCTACCAAACCCGAATGGTTGCAAAATTGTTATCTTGACAGTAACCCCAATTGTACGAACGAGGCTAATTTAGTGTGAAAAATCGAGGCTGAACGAGATGGTTGCCAGTAGGCACTAGGGAGTTTGAAGAGCCTCCCCCTCGAATCCTTATTCCCATCTGTTTTCCTGTCAATACTATAAAGTAGATTTTGAAACTATGTGACAGCAAGAACAAAACCTTTGGGCCATCCATAGCATGGATACAATTAGTATTAAGCTTTGGCTGTGTTAGACCGTTCCCAGAGTGGAAGTACATAAGTACAATTATTTCAAAGTTGCTGTGTAGTTTTTCATTAGGGCGTTGTTGATTGTATTAAAATGGCGATATTCACTCATAAAAGGCAATCATAACATTGAAAACAAGCAATGGCTGGAAAACCTAGCAATATTTTCAATCCTTATTTTCGAGCTTGTTTTGTAGAATAATACTTAGATTAAGGTTCAGCATGCTAGTATTGGATGTAAACATCTTTAACTTTTCTTTTTGTTCCGAGCTTATTTTCTGTAAACATAGTATTCTAAAGAACGATTTTTTAATGTCAATTAAATTTTTAGTACCAATCTAATTTTCCTTAGCTTTGGCTCTACAAATCTACTAAAACTAGGTTGTTTTGGTGGCTTCGTAGCGTGGTGATAAGTACTGCATTCTTGCTTCTCAAATCACTTAATTATCAGTGACTTACCCCTCCCCTGTCAATTCAACATCCCTTGATGTAGTCAGGACACAAATGTGAATACATGACAGGTCATGGAACGGGTCCACTGTCTTCCGAAAGATACCTCCTTCCGTATCCTTGCCAAAAAAAAAAAAAATCAAGAGTCCAGAACTATTCAAAAATTAAATTCAAAATGCAAATTCAAAATCGAATGATCACTTCCATTATCACAAACCTGTTTGGTTGATAAAAATTAAAATTATTTACTTACGAAGTCACTCTATCCATTTTAAAAAAAAAAATTAAATTAAATTGATTATCACAGTCTTAAGGTTTGGTTCTTCCGAAATAGGTTCGAAAAACACAAACCAATTGGTTAATTTATGTTGATAATTTTTGCTTATTATTCACATGGTTTATGCTATAGATTTCTGGTCTTGCTACGTATCTGTAAGCGCAATTCCTGGCCAATAATTGTTCATATTGTATCATAATCACTATTGTAAAAAGCTTAAGCCAGGATTTTGATCCGAAGAAGTTCCGGTGGAAAATCCGAAGCACCCGTAGTATGGTATTCTTTAATATCACGTGGGCCAAAGCAAGGAAGGTTATATACTCTTGGCATGTGTAGAAAGAAGCCCCACTATTTCAGCCTGAATTTTAGACACGATGCATTGTTTATATGCATCCTGGTGTCAAATGATAGGCTTTGTTGCATAGGAACCCATGTCCCCAGTCTATGAGCCACAACAACCTAAAACTTTCATGCACTAAAATCGTGGAGATATACCGAAGTTTGGATGTTTTGGATAGAATACCGAACGGTCTTAAGCCAATTAAGGGCTGGAAAGAGGGGTTTGATTCTATAGATGTTTCAAGCTGGAGATCTAAATTATAGAGTTTACTCCTTCGTTACCCCTACAAACTGGTGTACAACGAGTAAATTGTATTCCAGATAATGCAAAAGAAAACTGTGGTGAAATTTTTAGTCACCCCAGAAGTATGATTGCAATCAGTACCTTTTGTGTATATGACAGGTTGAAATTTCGGAACTGGGTAAATGCCGGTGATCCAGCCGAACGGTTGATACGAGGTTAGGGTTAAATTAGTGTGATTATTTGGATTGATTTGGACTATTGCGCACTATAATTCCAAGCCTTAACCATTGTCATTTGCAGTAATTGGATTATCATGGTTCCTAAACTCTCGGATATCCGAAACCATTGTAACTATGAAACTGATAATTACCTGATTTTTGCTATCTTCATGATGATAATTGCAATAAACTAACCGATTACAATGGCCACAAGTACCCGAACGGTTTTTTTTTTTTTTTTTTGCAATTAATTCATTAAAGCCGAATTGCATCAGTTATTCACATGGTCAGTTTCTAGACTATCGTAATTCTTGTTTCAGAAATTCCAATAGCACTAAATAGTCACAAGTAGTTATTGTACAACTCGTGGTACCTTTTCATGCAATTGAATAATGAATTTTAAAACAATTCAAATAATTATACACTTATAATATTTCAAAACCGTTTGGTTATACAATTATAATATTATACAATTATACAATTTATTTTGGTTTCCTGAAGGCTTTTCCGTTGGCTTAAAGACTGTTGATAAACAATTACAGCCTGATGATAATTATTGTATGACCCTTCGATACAGTTACGGTTATTGTTGTTGTTAATTGAAATTGCGCTTCGGTATTTGCGCAGTCTACCGAGTCTCGGATCGAAACCATTTTAGTTCATAGATTGATTGCACCCTTGCCGCCACCCCGGCCCGTTAACTATAGCCCAAACCTTCCTCGGTAACTTGGCTCAAACCCAGTCAAATCCAGGCTCCCCCCAAATAGGATTCGGTGCGTCTGATCCTGCACTTTTCCCCACCAAAGTATGGATAGTCACGTGAGGGGCCCTTTTTGCCAAGATATTTGAAGCAGGATAACGATCTAACAATAATAAATGGAGCTGCTATGACGCCCCAATCTGATTTCGCTCGCTAATTAAGCACAGGGCCCAGCTGCAGACGTGCAACCGTTTGATGCATCTTCTGTTTGTCTGATAACGATAAGAATCTAGTTTGATGGTGTCCTATTGAACCCTCCTGGACCCCTCGACACCCTTGAATCTCGGCTGTGATGGTCAGCGGTTTTAAAGAGGAGGAAACAGAGTCGGAACCGACGGGTGGAGAATACCCGCTAACCAATTAAAATGCAGTATTGCGATTCTAGGTCAGTATTAGTTTAGTGCATCGTGCGTTTTTTTGGCGAAACTAGCGTATTTGCACATCTAGTGTGGCCCACTGCGGTGATAAAAAAAAAAAAAAAAAAAAAAAAATTAAATCTCTCAAAAATATATGTAACTTTGCGCAAATTAATCCTTTTAGGCATGTGATGGCCGAAACAACTCTTAGGGATATCCGAGACACTTAGGTAAACAACATGAGCACTTATTTATTCGTCTGGGCATTTCATATTATGCAGCCATAAGCTTATCATTACATTCGTGCGAGCCTATTACCCACGTTTTTCTGGTTATATACTCCAAGTCAGCCTCACCCCTCTTGTCGGAGATAAAAATAAACTGTGAGGCTTAGGATTATTTTATTCACGTATTGTCGGTAATAATTTTCTATGTACACCGTCGTTTTTCTGCGTCGTACCTAAACCTTGTTAGGAGTGGGAAATAAAGATATCAGACCGTGATTGACAGATTTCACATACCCAATTTTAAGTTTAATGGTTATTTTTAAAGCTCCAGTATAAGTGTATATATACATCGTCAATCCCGTTCAAAATTTACCAAAATTGATTAGTTTATCACCAGTCACAATTCAACTCTATCATCACTTATTAATTTCTTGTTCTAGACTCTCTAAACATAGTCTAATAAAGATCATATTAGATCTGCACAATTGTATCGAATGAACTAAAACAAAGTTGTCTGAACTTCAAGTTTCATTATCTATTCCCATTGGTTATCATTTAAATCATACCACCATGTCTAACCCTTACCCAGAATACTACTCCGGATCACCATCGAATCCATACCAATACTTGGACTCCAAACTTCCAGCCATCTATGTTCCTGGCCAATCCAAATCCAGGGATGTTCAAGGCCAATACCAATATGGTCTCCCTAACGATTATGCTTACACATACTTTGGGACTGCAAACGGTAACAACGTTGGCAATACCAGTTCTTTAGGTTCTAACACCAATATGAATACCAATAACGGCTCCCTTAGTAATCCAGGTGCTAGTGCCAATGCTGGCGCTGCCGCCGCCGCTGCTGCTGCTGTTGCCAACAACCAGTCAAGGATGGTGGCATACTTCAACTCATCTTCCCCAAATAATAATGTGGGTGCTGCCAACTCCTACCCACAATCTTACTCGTCACTTTCGTACCAGTACCCAAACTACATTGCCTCCTCGCAATCACTCCCTCCACCAATGTCCTACGCTGGTAATGGGACAGCCCCTTCCACCGCACCAGCGCAGGCGCCTGTGGTGTCTGCTAAGCCAAGCAGTCCTCATGATTCATATCCTTCGAGAAACGCTCCAATAGATTACTCCTCCCTTGTGTCATATACTATTTCTCCTTCTCTCAAGAGAAAAAGAAGAAAGGCCAAATCTGTGAGCGAAGTATCTGCTGATCCAAAGGCTGCTACCTTTGCTTGTCAAGTATGCCACAAGATGTTTCAAAAGCAATATAACCTCAAGTCCCACATGAAGATTCACTTCTCAGAAAAGCCTTTCCAATGTGCAAAGTGTCCAAAACGTTTTGCCCGTTCTCATGACAAGAAGCGTCACGAACTTCTTCATGAAGGTGTTAAGAACTTCAAGTGCGAAGGCTACTTGAAGGACGGAGTGACGAAATGGGGTTGTGGCAAGAAGTTTGCCAGATCAGATGCTTTATCCCGTCACTTCAGAACCGAAACTGGCTGGCTTTGTATCCGTCCATTGATGGAAGAGCTGAAGCACTTAGAGGGCAAAGAGTTTGACGAAGAGCCTGACGAGGAGGGTGAGAAGTACATGTACAACTCCTCATTAATAAGGAGACTCATCCAGAGCAAGTAAGGGTCTTACCTTAGGAGCTTAACGGTAAGATGCTGTTAGTCTTTGACGGTTTTTTTGGTGTCAGACTTCAGTATCTTCAACTACAACAACAATAACAATAACAACTGCCTATTTACAGGCAATAATTTAGCAAGCGATCAACGTTAGGTTGAACTTGACTTTTTTGGCGATCTTCCTACGATTGTATTTATTTGCTGGCCAGGACACCTTCATTTCGACTTTAGTATATAGGATAATTTAGATACGAGTAATAATTATTAATGCCAAGATGTAGATCAACTGGTGATCATTCCAGCTACAATTCTTTTGCCAAGGATGTTTAGATATCTCAGGTTGATGTAAATCAGCTGAACAATAGAATGATACGGTTACAGAGTCATAAAGTTAACAAGTGATACAGTCTACTGTTATTACGATATTAAATTCGCGTTAGTGGTTTAATGTTTGTTGCTCTTGCTACTCAAATTTCCAAAAGTCTTAGGATTTTAGGAATTAGTTGTTGGTGGTGATGGGTGCAAAAAGGAAATGAAAAGTGAAAAATCTTTGAAAAATCGGTGAAAAAGATTTCGGAGAAATTCTAGGCTCGTCTCCTCATAATCTATTTCTGGTTTTTTTTGGCTTCAGCCGTTCTGTTTGTTGATTGATCTTGATGGGGCTTCGATTATTATCAGACGTATAGGTGAGGCTTATGACGCTGATGGAGTTGGTGGGGCATGAGGGGCTGATGAGGCTTAATGTTATGGGGGGCTAAATCTTGGGGCTTAGGAGGTTGCAGCATCTCTGTCAATAAGAAAGTCTTGGCAAGTTATATTTTATAATTTACGTCAAGCCGCGCGGGGCTCATTACAAACAGAAACATCTCTAATGATCAAGCGAACAAACCAACAATCGTACAAAAGGGTCTGTTCTTAAGAAATATTTCTGTATGCAAGATCTTGGTTCAAAATCGAAAGGTTTCAAACCATATCTATCATATTAGCAGCCGTACAAGCAGTTTCAAGTGGTGTTGGTGAGGGTCTGGATTTGAGGTTGTAAGAAAATATTCAGGTGTCATTCCTTTCATTCCTATACATATCAGCTGTTCTGGAATGTATTTACCCTGTACTGAGTTCGGATCAATAGCTCCTTGAACCTTGTGCTGTTTGATGCACCAAATCCAAATGCAACTGACGCCTGTTGCAATCAATCCAACTAGTATGTTGTTCACAGCCGTATCTGTAGCGTGAGCCATAATTACACTATTACTCCGAGCTAATAGGGGAAAATCGCTCAAAAGCCATAGTGCTATATCCCCTTTTGACTACAAGCTTATTGCCTCTAGAAATCTCTCTATATTGCTGCTAAAAATTATCATTACTATCTAATCAATATGATCACCACAAAAAAAACGTAGTGAATATGCGAAACCGGCGAAGACCGCTTTCTCCAGGTTTCTCCACACACAATCATTATAATAGCACTTTCTGGAACAGTTTGTGCATCGCAAACACTCACAATTAGTAGCTGCACCAATGCAAGGAACAAGCTGGTTCTTTGCGTCCAGTGCTGATGAAATTCGAAGTACACTGTACCAAACGGCTGATACTCAAATGGCACCTTTCAAAAATAACAGACCAACCACAAAAACCAAAAGGCTAAAACGTTCTAGACACAACAAGTCAAACGATTATCAGCACTATGACGTCGACCCCTAAAATTCCAACATCTACAACCCCTATAACTACTACTATTACTGACATGGTGTCATAAGTGGTGGGGTTAATCCGAACCCATACTTCATATAAGATACTGGGGCTAATTATAGAACATCAATGTACAATTACGACATACATAGTAAAAAGGAATCAGAAATTTTTCGGACTACACCCCGAACGGTCTGATTACAAAGCGCTAATGTACACCTGATAGGAACCTACATGAAGTAGAAGTGTACGTTGTTACATCAAAATCGTTAATTATTATATGAAACCCTAATTTGCCCATCTTACCAGAATAAAACCACTTGGACCATTTGGACCATAGAAAAAGAAACTAAATCACACACTATCATATCAACTGTCTAAAAATGCCGCATCTTCAAGTTCTAGCTCTTCAAGTTCTTCACCCAGTTATTGGCTTTGATAACTTCAATTAATGTGTTTGACAAATGTAACATCTTGAAATAGCCGTACCACAGACTCCTCCTATTTTCACTCTATTACCTTAATATCGTTTTCCCTGAAGAACAGAAGTTCCAGCACTTTCGTGTGTTCCTCCCTAAAGTGCCTCAAGTACTTCGTCAACCTACGGTCCTTGGTTACACTGGTACCGTCTGCCTCAATACACTCATAGCAAGCGGGACAGAACACTCCTGGCTTGATATAGTACTGGATCTCAGATGTCCTGTTCGTGTTCCTGGGATTAACTCTGGGTAACATGTAAACCAGGGGAAGTACGGGGTCAGGCACTATGTAGTTGTCTGTGAGTATTCCGTGGTAAAGTGCCAAATGCTGGCCATACGAAGAGGTTTTGATGTTGAAGAAACGAGGAATCTCACAGTAGGGACACAACCCACATCTGGTGGTGTTGATGGGCTCTCCGCTAACGGGGTCAACTTTGTAGCGGAAGAACTCTGTCTGGTAGGGATACTGGAGCTCAAATCTGGGGTTTTTCTCGTACCTTATCACTGGGTGAGACTCCATTTCTTCCATGAGATTGGGACGGGTATACTTTGTGCGTGGTATAGTCGTCTCTGGTCCTACTCTTGGTGTGCTATAGTACATCTTGGGATCTAGATCAAATAGCCTTTGCTGGAATCCTGTCGGGTACTTGTTTCTGGCTATATTGTGGATTTTCCACACAATCTGATAAGTGGTTATATGGCGATACTCTTCCAATGGACGCTTCCAGATGACAGAGTAGTTGAGACTACCATTGGAAGCAATATTGTGGTTTTCTGCACTTCCAAAGTCACTACCAATATCCCTTGAGGATGGTACTACTTCCTTATGTGTACTTGAATTGGATGCCTTATTGTTAAAATTTGAGCTTTTTTCAGATTTTTCATATTTTTGTATACTTTCAGATACAGTCAAATTTTTGAACTTTAAAACAGAAGAGTCTCCATCAGATCGTGCAAGGGAGCTGAAATTAGGACTTCCCAATTCTACCAGAGATGAAAGTTTTGTCTCTATCTCCTTCTGATAGGAAACGTATTTTTTTGCACCCTTATCCAGTATACCTTGAGATTGTTCTTCACTACCTTGCTCAAATTGCAGCACTCCTTCATTCAGTCCATTGGTCACAAGAACATAGCTTGCTGAGAATGATTCAGACTGTTCAAACTCTCGTCTAAGCCGTTCAATTGTTGTGTTGGTAGACTTGATCTCGTTTCCAGATAATACTTCCAACCTCCCAGCTGTGTCTCTTGAAGAATAGTACCTAGGGCGAAACTCATATTGTGGACTATAATTATCGTCTGCAACAAGCCCTATTATTTCCTGCTCTTCCACTTCGCCCTCATAAGTCATCTGTCTATAAGCACTGTTTGCCATACCTACTGAAATCAAGTTATCCATACTCGAAGCCAGAGTGGGAAAGTTATACTCAAAACCTTTCTGGTTTTTATCCGAACCTCGAGAGTTAATCCCACTAAAATTAGGCTTCAAATTCAGCAGGGGGTCAACCATAGCCGAGTCTAACATGGTGATATCTTGAGAAGGATGGGAAAAGGGAAATAATCCAGAATTTACATAGTTCCTATGGTGGCTTGCTGGAGGCAAGCTTGAGCTTTTCATGGTGATGTCTGACCCTGAAAACAGCCCAAACGGGGTGAGTCGTGATTGGGGAATTGGTAAAGCATCCATAGCTAGTAAATAGCGAGGTTAAATGACTGTTAAATGATGAATATGGGTTTATAGTAGTTCTGTATGTACTGCGATTGTGGAATGGGTGCAAAAAATTGTTTTTGTGTTCAGTCCATAGATACAAATTACCCTAGTCAGGTGGATAGTTGAAAGTGTAGTAGACAGATTGCTTGTCAGTGTAGAGGTGGGAGTGGTGAAGAGGTAAAGATAGAGGTTTTAGAGTGGTAGTGCTGATGTTACAGTGATAGAGTAGTGAAGAAGTAATGAGTATATAGCATATGGCTTGAACTCGCAATCCATACTGGATGAAAATATTACTTAAAATAATATAATGGCACCTAAACACGAAAATGGTAGCAGATATCAAGAAAGAATGGAAAGTATAGTGAAAAATAGTATAAAAAGTTCCATCTTTACAGTCTTTATTGTCTTTTCGATTGATGAATTTGACTATACACTGGAGAGAGAGTATAATGAAGACAAAAACGAAATATATGTAACGAAAAGAGATGGGATTGGATGCGTCTTTTCCATGTTTGCTTGTACTGGTATAAAAAATAGACATTTGAAATAAATACCGTTTCTTCTCCTTATATAGTATTACCTCAAGTACAGATCTCGGAATTGTTCGGATACCGAGCAAGCACCAATTAACTTGATAGTCTCTCAATAAACTGTCCCCTCGAACCAAACAAAACCATTATTATAAGAAGAAACAACCGCACCAGGCCCATAGTCTCTAAGCTCGTAAAGCCCAAAACCAACTCCTTTTGTTCTATTTCAAGTGTCTATTTCTGGTGTCCACCGTATATGTCTCGGACTGAAACTGTCACAAACCCAACTCCACGTTTCGGCGATCTACACGTTTTCGCACTTGCCAGACAGCCATACCGAGCCAAGGCTACACTATCAAATAAACTGTTCGATACACCCTTTGGCACAATCGGTTCAATTAGCAGGTATATACGTCGAACTCACCCATACCGTCCAGATACAACTCTCAAAAGGCGATTTTTCAGCTTCCTTGGGGCCCGATCCGCGGGTTTACGTACCCCGGATAAACCAACGGCTACACAACCATACCAGTAATCTCAAGTAAAAACACCAAAACTCAAGCAAATTCAATCTGAAAAAGACCCCACCCCACCATAGCCACCATCACCTTTCTATCCCACCAACTTTTAGTCCCATATACGAACTCTACTACCCCAGATTCTTCCCCTACCTCCTACCACTACTTTTTTTTGCACCCAACCACGTGACGCCGAATGTTCTGGAAAATTTTTCCACCAATCCCTCACTATAAAACCAACCCCAGTTCCTTGAATTTGCCCCATATCCACAATGTTGAGAACCACCCGTCAATCCATCAACAGATCCTTTATCCGTAACATCTCCCACAAAGAATTGAAGTTCGGTGTCGAAGGTAGAGCCGCCCTTTTAAAGGGTGTCAACACCTTAGCCGACGCTGTTTCTGTCACTTTAGGTCCAAAAGGTCGTAATGTCTTAATTGAACAACCATTCGGATCTCCAAAGATCACCAAGGATGGTGTTACTGTTGCCAGATCCATCACTTTAGCCGACAAGTTCGAAGACTTGGGTGCTAAGTTGTTACAAGAAGTTGCTTCCAAGACCAACGAAAGTGCTGGTGATGGTACTACTTCCGCCACTGTTCTTGGTAGATCTATTTTCACTGAATCTGTTAAGAATGTTGCTGCTGGTTGTAACCCAATGGACTTGAGAAGAGGTTCCCAAGCTGCCGTTGAAGCCGTTGTTAACTTTTTACAACAAAACAAGAAGGAAATCACTACTTCTGAAGAAATTGCTCAAGTTGCTACTATCTCCGCTAACGGTGACAAGCACATTGGTGATTTATTAGCTTCTGCCATGGAAAAGGTTGGTAAGGAAGGTGTTATCACCGTTAAGGAAGGTAAGACCTTAGAAGATGAATTGGAAGTTACCGAAGGTATGAGATTCGACCGTGGTTTCATTTCTCCTTACTTCATTACCAACACCAAGAGTGGTAAGGTTGAATTTGAAAACCCATTGGTTTTATTATCTGAAAAGAAGATCTCTTCTATCCAAGATATTTTACCATCTTTGGAATTATCCAACCAAAGTAGAAGACCATTATTAATTCTTGCTGAAGATGTTGATGGTGAAGCTTTGGCTGCTTGTATCTTGAACAAGTTGAGAGGTCAAGTCCAAGTTTGTGCTGTTAAGGCCCCAGGTTTCGGTGACAACAGAAAGAACACCTTAGGTGATATTGCTATCCTTACTGGTG
Organism: Suhomyces anneliseae; assembly: GCA_030568535.1. Lineage (NCBI taxonomy): Eukaryota > Fungi > Ascomycota > Pichiomycetes > Serinales > Debaryomycetaceae > Suhomyces > Suhomyces anneliseae. The sequence goes on along the minus strand of JAJMGB010000013.1, from coordinate 149,830 downwards.
GTACCGTCTTCACTGAAGAATTAGACTTGAAGCCAGAAAACGCTACCATTGACTTGTTAGGTTCTGCTGGTTCTATTACCATCTCCAAGGAAGACACCGTTGTCTTAAACGGTGAAGGTTCTAAGGACAACATCCTTTCCAGATGTGAACAAATCAGAACTGTTATTTCTGACCCAGTCACTACTGAATACGAAAAGGAAAAATTACAAGAAAGATTAGCCAAGTTATCCGGTGGTGTTGCCGTCATTAAGGTTGGTGGTTCCTCTGAAGTCGAAGTCGGTGAAAAGAAGGACCGTTACGACGATGCTTTGAACGCTACCAGAGCTGCTGTTCAAGAAGGTATCTTACCAGGTGGTGGTACTGCTTTAATCAAGGCTTCTAGAATCTTGGATGAAGTTAAGGCTAAGACTGAAAACTTCGACCAAACCTTAGGTGTTGAAATCATCAGATCTGCTATCTCTAAGCCAGGTAGAAGAATCATTGAAAACGCTGGTGAAGAAGGTTCCGTTATTGTCGGTAAGATTTACGATGAACCAGAATTCAACAGAGGTTACGATTCTGCCAAGGGTGAATTCACCGATATGATCGCTGCCGGTATCATTGATCCATTCAAGGTTGTCAAGAACGGTTTAGTCGATGCCAGTGGTGTCGCTTCCTTATTGGCCACTACTGAATGTGCTATTGTTGATGCTCCAGAACCAAAGGGTGCTGCTGCTCCACCTGCTCCACCAGCCGGTATGGGTGGTATGCCAGGTATGTTCTAAACGAGCCTAAAATAAAGGCTTAGTTCAAGGACTACTCAACAAGCACACGAAGAAATAAATAAAGAAGAAGAAAAAACAAAAGTGTGGAGTTCTCTTTTTGAAATATAATGTGAGTCATGATTCAAAATTAAATCAGATCACCATTAAGAAACTACTCACTAATAACCGTATATCTCAATGTATATAGTCAAATATAGGGTTAGAATGACGGAAACGATACCCCGACTGGCACGTTGTACTGCCGGTAGATGTAGACCACGAATAAGCTGAATTACAATTGCAATTGAAATGTACAGATTAGAGATTTAAAGTGACTCACTGCTATTTTACTCACGTGATCAGTCACATGATTCCAGATCATCACATCTCAAAGCGTAACCAAACTTTATCAGTAACCATCAAAACGCCCCAAAAGAGCGCTCAACAGCCCAGTCGGTCCGGAGTCCGTTGTTGAGATGTTCGAAGATATCACGTTCCCGTTCCAGTTCAAGGAGGGAAATGTCAAGAAGCTCGAGCGGCTCATGCTGCGATACAAAGTAAACAAGAAGTACCAGGAAATATGCAAGTTAAAGACACTTTCAAAGAAACAACGGAAGATCTTGAAGAGTAACAAAGACAAAGCACTTACGGTAATCCAACAAGAATTAGCACAAAAGCCGAAACCCGAAGAGACTTACGAAATATGGCACCAAATCAACAATATCAACGAGAACTTGAAGCAACAGAATCCAAGTCTAACAGCACCAGAATTGGCAGAAAAAGTGATTGAACAAATAGACGATGTTCCAGAAGAAACAAGCGGCGAAGTTTTGGAAGCCCAGGAGACCCTTGAAAAGTACAGTCAACAATTTGATCCTAGTCCATCGTGGGTCAAACAGAACTGGCTCGTAGAAGCCAATGGACTTGAGGTGAAACAACATGAAACTTACCAGCCACTGGAATACTATCCTCGGCACCATGTGGGAAACCTCAAGACGCTTTTACACCTCAACATGCTCAGACGGAACTGGGACTTGGCATATAAAATATTCTGCATTTTGATCCGGATCCCTTTGGTGGATCTCCGGTCTATTTGGCCCATGGGAATTGAAATTCTCCGCCAAAGAAGGAACAAGGACAAGGGCCGCCACAAGGACGAACGGTTCTTCGAGTGGCTCCTGTCTTACTACGTCATTACCAACTTAAACGCTGCATTTAACAAGGGAACTTCCCGGAAATTGGCCGCTCCCATCTGGCGGAGTGGGTCCAAATTGCATGCTCCTGTGTATTCAGTGAGCCACTTATGGGTGCTATTAATGAACGAAGAGTACCAGAAACTCAAGGAGAAATTGGAGGAACTCATTTTGGGGGCTCCATTCCACTCCGAGGGTGTTTGTTACTTTTTATTGGCAATGTGTGATATTTTACAAAGCATAGAATTGATTAATAATGAAGGGAAAAAGGTTTCACCTACCGCCATTGTTTCCAGCATGAAGTCTGTCTATACTAATTTGGTACGAAGTGAAGAACTCGGTTTCGGTTACCCCAAGGACGATCTCCAGCGCCAGATCAACCTCTTGTTGGAGGCTGCTGGAAGCGAAGAAGTTATACGATTAGTTCCAGAAAACGACGATGCTGATGAAACAAATAACGGTGATAGCGCATCGGATGGCTCTGATGATGATGAGGAAGAAGAAGAAGACGATACCAACAAGCTACAGACTTCAAAACCCGTCCCGGTCACATATCCAGAAGACTACGAAGAGACTCAGTACGATAACGAAGGTAACGCTTACCAGGACAAGGGCTATGATGACTACCAGGACGCCCAACCACGGGATCTAGACGACCTGGAAGACCAAGAAGGTAATGAAGACGCGAATAACGATATGGAAATGGATTTCGATTTCGACTAGTTCCATCCATCACCAACAATACAAGGCCAATCACCAACCAACATTACAAATAGACATTACTCCCAACATTTACAATTCATTGACACTAGCACTGTGTCGCTACAGCTTCTAACCTTTATAATGAGATTAACGGTTAGCCAGTTGAATAATATAGTTCATTAACGAGTCTACGACATAGATATATATATACGTATTATAGAGGATCGCAAGATCAAACTGTAGGACCAAGCGGATAATGGGCGAAACATCAGTTATGCTGGGTTTCTTATGAACAAGTAGTAGGAGGTAATGCTCTGGTTCGTGTATCGGATCGTCTTTATGAACTGATGGATCTGTTCTGTTCATAATTCGTTATATGGCTGAATGCCAATGGTATCAAGTGAGACGAAATTGTGTTTCTTTGCAGGTAGAGAACCGGTAATCATCTCGTGTTAGTTTAATTATTTTTTGCTGTGATATGAACATGTAACTGGTTTGAATGTCTTTGGAAGAAAGAGTGATTTAATGAGTGTTCCATACAGTTAGGAAGGTCTGATAAGGGTAAGTTCTCGGTTAGGTTCCTTTCTCTTTACCCTTAAATTACCCTGGTTAATAGTAGAGAAATTCACTCCATACTCAGCATTCGATTGGCCCAATGAAACATTGATAGGCTCAAATGGTGTCTGTCTGGTAAGAGGCAAGATGATCCAGTTTGGAGGTAAAAGGGCAGTAGAAGGAAGCCTTATTGTCTGGTAAGCACCTTCTGATCTTGCCACGGTTTCAGAGCTGGTACCCTCAGAAATGATTTCGCTATCACTGGCCCATCTTTGGTTTGCTGCTGAAGAGTCAACTTCTTGGAACTCTTGAGGGGTATCGAAAGTCAGAGCATCTACCGTTGGTTCAGTGGATCCTGTTTCTTCTACTCTTATTTCGTCAGCAGGGCCAACAACATCACGATCTCTTCTGTTGATCAAGTTTGTAAACTCTTCCAAACGTCTTTCGAGCTCTTCCACAGGATGATTGAAAGGTGGAGCATCATTTGCAGGTATATTGTTGTTATTGTTATCGACAGGTGTAGAAACTACTGGAGCTCCACTAGTGGCTTCAGGAGTCTCGAACACCTTCCTTCTACACATTGGACAACTGTCGGATCTTTCTAACCATTCCTTCAAACAGCCCATGTGTAAAATATGTGAGCATACCAATTGCTTAGGACGTTTTCTGGAAGCCAATTGTTTCTTGAATTTTTCCTCGTATTCGTCTGGGGCATACATATCTTCACGACAAATGATACAGAGGTTGTCTGAATTTTCCAAGTCCTCTTTGGTGGCAGTTCTCAACTGGCTATCCAATCTCTTGGATGACTCAATAAATGCTAACAATTGTTTGAGTTCCTTATAGGTTTGTGTTATGGATGAGTAGGTACCTTGAAGCATCGATAATGGAAGCGATATTTCTGAATGGTAGCTCAACAAATAAATGAAAGACAAGTATGAGATAGCCTTCAATGAGGCTGATGCTAAATCGACACCTTTACTGAAATAAGGTTTATTTTCCCAAACTCTTTCTTCTTCATCGTCATCTTCGTGTGCAATCTCATTAAGTATTTCAGTTTCTGGTTCTGTTACTGTTGCATTTTGTGTTGTTTCTGCTCCAACACTAACGTCTTCTTCGTCGTCTTCTTCTTCAGCTTCTGAAACTCTATAGTACATTAATTCGTAGATATTCAAGAGCATCTTGGTGTAGTAAGTTAAAGCATCCACACCCTGGATAGCAAACAGGAATCCAAAGACCAAGCACGTAACTAGATTGATCCCTTGGAAAATATCCCAAACCAAGAACTTGGCCGTACCAAAGTCCAAAATAATAAATATTAAGTTAAGCCAAAAATTAAAATTGGTTAAGAATCCCATAATCATTTGTTTATTGGATGAAGCACTATTATTCATTATCTTCATACTCACAAAGTCCAATCTATCGATCAAGATCACATGGAAGAACTTGCTACTGATAGTGAATCCCATGAGGATAATGGTGAATAACATGTTGTTATCATTTGTTGCAAGATTGAAGAATAATACTAACGAAAACAGGGGTAACTTTTCTATCAAATGTTCGGTTTCCATGATTCTTAATTCTCCAAAGAGGAGCACTTGTAAAAGCTTGACAATTGTGACAAATAAGAAGACAATAAAGTTGACAAGAATCCCAAACTTGACACCGTCGGTGAGTTCCATAAGGAATATGCTTAAGTTAAGCGAATGACGTAACGAGTCTTCTACCGACCAGGCAAAGAGCCCAGACGAAATGGCAGAGTATGCAAGGAAATATCCTACAGACTTCGATAGCATCGTTGGATTCTATGCAAGCAAGACTGCTGGATATCTGATTGGACGGTTAACACAGTTAACGCTTTTTCGTTACTTGATCTGGTGACGTGGTTGTGCTGATTTAGAGATTTGGTGATCACTCAGTTCCTCGGCGTCTATGTGACTCGGTATCTGGCACAATTTTGGACCTATTTCCGGTTATAGACGGAGTATTAAGTGACTGCGTGAGGGTGATTGATTGACTCTGGTTACGTCCAGATACTTAAACGGTCTTGGTTGTGATACTGGTGATGTTTAAGGAGTAGACAGTTGTCCTGATACCCTAAAGATCATGTGCGCACGTGAGCACTTACTGGAGAAAAAGGAGGGGTGGAAAGTAGTGTATACTGGCTAAACCTAGTCAATCCCAAATCAAAGTTGAACTTGCAACAATCGTGGCGGTTGTCTACTGAGGAAAACAAGTATCACACTGCCAGTAAATGCAGTATTGTTTGTGGCTGTAACTTTAAGCTTTCTAAAGCTTTCCTTCTTGTCCGCGGAAGGGATTTTCTCCGAAAGGTGGAGGCTTTGACAAGCAGTGATGTCACCTATAGTGAATATCACTCGTTTGAATAAAGTTTCGATTAGGTATATCCGCTAATAGAGTTAGGAGCTAAACGTCGCGATTTTAAGTTGTTGTTTAACCCCTAAAACTGTAGGCTGTGTAAAAAAGCTAATATATTTGGCGCTTACATAACCTATTACGTAATACTTATATCCACAATTTCCCCATATCTTATTTTACATTTACACGTTCATAAAAATTATTATATATTAAATTCGTTGATACTTTATACGTCAACGTTACTAATTAGTTCACAGCTTCTTGCTATGAAGCGACAAATAATACAAATAGCCTATAATACACTTTATACGTCAATGTTCATTCCCTCTGCAATCCTTCTTCTTTTAATTTCAGGTTCATCATTTTCTTTATTTTCAATCCGGTGCAATTGCGGAATTTTGCTTCTGAAACTATCTTGAATATTGGATTTGCTTACACCTTTTCTTGGTGAAATATTCGATACTGATCTTACCGCTTTCGTTGGCGAAGGAATTTGGGATTTGCTAGTATCTTGGAAGGAAGCACTTCTAACAAGTTTCAAAGGAGAAACTTTGAATTGGTTCTTAGGATCAAATTGCTTGATTTCTTGTAAGTTTTTACTAATACCTTGTAAGGTATCGTTAATATTAGTATCATTATTAGCAATGTTTTTACTGATTTCAGACAACTTTGCTTGTAAATTGTTGCTCAATATATTACCAGCATCACCTTCAATAAACGTGCTGAATTTAGATATTGACTGAGATGTCTTCTCATTTAAACTTTTAAGTTGATTAGAAGTTTCTTGATTCAATTCACCGAATTTTTCTTTGTTCATTTTTAAATCATCGGTTGATTTCATACTTGCTTCAATAGACCTGATTGCTCTACCTGTATTTCTGCTCCAGTCATTTTGATAGAGATCCAAAGTTTGTCTTTCAGAATCTATCAAATCCTTAGATGCTTGATTGATAGATTTTTCAAACAATGATTGGTAATTCTTTTGGGAATCCAGTATAAACTTGGATAATTGGTCTGAGACTTGCTCATTGAGTTTGTTAATATCGTTTGTGAATTTTTGCTTGATAAAATCATTGACAAAATCTTGCAGGTTTTGTTGAAGATGTTCATTCTGAAGATAATCTCTCATTGTTCTATGTGATACTCTTAAAGAACTCAAATTTTCCACAAGGTTAGAGTTAAGATTCACTATCATATCATTAAGTTGGTTGAAACTCTCATTATATTTGTCAAGAAAGTTTGGTAAGTCTTTAAGAAATGAAGAATTCACATTTTCATTAACATCATGAATTTTCGTTAACATCTCATCTTTGAATTTTGTTACGTTTTTCACTATTTCGTCATTGATTTTCACAATATCATCACAATTTTTGGCATTATCAAAGGTGTTGACAATTTTATTTATGGATGAGATAGATTTCTTCAAGTTCTCATAAATAATGGTGGTCAATTTGGTGGTAGTAATATTAAATTTATCATTAAGTTTGTTGATGTGACCATTTAATGAGCTTACTTGATCAGACTTTTCAGATAATTGTTGCTTGGAAATATCCATATTTGACTTTAATTCTATATTTTGTTTGGTTAAAAGGGATATTTTTGTTTTCAAATCAGCTATTTCTATATCTTTTTGATTCGAATCTTCTTCTATTTGATTTATTTTTGAGTTTAAAGCTTCGATTCTTAGACTGGACTCTTTTAAACTTGATTTAAACGATTCATTTTCAGCATTAAGTAAATTATAGTTATCTTCATTCATGTAGATACCGTTTTTATTTCTAGTTGCAATCAAATCACTCAGTAATTTGATAATTTCTTGTGATAAATTCTTAACCAATACCTTCTTCATCACCAAATCAGATTCCTGTCCAACTTGAGGAACGTTTTTTATATTTTTGGCCTTACTGGCATATTCCAAAGTTGAGATCGTTTCATCAATATTGATCTTAGCTGGAGAAATATTGGCTATAAGAGTAGTTTTTGTACTACCACCAATTGAATCTTGAAGTAGTCTGGTCAACTTAGATTCACGGTATGGGATATGAGAATTGGATGCGACTGGATTGTTATTGTTGTTGTTATTGTTATTGGATATTTCACTCAAACAATTTATAACTCTTCCCAATGTCAATAAACTTTGATTAATCAGACCTGCTTCTTTTGCTCTTTGATTTACTGCACCTGAACGGTTGATATTTTCGGAACCTGCTAAATCAACAAGGTTCATTTTGGATATTTTGAAGAGCTCTTCACCGGAACCTGGTTCTGGACTTTTGGATCCTTTAACAGGTTCTCCTGTACTTTTTCTGTATAAATTTATGGTGAAAATTGTATGTGATCTGGAAGAAACATCATTCAATTTTGTGCTGGCAGTTTTTCTCTTATTAAGCCCTTTGTTCAATAACTTGAGTCCATCATTACAACTATTAATATATTCTTCATTTAAATTTTGGATTATTATTCCACTTTTAGCATTTGGCTTTTTGTTGACATTTTCGTAGATTCTTAATTTGGCTGGTTTGGATTCGTCTTCTAGTAAATCACGTAATTCTTCATTGTATAACTCCAAGAAAGAGCATTTAACAACATAGTCATCCTTTTGGAGTTTTTGGAATAATTCAATAAGAATACGAGGTATTATTCCTGCTTCCTTAGCGGGTTTCACATTTAATCCAGTGGTTGCAACTGCTTGTTGATCTCCACACATTGTATAAGTTTTACCAGTACCTGTTTGACCGTAAGCTAAAATAGTGACATTGAATCCATGCATAAAATCGTTAAAAAGAGGCAATGCTACCTTGCTAAAGATCAAGCTTTGATCCGCTTGTGATCCGTATATCTGGTCCACTTTATAGGTTTTGAAGTTATTGAAGTTATTGAAATTATTGAGGGCTGAGTTACCCGATGATCTTCTGGAATGAGTACCACCCGATACTCTCTCTTGAAAGCTTCCTCCACTACCGGACCCGCTAGCGTGGGCAACGCTGGAATTGGAACTATTGTAACTTGTATTGATGGTGATGTATGGATCAGTAGATGAATAAGTATCGTCAGGAAGTTCCACCACGATGGGAGACTTGGCACTCACTTCCCAGGAGTTCCGACCCCTCGACCGGACTATCACCTGGATGTTAGACATGAGTGGCGGTCAGTGTTGAAGTCTTTGGAAGTGTTGATACTGTTTTGATAGTGTTTATGGTTATTGTTGTTAACTGGATTGTTTTGTGGTATGTGCAGGAAACAAAGACGCGACGACACAAACAAAAGCACAAACGAAGTAAGCGCGGAGAAGACTGTTGATGAACTGGAATGAGATGAGAACAAGACAAAGTTTTGGAGAGGATTAAGTGTGGCCATGAAGCGGAGAGGCTGGGTTGGGTCCAGAGTCAAATTGTTGACTCTGTGTGGTTTTCTGGAAGGTTCTATGGGGGAACTCCTAGATTGGTGGGGGAGATTGCTCTAGATAGTGGTAGTGGTAGTTTTTGCAGCATATGAAAGCACCGTAACCAATACGAATAGACGGTGAGAACTTAGAACTTAAAATGTAGCGTTTAGTAGGGGCAGGAAGGATAACCACGGGGTTAGAATCAAGGAACGTGATAGGTCAGAACTTACTAAGCTTCCTAGTCTTTGGGTGGTGTCTATTTAGCACCAGTACAGTCATAACCATCAGTTGTCAACTTGGCCACCAAAGGGCAGAAGATAGGGTATCATCCAAATGAACCATGATACTGAACCGATTGGTTTACACTTATTTGGAGAGCTATCTCGCTGGTAATGATAATGGTATATAGTTAGAACTGATCTAACATATTACATTACTCGCAACATCAAGTTAGTTGTCAAGATAATCTTGAAGGGCACTATCGTTTCCACCATTACCTCAGTCTTGTTGATACTCTTGTTTAAGGGGACTTTTCTGTTCTGCTCTAATTCGGTTGGTGCTTAGTTATCTTACTAACTTACTTTTGCAGCACTTCAATGCCATTGGTTCGTCTTCTACACTATATCCATATCGCTGGAGCCGATTGTTCTTTATTAAGGTGAGTGGCGCTTAGCACCTGCTCGTTGAACTATTATATACTATACACAAGTCCATCAATTGATGGGGATAGAAACTCCATACCCATTGCTTCTTTTGTTGTCGTGATTATTCTGTGTATTCGCTGTCAAAACAACAATAGAGATCGAGATCCTGAATATATTGCCATCAAAAACAAGTTAAGGCACAGGACTGGACAATGCATCTATATTAGGCTGTATATCGCAGTTTGATACTCTTGTCATTGCCTGGTGCCTTTATTGGATATCTGAATCAAACATACCCTTAGAATCACCGGATCATTTCATCATTTGATCTGTTAAAATTAGATACAACAATCACAAAATCAACCACTTATTCGTTCATAATGCTTCAAGATTAGTCAAAGAAATCATCATCGTCACTTTCGACGGTTTCTCTTCTATTATAAACAATCTTGCTGGTGGTTTGCTTCTTTTCGTCTCTTGACAAACCGTCCAAAATCTGCACAATGTCTTGTTCAGTAAGCTTGGATGAAACTTGTCCCATAGAGTAAAGTTGAACAATGTACTTTTCCACTTGCTCAGCACGGTCTGGACGGACTATTCTGACTCTACTAAGACGTTCTCTGGCACTTGGTTCCAAAAGTCTAGAAAGCATGGAAAGTTTTGCATCATCTTGTCCAGCACTAGCACCACTTCCGTGGGAAGGACCGCTAGATCCAGCACCTGGGGTGTTCTTTTGAAGCTCTGCAAGTCTGGCTGCTCTGATAGCGTTAAGCTCGGAATCGTCCATCTTGGTTATCTATTAATGTTTTGTTCCAGTTGTGGTACTGATAAAGGTTACTGGCTTTGTTAGCATAGTTGATGTGTGCCACCACCACTTCAGTCACGTGACTTGCGTGACGGTTTCATTCCCCAAAGTAGGGTGACAGCGAACGATCTGATCTAGTCAGAAGCCAACTTAAAAGCATCATAAGTCATAATGAGTGGTGCCGGGTCGGATAAGACCAATATCATGCGCAAATACAAGATTGTATTTCTCGGGGATCAAAGTGGTAAGTTTTTAACATCAAGATAATGCAAGCAGAAGATATACTAACAAAGAAGTGGGTAAAACTTCATTAATTACCCGTTTTATGTATGACACATTCGATGAACAGTATGCAGCCACTATTGGTATTGATTTCTTGCTGAAAACCATGTATTTGGAAGATAATAAGACCATTCGTTTACAATTGTGGGATACAGCAGGACAAGAAAGATTCAGAAGTTTAATTCCATCATATATTCGTGATAGTCATGTTGCAGTGGTATGTTATGATATAACTAATAAAAAGAGTTTCAATAACTTGGATAAATGGATCAAGGATGTTAAATTGGAACGTGGTGACGATGTAATTGTGGTATTAGTGGGTAATAAATCAGATTTAGCTAATGATAAACGTCAAGTGACTTCAGAAGATGTTGAAGCATTACAAAAAGAAGTAGGAGCCAAGTTCTGGATTGAAACTTCTACCAAGGCCAACCATAATGTCAAATTATTGTTCAAAAAGATTGCCCAAAGCTTACCAGAGTTTGGAAGTAACAGTGAAGAAACTGAGCATAGGAAAAACAAGCCTGAAACTATTGATATCAGTGTGGACAATAGTGAAGAAAATGCCAACAGCAGTAGTTGTTGTTAAAGCAGGAGGTTAATGAATGGAGTTTATTAGTTGGAAAGTGAGATCATATCAAATAGATCTATTAAAAAGTGTTCACCAGATTAATCTATTGTCAGACCCTTGAAAGTGTGTTTAGTGGCCCATGAATTTCCCATATACTTGTTATGAAGTCGAAAAGAAACGATCTTGCTTTTAGTTTGGAACAACTCTTGAATCTAATCAGGTGGAACAGGTAAAAAGTTTTGGTTTCATCAAGTAAATTAATAATCCCCCTTTGGCAGGCCCATCAAACCCAGTAATGTGTGCGAACATACAAAAGGTCTTGGTAATCTGGTGATACTTTCGTTGACTCATTTCTCTGATCAAACCCATTCCTAGTTTCTTTTTGGTTGTATTCTAACCTCTTCGTCCCTCAAAAGTAGCAATACTAAGTCATTTGTACAATATATACTCAATATAAATCGAACAGTATGAACGTGTAGCATTATGGTGGGAATGACCTACCAGTTGATGGCCAGTTTGAGCAATCAATAGCTCAATAGATTGTAGTAATGATGTCATAAACCCTATGGTATCACTTAGAGTTGTGACTTCACCAAAGCCGTGTTCTTTGCTCAAGATATGTTGTTAAACATGTTTGATGAGTGTGGTAAAGGGTGAGATTTGCAACCAAACACCACCCGGAACGGCGCTAACAAACACCTTCTATAAATGTGCTTCGACGGTAAGACAAGCGGTGATAAAACCATTCAGCAGTAGATTAACGATGTCAGGTATCAAATGAGGGTATTAAGAGAGTACCATTAGCCAATAACCACGAAGATCATAGGAGCTGTTTCCATCCTAGCCTTTAACTTTGGGAGGAAAAAATATGTGGCTACTTTTACGACACCAATTGGCTGTAAAACATCACCACCTCTTTCAAATTGGGGTAAACATATCAAGCAATACGATCAACTGAGTGTCGTGGCAGGTTGTATTATTTTGCTACACCTTTGCAACATTCCCTTTAAGCCTATTAAGCAACCTGATCTTGGCAATCAACACTTTAAACTTGAACACTGTTCTAGTCTCCATTTCATAATGTGTTGATGTTAAATTAAGAAATAGGCTTATTGAGAGGCTGAAGATACGTGCCATGAGCAATAAGATCAGTGACACTAGAATTATCTTGGGAAGATCAGCTCATGATGGAAACTGACGGTCAAAATGATCATCAATGGCTGGCGCTTGGGGCAGTGTGGTGTTTGTCTGAAATTTCAGGTACTTTTGCACCATCGGAAGGATTGATCGATGATCAGACAATACAAACGGCTTTTCTGGTATGGGTATCTACTAGGCAAGAATCTACAACTTTGGCAACAATTACCCTTTGGTATTGGTACTGTTGGTTGTCCAATTGTTAGTCGCGACAATGTTTGTTTGTACCACAAAGTTTATTCTATTATTGGCATACGGGGAACTCAATTACGTACAAGGCTCTGCTTCCACCCTTCCATCATAGTGATAGAAGTTATTTTGAACGCTTAGATTGCTACGTATGTCAATTCTACTTAGTCGAACACTTGGATAAGATTTACCACTTCTTTTTGGTTGTGAGATCATTCCGTGCGTTCCCTATTTTTAATGTTAAAAAGCTTAAAATTTTGAAGTATTAAAGGTATTTTATGGGGATGTGTGTCAAGCCTTGGAGCTGATCTTGAAAGTCAGGGGAAAATACTGAATGATTCTCAAGCTCAGTTGTCTCACCCAACACTTTTGACTCCACTCAATGTGTAATGCTTAACGAGAATGTTTGAACTTACGATCAGACATTTTATCGAAGTTCTAGAACAAGAAAACTAAATTCCATTCTATTCATTAAATGGGGTAAGATTTAGAGTGATGCATCATGGATCTAACTTACGAACTGTTTGAACTATGCTCATCCAGACATTTCGGATTCGGTATTGGGGATACGGACTTCCGGCCCTTCGGTAAGAAATGTTCTAACTCCGACTACTTGATTCAGCAATTGGTTCCGATCTGTTTTGGTCTGGTCCCTAATCCATCGCTAATAGTTGCAAGAATTATTTAGGAAGTTTTTATCGCCATGTTGTGAAGTGAGATCTTCGTACCTGCCAGTACTACAGTACTATCATACGAACTATGCGAACCTATTACAAAGTGCAGAAAAAAAGTGTCTGTTTTGTCAGTCTATGGGACCTAATAGGGGAAAAGTAAACCTGGAGTAAGCCGAGTGCATTCTTTGAATAATAACCGTTAGTATCAGTGGTCATGTACCAGCGCCAATCTGCCAATCTTGTGGGGAGATACTAATGCCATTGGTTTAAACTGGATGTCCCCTGAGTATGTTCCTGTTAATAATGAGCTGATTTGAAGCATTTGAAGCATAAAGTCATCTGATATACTATCAGGGACCCCGATTCAAGCAGCATCCCCCGCAATGCACCTGAAACGTCCAAATACTTTGCAACTCAGGGAGAGCCCTGACTGTCAGGTTTTCGCAGCTATTGGTGGCATGATTATTCTGCAAGAAATTACCTTGCAAGAAAAAAGATCGCATGAGTCTCAAGAATATTGTTCAAAAATATTTGGCAGATTATATTTGTGACCAACGGTAGTATTGCATATGGATATGAGAAATGATAAAGCCCTTCTATTACCAAGCCAGAAGGGTGAGCGGAAATATACTAACTTTGTGATGGTTATGACCAGATTCGTCCAAGAAATAGAAAAAAAATAGACGAAATGTAACATGAATCCCTTCTGTGTTTTTGGCCAATTGGGTTGGGCTCGTAAATTTGTTTCGTTTATGGGTTAACGAGATCTACCATATGCTTCCTACTATACATGACAAACACTCGCTTGTAGGCCCTACTTACAGACTAGACCAGTATTTCATCTAGTGGAATGATTCAAGAACATTACACAGAATTGACAATAATACAACTTGTCCAATATTTTTTTTGCGATGGGATATTTTCTGAATATCGCCGTTGCAAATAAAATGTGGTATAAGGTATCATCTAACAAAGAGATACCCAAAAACAACATTAAAGGTAAATTAATTATGCTAGTACAATAATGGGGTAAACCAATTTATGGTTAAAAAGTGGAATTTTATATGCACAGGCGACTAATGGTTAAAATACGAACCAACCTTATTGTTCAGTGAAGTTCTAAGAATAGGTAAATAAACTATGGGATAGAGGATATGATTGGAGGATTCGATGCATATAATCTGCATTCGAAAGTTCTCAGATAAATTCTTTAGCAGATTTTTTATTTTCCTCCGTAATAATAGGGCCATGGAAAGTTCACCCGAAGAATGCTAGATCTCAAGTACGATGAACAGAACTAATGGCACATAACCATTGTTCCTAGACTTTCCAGACAAAAAAAAAGCGAGAAAAAGAGAGAAAACAGATGTTCAACCGTACGTCCGCCTTTCAGATTTAGTTGAAACTAGTTACCTCGTGCGTAGATACGGAACTGCATGCATATTGGATTGAATGCATCGTATGTTTTCTATTGTTCACCGCTGGGGACTGCTATTTCAGGTCATTATTATTGAATTATTGAAGGGCCTCAAACCTCTGGCCTCATTTCTGGGCTCATTAGTGCATGGGGTTGAGAATCTAGGCACCATAAACCATTGACTACAACTCTTAACCTATTACGAAAAAAAAAAGGTTAGAGTACCTTTGGTACCTTGTACCTAATCCAGGTTGTGTAGTACCTGGAGACGACATAAAAATATGAGCCAGATTCGGGGTAAAAAACTGCGCCATCTTTTAGCCCACACACATATTCACCTTACGCCCACACTCCCCAGACAGGCACTGCACTGGGGAAAAGACCGAAAAAAAAAAAAACAATACCGTAAAAACATGAATACGAATGGTAACAAAGAACGCATAACGTGGTACATGAATTTTGATGAGGACAAATTAATTAGTGGCTGATTAAGGCGTTTTTTGGGGGGGAAATGAAAGAATCATTCGCGTTGTAAACCCCAGATTTCTACGCATTTTTGGTACAGTAAAGTGTTGATTTTTTTTTTTTGCACTAATCTTATGAGCATGTTTGTGTGCATACCATCAATGAAATAGTACAGTATTGCACTTCTAAAAAGCTACTGCACTTGGTAAACATTATTTTAATGAGCTGAATATAAAATAATTGTCGGACCTATATTTAGTATATTTGGAGATAAAAATTTCACTATTGTTAAGATATCAAAACCTTAAACGGATATCTATATCGTGGAGAAGGGGCCTGATTTCTTTTTTCATTTTTTTTTTTTTTCTCTCCAGCCCGAGGTAAGATCGCCCTTAACTCCATCTACCAAAACCAATGCAGACAAAACGTTTGGGAAACATCCCGAAGCGGGCCTCAAAGGTAGCCGAAAAATTGACGGTGTTAACATGCCGAACAGGCGGGTATAGAACACCACATCCCACATGACCAATGCCCCATCTCCGATGGCTTAAGGCTGAAGACTTAAGGCTGATGTAACTCATCACCTGTTCTATATGTACGGTATTCTTTATGCCGACATTATAGGGCTTCGCTACGTTTGTATCGTGCAAAAGTCCCTGTTTGTTTACACGCAGACAGTCACGCCAGGAACATCCATTACCTAAAAAAGTACTGGACCAGATTCAGACATAAAATACCTGCATAACCAGACACTCAAGCCTTAATGTCAGGAACCAAACCACGCATAAGAATTTGTAATCGAGCATATGCTACACCTATGACCCGTCTAACGATAAAGAGCCCTTTTCCCATACCATCGGACCGTCTTATGGTCAAGATAAAACTCTTAGCTTAACCATGATACCCTAATACTGTTAGCTCCGTCTTCTCTCCGTCCAACAAATCTCCTCTTTTGTCGTTCCGGCATCTCGTTCCCGAATCCGATAGGCCCCTCTCATTCCCCCTCTCTCTAAAAAATGCGAATCTGCAATGTCTGCGCCAAATGTCCGCGTCACTCACTGCAACTGCAACATCTGCCCTTCTGTTTAATGCTATCCCACACACTACCTCTGTCAGTTACGGGCCAATAAATACAAAGGAGTGTCTTTCAAAACTGTTGATTTCAAACAATATTTCAATTCCACACAAAAAAAACGTTTTAATTGGGTTTCCAATTTATCTCGTTACTTAGTTCCTATCTAATACTATTACCCCCTGTCCTACAGCACAGCCTTAGGCACAACTATCTAACAGGCTTAGACTGCGGCTACTTAATACCGCCCTTAGCCCTTTAGCCTATTTTTTCTTTTTGTTTGACGTTTGGCCCTTACCTTACATCTAGCGTTAAAAAAGAGAAATTCCCTGAGCATCACTGTCGATTCAAATATAAGTGCATTCGTTAGTTGGTTAGTCTCGCATACAAACCAGTACATAACTGCATTCATTATTTGACAGTATATCTTCCCATTCCCTTTCTGCGTTCGTCAAGTCCGTTAGTTAGCAGGAATAACAATTACAGTTACAATTACGTCAACAATTATAATGATCAATACAGCAGCTCAGCACCATCATCAAACCCTCCCTCACAAAGGAGAGGAACATGACGATCCCCTTGAAAGCCCCACAAGCCCTACCTCTTCTCCAAAGAGTAAGTCTAAATCCAAGAGACCTTCTAAAGGACGTGTCTTCCAATGTACTGGCTTTCCTGGTTGTACCATGTCTTTTACTAGATCTGAACATTTGGCCAGACATAAGAGAAAACATACAGGTGAACGTCCATTTACATGCCCTTACTGTTCCAAGAATTTTTCCAGATTAGACAACTTGAGACAGCATAAGCACACTGTGCATGCATACGAATCGTGTCTTAATAACGGAGAAGAAAACGAAAAGAATGGTGGAAAGTATCCAGAAGAACACTATCACCCTGCTACTCCAAATAACCCACTCTTTATGAAGGGTCCTCCAATGCACCATGCTCCAAACGGTAATAATGGCTCTAATATGATCAGTCCTCCAAACTCCCAATCTCCACAATACCAGCATCAACACCCTCAATATTACCAGCAGTATGCAAACGTACCTCAGTACAACTACCCATACCCATACATGTACCAACAACAGCAGCAACAACATCAACAACATCAACAACATCAACAACACGCGCAACAACACCAACATCAACACCAGCCACAACATCACAGCCACCACCATCCACAACAACATCAACAACATCAGCACCAACCACAACAATCTGATTACAGCAATCTGCTCAGAATCCCATCACACCTGTTCAAGCCTAAGAGAAGGCCCAGACCTTTGGCTCTTCTGCACTCTTTCCTTGACTCGAAAAATGGTGATTCTTTGAGTCCTGCTATTCAAACTGCAGTTGTTAGCTCAAGTACATCTATGAGCAGTGAACTTAATGACACTGTGCTTAAAACAGCCCCAGCAGACACCACCACATTCCAAATACCAAATAGAAAAAGTTCCGTCAGTCAAAATAGTAATTCAACTAATTCAACCCATTTGTCATACCCAATTCCTCCAAAATCTGCATCTTCAATTCCATCCCTTACTCCAAACTTAGTTTCGCCGTTATCACCTCTTTTTCACCAATCATTTAGTCAAACTACTATCAAAAGTAATAATCCTCAAATCACCATTAAACCAGTTAAACTGCCTCATGTTGCTGCCAACAACAACAACAACACTTCAAGTGAAGAAGATAGACAATTACCTTCAGTACAGAATATTCTCGGTATGGGTAGACTGCTTAAGAATCAATCTTCTTTAGACAGTATCATCTCTAACGGGCAATCTTCTACAGCAGCAACTACACCTAATATTAAAGAGGAAGAAAGATCTGAAAATGGAACTAGAAGATGGTTACATGGAGTTTTAAATGAAGAAAAAGAGGCCAGATTGGTAGTTGATAACAAATTGGTTTATGTTTCTAAAAAGCCTACTATTAACAGTCTCTTGTCACCTTATGAACAAGATAAATTTTCAAGTGTTTCCTCCTCATCATCATCCGTTTCATCTGCCCCATCCAGTTAACATAGATTATAGACCTTCTTGTTTGTATTATTGCATGTATTAATATGAACGAATTATGAAAGATTGAACCATTCGCCACATTATCCACACTATGGCTTGTTCAATTGTAGAATTGTAGAATGTAGTATGCAAAATGTACTAGTACTACAGTTTAGATGCAACATGTAACATTTACGTATAATCAGTTAGAACACTAACCCGCCTTTATTAGCCACATCAATGTTACTAGCAGTACTAGTATTACTAGTGCTTTATCCCTTTAGTAACTCCCTTGTTGTTTTGCAGTTCTCCTTGATAATAGTTTCTGTCTGCCTACACCTACATTTTCTACATAATGGAGATCCCTAAATTAACAAGCCACAAAACCTGGTCGTCAGACGCTTCTGCATCAATAGACATTAATTACTCACCCTCGTGTTTCTGCACTCATAGAAGATGGGGAAGGCGGAAATCCCCTCTAAAATGCTCAATCTATACTAATAAAGGTATCATCTCTTCAGGTCTTTTGGTGAGGCTGGTTTGAAACGAAAACTGAGCCATCTCGTTCCTGGCTGTTCCAGGCACGGGTAATCTCCGCGGTTGACTGTGTTACTTCATCTCTGTAAAAAGTTTAGATCAGACTTCTAGAACGAAGGGGCGAATGGATAATTTCCTGCACTTTCTGACTTTCAGTAATGCCAAGCATTTATTTTTATGCAATGCTTGGTTCGGGTCCCCGGAATCGTATACGACTCCGGAGTCCCTGTACTTCGGAATATTATTGAAATATCAAATTCTCCTCACCCAGCCACCGTGGCTAGTATTATGGTGGTGGCAAGAGATTCCTCAATTTTTGACCTTGATAAAAATTCGGTTCTTTATAACAATAGCTAAATAGCGGACTTTGAAATTCGTATATATTTAAATGACTGCATAAACACAATGCTCACTAATCTACACTATGTGATTGTCATTCACATCGCATACTAACAAATTTTTTTTTTTTGTCAGAACTGGGCTCAAATTGTTGGGGTTGAAATAGTGATAAAGGATTTCTAAATATATCTTATTCAGTATCTCTAATGACGTATAACACCAATGGACTTATGTCATAATATTCATAATTCATAATTGTTACGTATGGTCTGGTGTATCAATCGGCAAAAATTTAACAGGTGACGTTTGATGGTAAATCATTAGACGTATCTTTAATTCCAAATTTGGTACTCTCCTGAACCAATATGTATGGTCCCACATGATTGGTAAATTAATATTGCAAATTATCTTACAAACAACTTACAAAGCTTACAAAGCTTACAAAACTTTTCACTATTTCTAGGTAATCTTAGCCGTAACGGTGATGGTAACACACTACTACCACTTCCATACACGTTGACTTAATGCAGTCTTTATGATCAGATAGGTCTTGGTACTGTTGATCTTTCTATTTCTTGGTGAAAAGAGCCGTTCCTTAGAGTTAGTTACCTGCAACCAATCAAAAAAAAAAAAATCTCTCTACATTAAAAATGTTAATCTCTGGACCTTTTTGATTACGTCACCCAGTAACAATATTGAAACTACCTAAACGATGAGATATATAAGTTGATAAAAATTATACTGCAAGATTTAGCCCTCCGTGCATATGGATCGCTGATATTAATTATGATCATATGCGTAAGTACAACTTCGGTCTTGTGATGTGATTGTAGAAAGGATTTGCATGTTTTAAAATATCGAAATATTTATTTCGGTCCCATATGTGCGTAATCCTAATTAGTATTTATTTCCGATAGTAAATCGTTTCACACTGAATCGGGCTATAAGAATTGGTTATACTTATCAAAATATGAAAGTCTCAACTTAATGTTATACATTAAAATAGTACTCAAAATCACGTTCCGTTGCATATGCCTCTTCGTCTTAAAAAACTTCCAGGTAATATCGGACACAAGAAATTTCACCTGATAGGTTACCAAAAGGGTAAATTTTGTGATACGGAGACTAACTTGTAAGTTTTTAAAAATTATTTTACCACTGATTAAAAAACGTGTAATTTTTATTGACAGTTCAACGGTTCTGAAATTTGAAGTAATGAAAAAATGAAATAACCAAATAAAAATAAAGACACGAATAAGAATTACAACATTTCGGGGTTTAAACAATATCAAAGGAAACATCCTTGGCCTTGGCTATAGTTACTTCAACTCTGGTTGAACGGCTTCTTTGGCCAGTTCTTTGTTCCAACAAAATTTACCCCATCGAACGGCTGTCTTTATTATGGTTTTGTCCCCCACTTTTGGACGGTAGTATGTAGTGTTAGCCGAAAGCGGATATCCAGCTGCTGGTGACATATGTAAGCCTCCCAACAAGTGTTCTAGTTCACTTGGGATGCGTGAATGGAAGAAATCCATTGCATGATTTATGAGTACCAACACTGGTGTCGCTTTTGTCGCTTGGGTCGCTCGGATGTATAGCTATTTTTGTACTGTTTGTGATTGCGTCTTTTGCACCATTGGGGCCCGCCTGTTCAAGCCAAAACAATAATTAAGATACAAAGCATTAAAGCAGACACTGACACTAAAAACCTAATGCAGACTTGTAAACTGTTGCAAAAATAAAGTGTCATATCTGGCGCAATAAAATGGGTCAACAAGCCCCCTTCGCAATATAACGATGGTTGCAAACAGGAAATACAACCGACGAAAGCCAGGGGTCCTAAAATCAAGCCACACACCTGCTGAAGATCATCAATTAGCCGCCTAACACCAATCAGGAACTCTGTCCCTGTTCAATGGCTCAGCAAACACTAATATTAGCAATTTCCATGGTTGCTCTTAAAATAGTCTATTCTGGTATTCAATGGCTCTATATACTCATTCTGGTGGGTTAACTTCACTGGTGAGTGAGCCTTACCATCCCATCTCTCAATCCCTTCAACCCCATGAGCTCCAGGTACAACTTCTGGTACCCTTCGTCTCCTTCCAAGTATCCCATCAACACCTCAACGGCCTGGATTAACCGCTGCAAATACTCAATGTTGTTCACGTACTGACCATAAATCTTTGCTATTCTGTCGTACTTTATATCTATTCTTCTTCTAATGCTCTCCTTTCCAGCGTCCTGGTTCAATTCCACCAACTCCTTTCTCAATGGCGGAAGAATGGTCTCTACAATGAACTCTTCATATTGCTGGACCACTTTGCACAATTCGTGATTCTTTACTCGATTGGCTTGTTGTATTCTCAGAAGCTTGATGTTGTCTTCAATAAGTTGTCGTATACGTGGATTGGGGATCTTTTCACACGCCAACGACTCTTTCTCCGTCAAATGCATATTATCAAGACTGTACTTCTGGTTTAGCATGTACCGCAACGTGTCAGTTTCCTCCTTGTTTTCTTCAGTACGTACATCTTCTTCGCTTATTCTATGAATTATTCTGGTAGGACTGTCTCCTTGAACTTCCTCCAGCTCTACTTGAAGTTGGCGGATCTCTTCTATGATATCGTTGCTGACCTCTAGTTCAGGAAATCTGATCTTTTCATCAACAAAGTTGGTCAAGCGGTTAATTGTGGCCTGGTTGGTGTTGATCTGGTTGGTGAGCTGATCCACCACTTGGAGAAGCGGTTGGATGTTCTCCGTTTTGAGAAGGAAGTAGTTTGGGTCTGACATACTTAGAGTAACAGCTCAATGAGGTTAAGTGGTAGAGTTACTAGACAAAACGCTGTTGACAGGTGAATCACTGATAGTCCAAATTCAAAGGTTTACGTTGATGTTTTATGATGCAGCAGTTGAAAAATGAGTTGTTTCAAACAATGTGACTCTGATACGTTATCCCCTTATATATTAGAGTATCCAGATACGTCCAATGGTGGCAATAATGGGTTGACTGTCAGTTGATGGCTCTGATATGGTTCGATCTGGACCGTTATTGTGTTTGGTTGATATTGACCCGCGTGATGTTGATCGCGTGACAAACTATACCAAAAAGACATAGTCTTACATAATCTACAAAATCTGGCCCTTTCCTGTCATCGTAAAAAGTAACTTTACGGAAGCATGTTCCGAATGACATCTGGACGGATTTAGTTCCACTTGTTCCTTTACTTTCCTTTCTTTTTATTTTGCTTTTCTAGCTAATTTTAGCATATACGGTATGTCTGTATTTTGTGTATATGCGATGATGGTGATTCGCAGCCACAGAAACGGACCAGCTAAAAGATCGGCCGATTAGAAATGAAATTCTTCTAGAACAAATCCGGTTGGTAACGTATGGTAAAATAGAACATCTTGCTGAGTTATACGACGATCGAAAACGAGATTCGATATTTTCTATTTGGTTTTCTGCTGGTCCGTTCTATTTTCTCTTTGTGTACCAACCCATTTTATGTTACTCGTAATTAACTGAAGGAGGTTGCAGGGAAGTAGGTACATAGGTACACTGTAATTAAAGGATAATTAGAAAAATAGATTTAATGATGAGATGAAAATTATCACATAACTGACGTTAAGCTTGGCACGCAATCTGGTACTTTATCATTGCTTGTTTGTTCGTTCTCTATGCCATAAGCAAATTTTTCATAGATGACTAACACCTTATAAGTATAAAAAAATCTAGATCAACTACTTACTAATAAAAAATCACCTTTGAGCCATTTTGCTTATTTTACTGCAAGTACGGACAGATCGTGGTAGATCTTCTGATTTTTAACTGTGTTTAACTGTAACATTCATTTGCTACTTCTTTTCGTTTTTGCAAAAAAATTTCAAAACTACAAAACTACCAATAAACTATAGGCCAAATAAATTTGGTAACCACAATAATAAAACCAATTAAATATATTAAACTATATACGCTTCTGTCCTTTCGAAAAACTAAATAACTGCTAGTATTTGAGCCTTGTGGAAATTTAATTATAAAATAGAAAAGGTAACTTTTATAGATTTTGAGCATGTAGTTCGACTCATTCATAACTGATACAAACTGTTGAATATGCGTTGGTTTGTCACGGTATTTAGCAACCATTAAATCTTGGTCTACGTATTTCATACTGTACTAAATTAACGATATATAACAACTAATCAAACTAATTAATTTACTCGTCAACTTTCATTACTCGTTGAGTATTATAAACAAACTCTAATCAATTCATTAAAATCATAACTCACCAACAAATACCAACAACTAACAAACATTCAAGATAAGGTGTCCCCAACTAAAAAAAAATTGAGTACCTTTCTCAAATCATAAAAAATTAAATTACTGTTTTCACTATATTCTTAAAACCTATTTTCAATTATTAATAATTGATCAATAGTTATAAGGTTTTATTTGATGAATGTTCGCTTTTGTAGCTGGATCCGTGATTGACAACTATTTTCGTTACCTGTTCTTTTCATGATTTACTTGCAACTCACCTTGTGCGTTGCTCGTTTTGCTGTTGCTGTATTTGTGCTGATTTTCTTTCTTGTTTTCCCTTTTTCATTACCAGCTTTAATGCTACACTATCCAAAGGATCCAACAATTCAAACGAACATAAAAGCTCTTCTGAAACACTCATAACAGCACCCCAATTATCGAATTCCCCGCAATAATTAGGAGCACTAAATACTGTCACCAATGTTCTATCATTGAAAAATTCATATCCATCTTCGACAACCATATGGGCCCGACACACAAGATCAAATCCAAATTTGGATAAGAATTTATTAATGGCAACTTTTGAAAACACATATGATACCCCTCTTTCATTATCTTCCCACTCATTTAGTGTATCCGCCGGATCTGACCATAGAAGATCATTAAGCAATCCAAAATCGGGTACATCTGTAGGTCTTGCAATATTTCTGATTTCATCCATTGAGTTTAATACTGGTGATAATCCTCCATGAACACAGAAGATCTTACCTGCAACAATAGCTGCAATTGGTAAAGTATTGAAAGTGTCAATGAATAATTTCCAGGTTTTGATGTTACATCTTCTTTTACATTCATCATAGAATCCGTAGACTCTGGTAACATTTGCACATTCATGATTTCCTCTAAGTAAGAAGAAATTTTCTGGATATTTGATCTTGTAACAGAATAATAATAATATGGTTTCCAATGATTGTTTTCCTCTATCAACATAATCTCCTAAAAATAAGTAGTTTGTAGATGGAGGGAATCCACACTTGGTGAATATACGAATAAGATCTCCATATTGACCATGAACATCTCCAACCACTTTAACTGGAGGAGATAATTCCAAAAGTGAAGGTTGTGATAAAAATATTTCTCTGGCAGTTGCACAAATCAATTGAATTTCTGAATTCTTTAAACATACGTTTTTCGTTCTCTTTCCACTATAACCTGCGTCCAAGAGTCTTTGAATAAGATCTTCTATATCAATTGAGTATGCAGCACCATTTGGAGTAGGAGAGCCCAAACTGGATTCAGTTGGAACTTTAGACATTTGATTGGCATCTCCACCACTGATTGTTTTTTCAAGGATTCCATCTTCATTTTGGGATGACGGTATGTAAGCTTCTTTGGATCCTTTTAATGGTGAATCATCAGGACTATTGTTATTGGTTGGTTGAGGGGAAAGTGGGTAATTCAAACTTGGTATAGAATGATTGGTAGAAGTACGTGAAATGGATGGGGTGTTATTATTGGTAGGAGACTTTCCAAATGGAGATGATTCCACACTTTGTGATAAATGACTAAAAGAAGTATTAATGGTGTCGTTTGTGTTTCTTCTGATCAAGATTGGTTCTTTAGGTTCTACTTGAATCATTGAAGGAGGCAAGTTAACCGATTGATGTGAAGTAGAAAGTTTGGATGATGATGAATTTCTAGATATAGATGACGGTACGTTTAATTCATTGGAGTTTGAAGATGTTGAATTCTTTCTAGAAAGAACTTTTGGAGAACGAGGCCCAACCTTAGGAGACCCAGGAGAACTTGCTGCTAGTTCTGCGTTATTACCGTGGCTATAACCATTACCATTAGCATGGCCATTGCTCTCTGTTTTTTGAAGGGATATTCTAGAACGGATGGATCTTGAGGACTTGGCAGAGTTACCAGTATCCGTTCTCGTAAGTGGAGACCCTTTTAGGTCTTTAGATGATGAGTTACCCATTTATGTGAAGCGATCGATGATTCCGCAAGTCGGAGGAAAGGCGGATTTTAAAGGAACTAGACAAAAAAAAAAAAGAGATAAGAATCTTTTTGTTTTATGATTTTCTTTGAGGTTGGTTGGTTGGTTGACTGGTTCGTAGAATTGTTGACCGGATGATTGGTGTCAAAAGTAAACGATTATTAAAACACAATCTTCTTACAAAAAAAGATTATTGAGCGATTAAGAAACCAATTATCGAATATCTCTCACACACACTTCTTTATCTTAATGACCAATAGAAGAGGGCAGTGTTTTGAAGTGACGATCTTTGCGAGGCTTTTTTTGATGTTGACGTAAAAGCTAATACAGGCTTAGGATAAAAACTCTCTCTCTTCTCTCACCGATATTTGTGGTGGGTAATGATAGAGGGAGAAAACCCGAAGTCGATGCCTGGTGATAGGGAAGGGGAGCTTGTCGTCGTCGTGCGCAAGTACAAGAAAGTGTAACCCCAAGGGCAAAGGCGGACGTTTATGAAGGAGATGAGATTGTGAGACGTCAATGGTAAATGCCGAATGATGCTATACTCGTGATGTATAACTGTAAACGGCTAGGTAAGGTTTTGGTTGTAGTTTATCGCTGTGATGTTTTTTCAAGTCGGTCAATTAGTGGGGGCAAGTGAGGCGGGCACGTGACGCGGGATAGGAGAGATTGAGCGAGTTTAGTGAGGGAAATCTGCTACCACCACTAAAATCTAGAGAGAGAATGATTAAATAAGAATTAGCGGTGAATTACCAGCAACGTGAGGAAGTCAACACATTTTTTTAAAAAAAGATACAAAAAAGGATAAACACGTAAACGTAGAGGCTACAGCTTGTAAGATATTGAATCTAAAGGGTCAATTGTGGTCCTCAGCCAGCTTCAATGTGTTTAGACGACAGAAATAGAATCAGGCTCAGGTTCAGGCTCAACCGGGAGTCCGCCTCTGTTACGTAAGCATGGTGCGGGTGTGCGGTACGGTAGGTGCGGTGGATGCGGTCCTTTGTACCGTGTGTGTTGTGTTACCAAGACGTGTGTGAGTGTGTAGAGAGATAAGGAGACAAAAGGCGGGAGGAGGGGCTGGGGTAGTAGTGGTAGTGAGACCGAAGTTAGTGAGACAAACAGAGAAAGTTAACGCGCAAGGATCGAAGGTCCACCACTATGCCAAGAAGAGTTTAGTTCTAGACCGAAAGAGCTGGGCACACGTGCAGCAAGAACAAGTTTTCTAATATGGTAAATAACTAGCTAGCTCAGCTAACGATCATCGAATGAAAATTAGTATAAAAGGTTGGCACTAATGCCTCAAAAGAAGCCAAGCCCAAGTAAACACGTAAAAGCTCGGTACGACCGTACCGTACAGTAATGTGCCGTTATCTGCCAGCTCATTGGCCTGTGACGAAACCTACCGCTAATCGGTAGAACGAGGCGACCCACCACCAGTCATGCACCAAACTGTTAGTGGATGGAACTAGGACACTCGTGGGTGGTTCCTGTTTTCGGACTTTACAGATCTCGCCGAATTTTGCCCGCCTACCCAATTGTTCCACTATACTGGTAAGTACAATATGGTATCACACAGCAACGTATCGATCTTGTTTTTTCCCCTTAACAGGAGGGGTTCTGGTCGTCACTGTGGTCGCTGGCTCCCAACTTAACTTCTCCACTGTATCGCTATCTCCACGATTCCTGCAGAATCGCCGTCGTGTGCATACCGCTGCTTCTAAAATCCCAGTTCCCACCTTTAACCTTAAATGTGTACCTGGGTACCCTGAAGTGCAAAACAGTACATGAGTGAAGGCTCAGGTGACAGTCGGCTGAAGGAGCTAACCCGCTTATGGATCTTTTGTAGACGATGATCACCTGATGAGCCTTCTGTCTACCTTCAACCAATTTCCTTCACTATCAGCATCACTCGGACTTGAAACTCCTAGTTGCATGATACTTGCAGACCTGCATGCACATTCTTCACCCTCTTGTTCTCACTATCAGTCTTATCTTTCCTCCTGTTCCATTTGCGAGTGTTCTCTCCCCTCCCTTTATTCTTTTATTCTCGTAACCCACACACCAATTGTAAAATCCTTCCCCCTTTCACCTCTGCACATTCCCACCCCTAAATATTCTTTCTATCAATGTCTGACTCTACTTTGTATCTGATAAACGATCTTCGATGCGCAAGTCAGTTACCTATTCAAGCAATATTAAATAATCCTCTTCTTCTGACAATTATCTGGTTGACCTGGTTTCACCACTTGACAATCCTATAAAATTTTTCTTTCCCTGAAAGATTTACCCTGGTTTGGGAGCAACATGTAAGGGAACAATCAGACAAAAATTAGGGTCCTGGTGATTCACCTCGAAAGGCATTTGGACCTTGCAAAAGTACGAGCTGGAATATCAGATACATCTAGAAATAATTCTTCTACATGACTTCTTGCCATTTCAGCTCAATACTTACATGGTAAATCGGGTGATTTTTTGATTGCTGCAAAAAAACATGTCGAATTATAAGACATCATCACATTAGAACCTTACTAAATTAACCTAATGAAATTTAATTGAACGTATAGAACATTCTCAACTGGAATAATTCTTATATTAAGGTAATCATAACAAATACCCCTGATGCTAATTAGTCTTTTTGTCTGGACAACTCAACTGGTATGTACTTTGTTTTAAAACTGAACGTAAATTGCTGTGGATATTTTATAGAAGGGTTTTATTAATATTTAAATTTCCCTTAGTTAAAAATAAGAATAGCAAATTTGGAAACTGCAGTAATTTAATTGGCAGTCTGATTTTTAATATTCGTATTGCGTGAAGCCTATGAGGCAATAGTGATAACTTCAAAAACTCTTGATAAATATAATTTATTATTCAACTAAAGATCATGGAAATAAACTAACTCAAAATATCCGGAAAATATTATGACCACACAGTAACAATTTTTTTATAAATCCTATTTTTACTGCTGACGCTTTAAATACTTCACACTTAGACCACATTTCAAACTTAATCTCTTCTCTAGTTTTTATATAAAATATCTTAAATTTACGGCATTTTGTCTTAGTGCTAATTAACAATTCGGGGGCTTTAACTGGCTATTGACATTACGTCATTTATTGCTTGCTTCTTGTCACCTATCTTTATTCATTTGATAAAAGAGAACGACATTTGCGAGAGATATTTGGTGAGCATCCTAACAAGCTGCCAGTTTATCCAAGTTATGTAATATACCAATGTCTATAGTCAGTTACAAATCTCTTACATTTACCATGTACACACTTATACTATACCATATAGTAAAGATGCGCTACCAACTACAATGGTGTACGCACTACCCATTATTGATATAGGCAAAAATGTTATTGAAGAAGACAATAAGCAAGGATGTTAAGACGTTACGGAATAAGTTTGGCCAAACGTGTCCCTTTGAGACAATTCTCAGTCTCCAGGGCTAGCCTCGCTTCCCCTCCTATTGATGAAAACGGATTATACTATGGAAAGTTCACCAAAGAAGAGTATGAAAATGCCGCCAAGTACATCAAGAACCAGATCGAAAACCTTGAAACTGAAATCAAGGGTGATGTTAATATCAGAGAGAACGTGGGTAAGATGCCACAGTTTCCACAAAGAGATGACGGTGCTTCTAAAATCAACAACTTAACCGATTTGTTCATTCAAACCATCAAAACTACTGGTCCTATTTCATTATCAGCTTATATGAGACAATGTTTGACTCATCCTGATTTTGGTTATTATACTACCAGAGATCCACTTGATGCTGTCGCTGGTGATTTCATTACCTCTCCAGAAATTTCCTCGGTTTTCGGTGAAATGATTGGTATATGGTTACTTACTGTATGGCAACAACAAGGTAAACCTAAAGCCATAAAAGTCATCGAATTTGGTCCTGGTAGAGGTACTTTGATGCACGATGTGATGAAAACTTTTAATAAATTATCACGTTCTGTTTCCCAAATAGAAATCAATTTAATTGAAGCATCTCCTGTTCTAAGAAAAGAACAATGGAAGTTATTATGTGGTGATCAACCTTTTGAAACCACTCCAGAAGGCTACAATGAATCTACCACCAAATGGGGTAATCGTATTAGATGGCTCGATACTGAAAAGGATGTCAAGAATGAAGAAAATGTGGCCAACTATGTTTTAGCACACGAATTCTTTGATGCATTACCAGTCAAGAGTTTCCAGAAAACAGAACATGGATGGAGAGAATTGGTTGTGGAACATACTGATAGTGTTGTCAATACTCAACAACAATTGCCCAAGCCAGAAGATAGTGAATCTGTAAAGGATGAGCTTCTCGATACCCAATTCCATCTTACTGTCTCTCCAAAAGAAACCCCAGCATCTATTATTCCAAAGTTGAACCCTCGTTACAACGACTTTGAAAATGGTGCACAAATTGAAATCTGTACTGAAGCAGAACTTTACATTATGAAGATGGCCCAATTAATAGATAATGAAAGAAAGTTGGGTGCTGTTTTGGTTATCGATTATGGTTTGGTTGGTAAAATCCCCGACTCTACCTTGAGAGGAATCTACAAGCATAAATTCGTTTCTCCTTTCATCAAACCAGGTGAAGTCGATTTATCCATTGATGTCGATTTTGATAATCTTAAGGAACTTGGTGGAAAGTTAACTGCTCCATATGGTCCAGTCAACCAAGGTGATTGGCTTCATACTTTAGGTATTGGTCACAGAATTGACCAATTAATTAAAAGAAATGTTGAAAATCCACAAGAGCAAGAAAAGATCTACAACGCATACCTCAGACTTACTGGAGAAGATGATAAGTCTATGGGTAAGATCTACAAGTTTTTGAGTTTGGTTCCATTAGGCTCTGAAGCTCCAGTTGGTTTTGGTGGATCTGTATAAAGAGTCAGTCCAAAAGAAATTAATAGAGCCTTTATAAATTCAGAGGAATTATCTTTGAATGCCCAACTTAAAATTATATGTATATACTGTATAAAGATAGTAAATAATTAAATTACTAAGAATAATATTTGTATCAATAAGAACTCGTTTAAGAACATATAGAATAAGTAATTGCCAATTTCATTTAAGTATTTCACATCAACATTTGGGTGCAAAATTAGTATATTAACAACCGTATTTCTCTATTCTTTTCTTCCACAAGTTAAAACATTGTAACTATACAAAGGCTTTAAATATGTTACGGAATCTTAGGAAATTTGGTTATTATGCTACAACTTTCACACTGGTTATTCTGGCAATTTTCATCTGTTCTTATGTGTTGAATCTCTAGGTAATGGGAAGAGAAAAAAAAAGTACTAATTCATTCAAAATATGATAAAAAAAATATCATCCGAAAAAAATAAATGTAGCTAGAAGACTGTTAAAAATTCAGTAGATCATTAACCACCTTCTATACTATTAGTTTTGATGAAGAAAAAAAGAATTCCGATACCGGGAGTCGAACCCGGGTCTGCTCGGTGAAAGCGAACCGTGCTAGCCGTTACACTATATCGGAGAATTTCTGAAAATTTTGTGTCTTGGATCTTCTCGTCCAGCTGAAAAATACCGAAAATATTATCTGCTTATGTAACCGCATAGTCCTTTGTTATCCAACAAACATGGGTAGCAGTAAGACCTAACACTACAGGGGTTTTTGTAGAGGAACGTATTCTAGTCTTGTTGCCAAGCACCATATTCTTTCAGACCCATAAACAAACACTGTTGTCGTGTGACCATAATCCATCGCCCCTCTATTATGTTAGGTGACCATAGTTCCTAACCATGTTTTAGTCGAGATATCATAGAACAATATGTTATGAGAGTAAAATCTCAGCCAAATGCGAATAAGTCTTGAACATTGAGCTTCAAAAACCTAGTACAATTCTTGGCCCGTCCTATTGCACCTCCGGTTCTTGTTTCCAGTTTCTGGCGTGTACTCTTGGCATATAGTTAAGCAAGTTAAGTATGATTACTTAAGATTTGCCAAGGCTGTCAAGGCTATCAAACCGTTACAAAAAGCAATTCCGTGTTCAACCTAATATCTGTTTTAGTGAGATTTGCATCTGAGTACTGCATTTGGACATTAGAAAGTCAACCATGACCACGAGGCATCGAGAAACCTTTAAAACCCGATAATGCCTGGAGCGAGGCTTAACTAGTACCCCAATTCAACACAGCCCATGTTGAGCAATACTTGATAAACCTGTTCCAAATATAGATCCCCTTAATACAACCCTGAAACCGCACTCAAACAGGGCCTGGCTCGTGCATACTAGTTCTCTACAGTACAAAAGAAAACAATACTTTACTGGCAGTTTTTGACGTTCCATGATTGATCCAATTTCGTTCCAAATTTCCGTAACGAAAATTGCAGATCTTCCCCACAATACGAGAAAAAAAAAAAAAAAAACTACCCTGAACGATCAGCGATCAGGCTATTCCAGCATTTCCGTTCCCTTGTTTGTAGATTAGGATCATGATCCAGGGTTCTAACTGGGAATTGGTTTGGTTTTCTTTCGTAATGATGGTTAGTATTAACCAGCAAATGGCAATCAACAAAGTCGCAAGCAAACCAAGTAACAAAGCTATTTACGACTTGTTGATGCTCAAAAACAATATAGCATAGCTCACAACCCGATGTGCAGGTCATGATGAACAACAATTTCAGCAGCAGCTTGGCTATATATATGAAGTAGGATTCGCTGTGGGGTCAAAATTTTGTATATCCGCTATCACTCACTCCTATGTATCTTTCATCTATCTTGTCATTTTTTGCATTAGCATTCGTTGCCTTGGGGGCTCCAGTATTCAGATTAGTCTCCATGAAACACGGGACTCATTTCCATTACAACAATATCGGAATTACCAACGGTCAAATTCAAGTCTCAAAACAAGTACAACCTATCAACTTTAAGATGACTTACGACTCCAGATTAATGAACACTGCCTCCAATAACTATATACGAGTTCATAAGAATGGCCAAATCCTGGAAGCTCCAAGTCGTTTACAAGGTACTAGAGGCTTTGCTCTTGTCGATGGCTACTTAATTTTGGGAGACAAGACTTTCTACGCATGTGGAACTGAAGGTGACTACAAATTAGCTACTGAATGTGAATCCGGACACTCCATAGACCTCAAAATTACTGATCAAACTAATATTTTTTAATTTATTTCATGCATTATAGACGAGCAGTTATACTGGTTTTATAACTGTAATTTTTAGAATTTAATAAACACTTGGGACAGATCAATTTCTTCAAAAATTAACTGTACTATGACTATGTAAGCGACTGCAAATACATAACACAGAAGTAAACCACTTTTTGACAGGTTACTGGTTTCACGTGATATGTCACGTGATCGACTTGAGCCATTCTTATCAGTTCACGCCACTGTTTACCTTACACGGTTCAATTGTGCTAGAACCTTCCGTCACATAGGGCTAATGCTTCAGATCTTAGTAGTACGATATCAATTGTGAGCTGATACGATCATATATCGACTCCGCGGTGGCACTTCCGAAGAGTCCGTAAGCGGTCGTGCGTTTTCGCAGCCTAAGTTTGGTACCAGGCCATGGCAAGAGAATCAGGCCACCACCACCAGGCCCACCAGTATAGGGTGACTTTAGCGACGATCATTGATCATACGTCCCCCTAGCCCCTCTCCCTAGGATTGTTTACCTCTCGCTATCTAGATGATGCTCCAAAGTTCTAGGTCCCTAACTTTCTTGAATCTTCTAGAAGGTTCTGCGAAAATATTAAACGTGCGGACTAACCTATATAAACCTCCCACTCCCTGAAATAACCGCAATTCATTTTCAACAATTAGAATTAACAATATATCAAAATGGAAGAATCACAATTCACAGACAACGCATTGAAGATCTTCAACAATGCTACTCAAATCGCAAAAGATAACAGCAATTCGCAATTGTTACCATTGCACTTTTTAGCAGCAATGGTTCCAACCGATTCAGACGATTCAACTCCTTATCTTAAAACATTGATTCAAAAGGCCAGATATGAATGGCCAACATTTGAAAGAGTGGTGAATAGACATTTAGTCAAGATACCATCTCAATCCCCAGCTCCTGATGAAATACGGCCTGGTTATGCAACTGGTCAAATGATACAAAATGCTCAAAAGATAAAGGCTCAACAAAAGGATAGTTACATAGCACAAGATCATATTTTGTTGGCTTTATTAGAAGACTCCTCAATTAAAGATATCCTTAAAGAAGCTGGTGTTGATGCCAAAAATTTAAAGACTCAAGCCCTTGAATTAAGAGGTAATCAAAGAATTGACTCTAGACAAGCTGATTCATCAAGTTCATTCGAATTCCTTAACAAATATTGTGAAGATTTAACTGAAAAAGCTCGTGAGGGTGCAATTGACCCAGTCATTGGTAGAGAAGAAGAAATTAGAAGAGTTATCCGTGTTTTAGCAAGAAGAACCAAATCTAACTCTGTCTTGATTGGTGAACCAGGTGTGGGTAAGACCTCTATTGTTGAAGGTGTTGCTCAAAGAATTATTGATAACGATGTGCCTAATGTCTTGGCAGGCTCAAGATTATTTGCCTTAGATATTGGTGCTTTAACTGCTGGTGCTAAATATAAGGGTGAATTCGAAGAAAGATTAAAGGGTGTTCTTAGTGATATTGAGAAGTCCAATGAAATGATCATTTTATTCATCGATGAAATCCACATGTTAATGGGAGATGGTAAATCTGACGCTGCTAACTTATTGAAACCAATGTTAGCTAGAGGTGCTTTACACTGTATTGGTGCAACCACTTTTGCTGAATACAGAAAGTTTATCTCTAAGGATGGTGCCTTCGAAAGAAGATTCCAAAAGATTGATGTTCCAGCCACCACTATTAGCGAAACTGTCGCTATTTTAAGAGGTTTGCAACCAAAGTATGAAATACATCATGGTGTAAGAATCTTAGATAGTGCTTTAGTTGCTGCTGCTCAACTTGCTTCAAGATACTTGACTTACAGAAGTTTACCAGATTCTGCTGTTGATCTTATTGATGAAACTGCTGCTACTGTTGCAGTTGCTAGAGATTCTAAGCCAGAAGAATTGGATAACTTAGAAAGACAATTACACTTACTTGAAGTTGAAATCAACGCTTTGGAAAGAGATGTTGAAGCAGATGCTGACTCCAAGGACCGTTTGGAACTTGCAAAGAAGAAGAAGGCTGAACTTGAAGAACAATTGCATCCATTACAAGAAAGATTCAATCAAGAACGTGCTAGTCATGACTTATTGACTTCCGCTAAGAGAAAGTTGGATGAATTGGAAACTAAGGCTCAAGATGCTGAAAGAAGACATGATACTGCTACTGCTGCTGATTTAAGATACTTTGCTATCCCAGATGTTGTCAAGCAAATTGAAGAATTAGAAGTTAAGGTTGCTGAAGAAGAAGCTCAATCTGGTCCAGATGCTTTGGTTGCAAATGTTGTTGGTACTGATCAAATTGCCGAAACTGCTGCCAGATTAACTGGTATTCCAGTTTCCAAATTGACTCAAGCTGAAAATGCTAAGTTGATTAACATGGAAAAGGAACTTTCTTCTGCAGTTGTTGGCCAATCAGAAGCGGTCAAGGCAGTTTCTAATGCTGTTAGATTGACCAGATCTGGTTTAGCTAATCCAAACCAACCAGCTTCCTTCTTGTTCTTAGGTTTTTCAGGTTCTGGTAAGACCGAATTGGCCAAGAAGATCGCTGGATTCTTATTTGCTGATGAAAAGGCTATGATCAGAATTGATTGTTCTGAACTTACTGACAAGTGGTCAGCTTCTAAGTTATTAGGTGCTGCTCCAGGTTATGTTGGTTATGAAGAAGGTGGTATTTTGACTGAACCATTACTTAGACGTCCATACTCTGTCGTCTTATTTGATGAAGTCGAAAAGGCCGCTCCTGAAGTTCTTACTGTCTTACTTCAAGTTTTGGATGATGGTAGAGTCACCAGTTCTCAAGGTAAGGTTGTGAATGCTTCTAATGCCATCATTATTATGACATCTAACTTGGGTGCTGAATACATCAATGCTTCTAAGCACACCAAGATTGATGAAAACACCAAGGATTTGGTTATGGGTGCAGTTAGAGCTCACTTCAGACCAGAATTCTTGAACCGTATTGCCAGTACTGTTGTCTTTAACAGATTATCTAAGAAGGCTATCTCCAAGATTGTCCGTATTAGATTGAAGGAAATTCAAGACAGATTTGCTGCTAATGGTAAGCAAGTTACCTTGGAAGTTGATGACGATGCTTTGGATTACCTTATCAAGAATGGTTACTCACCAGACTTGGGTGCCAGACCATTGAACAGACTTATCCAAAACGAAGTCTTGAACCGTTTGGCTGTTTTGTTATTAAAGGGTCAAGTTAAGGATAAGGAAGTTGCTGTTGTTACCTTAGGTGAAAAGGGTCTTGAAGTCTTACCCAACCATGAACCAGATGATGTTGACATGGCTGAAGCAGAAGTTGAAAACTGGCAAGACTCTGATGAAGACGATGATGACGAAACCAACTCCAACCCTGACTTCGATTAGGAAAACAAAAAAAAAAATTAATATGAACGTTCCAGTTACTGGATCATAATAAAGGCTAGTCCTATAATAATAAGACATGAATTTTTTTTATAGTAAAGAACATTAATCTGTCTGCATAATAAATAATATAAAAAAATTAGTAACACTTGTAGAATTAGTTAGAAGAAAAAAATGAATAGTATAAGGTGTTACACATAAGCAATGATTTTATCCAAGCAATTATCAGGTTAATTATACAGAAGAGTAGTTACTGGAAAATCATAATGAATAGTTGAGTTACAATGGTTGATTTACAATAAAATTGAAAAGTGTTAATGAGTATTGAAAAAGTTGCAGCCAAGCACTAAAGCTGAAAATTGCAGCCATTCACAAACAAAAGTTGCAGCTTGTCCACCAAGAAGAATTGCTGACTCGGGTCCACCATCGCAAACACTCAGAATAGAAGTTCCAATATTATTGGATAATGAGTCACTAGCATTTTCCAACTACACATTCGGCTATGGTACCCCACTATGAGCCATACCACACTAACACTACTATACACTACCCAGATTCTCCCATACTTAACCATTTTACCGTACACTACCCACAATATCTCCCACCTGTAACAACCACATCTCTACCCACTCTAACCTGCCAAATAATCCACCAGCCCATTACTAAAACACTTCCTAAACTTACATAACGCATCTCGTAAACAACACCCTTAGACCATAGCATTTTCCGTCCAATAGTGTGGCCACAACGTCAGCCTTACAACGCACTTACTAAAGCCTCACAGTACCAATTTTTTGTCATAGATGCCGTCTCATCGCACTGTCGTCTTCAGTGTTCTAGTAGGTTCCGATATACCCTGAGGGTTCACGTGACCCAGCTCCCGACTTTTGACTCATCTCAAAATCGTTTTGGCAAAATTTTAAACTATCAAAACCCATTACATTAACATTATGGCTACTAGAACTCAATTTGAAAACTCCAATGAAGTCGGTGTCTTCTCCAAGTTAACCAACTCTTACTGTTTGGTTGCTGTCGGAGGTTCCGAAAACTTTTATTCCGCTTTTGAAGCCGAATTAGGTGATGTCATCCCAATTGTTCATACTACCATTGCTGGTACTCGTATAGTCGGTAGAATGACTGCTGGTAACAGACGTGGTTTACTTGTCCCAACCCAAACTACTGATCAAGAATTAATGCATTTAAGAAACTCTTTACCAGATACCGTTAAGATACAAAGAGTTGAAGAACGTTTATCTGCTTTAGGTAATGTCATTTGTTGTAATGATTATGTTGCATTAGTTCACCCAGATATTGAAAGAGAAACTGAAGAGTTAATCGCTGATGTCTTAGGTGTTGAAGTTTTCCGTCAAACCATTGCTGGTAACGTTTTGGTTGGTTCTTACTGTGCATTATCTAACCAAGGTGGTATTGTTCACCCACAAACTTCTATTCAAGACCAAGAAGAATTATCTTCCTTACTTCAAGTTCCTTTGGTCGCTGGTACCGTCAACAGAGGTTCTGCTGTCGTTGGTGCTGGTATGGTTGTTAACGATTGGTTATCTGTTACTGGTATTGACACCACCGCTCCTGAATTGTCTGTTATTGAATCTATTTTCAGATTACAAGATGCTCAACCAGATGCTATTTCTGGTAACTTAAGAGACACCTTGATTGAAACCTACTCTTAAACTTAACGAAAAAAAAAAAAATCGCAAAAGTTATCAAATCTAGTGGAGATTTTTCATATTATTGGATACGCTTTTTTTCAATGAATAAAAAGCATAAGAAAAGAACAATCTAATTTTGGGTTTCTTCCATCTAGACTGAGGCATAGGCACATCCTCGGTACTGTCTTTGCAGTATCGGGTTTACTTCTATCTGTACATTAGTAATAATAAGCTCTTCGGGAAAGAAATGTAGATCAAACTGTAGTGAAAGGTATTGAAATAATACAAAAGTATTGGGATCTTAAGGGTAATTTTCTTGCATTAGATCTACTGCATTTTTCACCTATTTCCGTCTTGGAATAGGACCACGGATATCACACAAGATTCCAATCAAAGATCTCCATAGTTGGAGTACTCAGCCGTATTTTGCAGGCCCCAAGTCCCATAAAATATCTCACTCCGTGTATGTCCCCACAACGGACCCCTCGCTAATTTTTTTTTTCACTTCATCATATACTTTGCTATATACAACTAACTAAGTATAAGATCTATGTACAGTCTATTTGAACCTATAAGGATTATTTCTATTGTAGTACTTGATCTCTGTATCTCTACCCTCTGTGGGTCATGTGCCCGTTGTCCCACCTCGGTGCCCCCATACGGAAATACAATAGCCTAAATTTCACCACCACATCTCCTCATGCCTCGCTCCACCCGCTTTATCTATGTCTGGGTTCAGGTCCCATGCCCTATTTAGGCAGTATATTGATCCACGTGAAAAATTAAAAAAGCGGAGACTTAACACTAAATCTAAATGCGCATGCTTCCTTTAAATACCGACTAATTCCATCAACCAGAAGACCCTCAAGAATCGTCCCTTTGACTCGGTAAATCGTCTGCTTTCTGCTACCAATCTACCACCTTTCCAAGGACCCTAATTGACGTTTCATCCACCCAAATTTTATCCTTGAAACTGCCCTCTTTTGGACCTTTTCCACTACCACAAACTACGGATTAAAACCAGCCTCTATAACCGTGTATCACCTGACACTCTGAGCGGGTTCGTTTTATTCTAGTTATCTTATTTATCTTATCCATTGGATCCCATTTCCTTTACCAATTCGGTTCTCTTGTCGGCTATCAATACCCGCTGAATCACCATGGACTACTTAGGAATCCCAAGGGGCTCCATCCGTCAAGCCGCTCTCAAGAAGCTTGCCAAACTTACTGTCAAACAATCCTCCACTTCCATCCTGGAAGTAGACAGCAATTCCGATAACTTCGCCAAGCTTCTCGAAGCCACTCCAAAGGACGATAGTTTCAATCCTCAAGACTTGTCTAAGATCGCAATTAGTCCTAAGGAATTCGAGGTCTTGATCTCATTATGTGAATCTACCAAGGAAGAGTTCAAGTTCGCCAGCCATGCCCAAGCTTTGATGAACAAGTTCAGATTGTACTTCTTGGAGTTACCTAACCAGAAGTTTTCCACCACTATTGTCAATAAGTACTCTAGTACTACCACTCCATGGATGACTCTTAGTGAACACTTGACCAGAGCTATCATTAACCTTGCCAAAAAGTTCGACTATATGTTGGTGGACCAGGCCATTGAAATGTTCCAAGAATTCAACGATTCGTTCTTCCACCACAAGTCTTTTGAATTCTCCAACTATTTCACTCTCTTGGGATTTTTGGCTGGTTTAATCAAGAACCCAGAGATTTTGACCTACTCTCCAAGATCTTTCAGAATCTTCTTGAACCTTGATACTCTTGTCGATAACTTTGATTTCTTGAACGAAGTTGAAATCTACTCCAATACTATCTACTCCCATAACTCCACCTCCAATTCCAACAATGATTACTCCAGTATTCTTGACAAGGACTTTGTTATTGACTTCTCTCCTGTTCTTTTCCTCGAAAAATTAGGTAAACTTCTGTGTGGTATCATCAACTCAATTGTTGACAATGAAGATATGCCATTGTTGGAAAGTATCATCAGACGTGTTGCTTCCAAGTACGACGATGGTTCTTTTGCAGCTCATGACGGTGCTTTTGATAACTACTTGTTGACCAAGGAAAACATGGACATCTCTAGAGAGCATATGGATATTATCAAGCACTTGACCGATATTGCCATTCAAAAGATGGAGTTCTTAGATAGAGGTGAATCCTATATTGTTTATTCTACCTACAATAGATTGAGACTCGGTTACTCTGCTAAGAGTTATTACTTACAAGTTATCAGTTGTGGTATTTTCACTGATAACATTGATATCAAGGTCTCCAAGAGATTGTTCAAGAACTGTTTAGAAATCAAGGATGTCATGTTGGACCCAGATTTGGGTTTGAGTGTTATTCAATTGGGTTCTTTATTGATCTTCAAGGACGAAAAGGTTGGTAACTTATTAACTAGAGCCTTCACTTCTTTGGTCTCTAACCCTAGATTCACCAAGGAGTATTGTTTGGAAGCATCCAAGAGTTTGGGTATTGCATCTAAGGTTCTTTCTCAAGATGCTGTTATCACCACAATCTATGCCTTGACCAACTTGCTTTTTGTTGAACAACCAAACAGAAACGTCCTTAGATCAAGAACCTCTGGTTTAAGAGAAACCAGTTCCCTTAGAGGTGTTGAATCCATTAGAGATCCAACTTCTAGAAGAACCTCTATTGGTTCTCTTAACCACAACACCACCAAGATCAGCTCTGTTACTGCTGCTACTGCAACTGAATTTAACGATAGTGATTACAAGAAGGTTTGTGAAAATGCCATTATTGGTATTATTGAAATTGCTAAGGCCTGTGATGATGAAAAGGTCACTACCTTGGCTGTTACTTTATTGAGTCAAAAGACTTCCAACTTGAACTCCACCATTGGTCCTCTCTTGCTTGAAGGTTTAAGTTCTTGTGCTCCATACTTACCAGAACGTGAATTCATCATCTTGATCAAATTGCTCTTTGCACTCAGTCTTGAATCATTTGAGTCCAAGAACCAAACCATGCTTATGAACTTGATCAACTCTCAAGTCGAACTTTCCAGGAAGCTTGACGAATCCAGTCCATTATTCAAGGTTTATCTTCATGAACTCTTGCAAACTGTTATTTCTAAGGGTGACGTTCAAGTTTTAGAACACCACAGACCTCACACCGAAATTATTGAAATTGGTACTCAAATTAGTATCTATCTTAAGCCATTGGCTGAATTGTTACCTAATGTTGAACTTGGTCAACCTCCACTTCAAGTCAAGAGTGTTGAAACCATGAATTTGTTCAAGAACTTCTGGTACAACTTGGTTGTTCATGGTTACTCCACCAAGTCTGAAGTTTCCCGTCCTTATGCCCCAGAATTAGAAAGAATTGCTTATAACTCTCCACCTTTGGTTAGTGAAGCTTCTTGGGATAGAACTGAAACTTCTTTGGAATTAAACACTATCTTAAGAAGAGGTTCCTCTAACCACAACATTAAGCACCACAGAAACTATTTGGGTGAAGTGTTCGAAGTTCACAGATCTTTATCTTATCCAAAGTTGATCTTCTTATCTTCCACTATGTTCTTGGAATCCTTGAGAGTTAAGTCTGGTGACTGCTCCAAGATCCTCCAATACTACTCTGATCCTTCTGTCAAGACCAGTGGTGTCGATAAGTTTATTGGTTACATCTCTTTCAAGATCATCAAAGACTTTATCGTCTTGATCAACCATGGTGGTAACAAGCAATTTAGTTCTGATAACATTGCTCACCAATTGACTCAAATGTTGGCATTGTGTTGTCACAGATTGAAGGATTTGCAAAACACTGCTTTCCAATGTTGTGACCTTTTGATCACCAAGGTTCCTTCCTCTTTGATGCACCAAGAAAGTTTGTTCACCTTATTTGACTTATTGAGTTTGTTATATGATAGTGCTCTTGATGCTGATGAAAACTTGTATGATCCTACTACTAGTTTCAAGACTAGACACTATGGTATCACCTTGTCTTTATCTGATGATTACTCTTGGAGAAACGAAACTTTGAGAAGATTCGAAGAAAAGGCTAGAACTTGGATGAAATTGGTTCTTTTGAAGAGTAACTTCGATGTCAAGACTTCCATTCAATCCTATGTTACCAACTTGAACGAAATCCAATCTGGTAAGGTGCTTTATGGTGTCTCCTTCGCTTTGGACATGGCCGGTACTGTTCACAATAGCAGACAAAACACTGTTGGACCAGTTGTTTCTTCTGCCTTCCATCCACACTCTCACTCTTCTAATGTTATCTTGCAATTGAATTTGAGAAGTGATTTAATGAACAAGATTCCTGTTCTGTCTAATTACGATGTTGTCTTGAAGAACATCAAGTTAAAGGTTTTCAATATCGAATCCAAGTCTTTGATTGTCACCGATGATGAACCTGTTAGCAGTGGTACCCGCAAGGATGATGAAATCATCTCATTATTGAATGAAATTGCAGCATTGATTCTTATCTCTGATGCTAACAATGGTGAGTTGGTCCGTTACCTTGTTGAATTGCCTTTCAAGATCTTTAAATCTTCTATCATCAACTATGCTATTATTATCTGGTTAACAGTTATGAAAGAAAAAGCTTCTTTATCTGCTTTAATTTTGGCTGAAATTGTCAAGAACTGGGAAACTTCTGTTACCTTAAAATTAGGTTTATTCTCTAAGGCTAATGACATTAAAGAACCTGCTTACATCAAGATGGAATACTCTCCTAGTGATAATAAAATTGCCAAGGGTGTTGGTAAGACCGCTTATGAAAAGTTCAAGCCTCACTTCAAGATTATCAGATTAATTTCTTCCAACTTCCAAGCTACTCTCAACCAAAGTGACCATTTGTTGAAGATCTTCACCAGATTCATTGAAGTTGGTCTTAGGGCCTTAGATTCTGCCAGTTTGCATCCATTCTCTAGACTCTTGAGGTTCGAATTGATTAGATTTGGTTTCGATATTTTGAACTACCACACCAAATTGAAATCTAGAAGCTTGGTCGATCTTACTGACTTAATTTTGACTGGTTCTTTGACTTGGTTCAAGCACAAGTCTATTTACCCATACGGTGGTAATCTTTTGAAGATTAGATCAGATTTCGAGCTTCTTAAGGAAATCGCAAGACTCATTTCTTCTGTTGAAACTTTTGGTCAACAATCTTTGATCAACAAGAAACTCATCTTATTATTCTTCTTGGATGATGAAATCTCTAAGATTTCAATCTGGTTGAACCCATTAAATCCTAACGACCTTAAAGGTTCTTTCAGTCAAGGTCACTTGTCTTCTGAACATATTATTCAATCCTACGCTATTGACCCTATTTTGGCTATTAACTTGGCTTTAAGATACAAGGTCAAGAACTTGGATGAATTGCTTCAAAACGTGATTACTCAAAACCCATTGCCAGCTATCTTCTACCCAGAAGCTGTTCAATTCTTTATTGGTATTAATGGTGGTGTTAACATGCCAAACCATTACCTTTTGTTCTGGGAACCATTGCCTCCAATCGATTCTATCACTTTGTTCTTACCTCCATTTGGTCACAACTCTTACATTTTGCAATACACTATGAGATCCTTAGAAGTCCACGATGTTAACTTGACTTTCTTCTACGTTCCTCAAATTGTGCAATCTTTGAGATACGATCAAAAGGGATATGTTGAAAGATTCATTGTGGAAACTGCCAAGGTTTCCCAACTTTTCGCCCATCAAATCATTTGGAATATGTTGGCCAACAGTTACAAGGATGAAGACTCTACTGAACCAGATTCTTTGAAACCAACTTTAGACAAGATTCAAAACAAGATGTTGAAATCTTTTGCTCCAGCCGATTTGAGTTTCTACGAAAAGGAATTCGATTTCTTTAATGAAGTCACTGATATCTCTGGTAAATTGAAGCCTTACATCAAGAAATCTAAGGCTGAAAAGAAGATGAAGATTGACGAAGAAATGTACAAGATTGAAGTCAAACCAGGTGTTTACTTACCAAGTAATCCAAATGGTGTTGTTGTTGATATTAACAGAAAGTCTGGTAAGCCATTACAATCTCACGCTAAGGCTCCATTTATGGCTACTTTCAAGATTCAAGATGAAATTGAAACTGTTGATGAATTTGGTCATGCAATTCGTTTACCAATTGAAAAATGGCAAAGTGCTATTTTCAAGGTTGGTGATGATTGTAGACAAGATGTTTTGGCATTACAATTGATCTCTGTTTTCAGAACTATCTGGAACAGTTCCGGTTTGGATCTTTTCGTTTACCCTTACAGAGTCACTGCTACTGCTCCAGGTTGTGGTGTTATCGATGTGTTACCAAACTCTATTTCCAGAGATATGTTGGGTAGAGAAGCTGTTAATGGATTATACGAATATTTCACCACCAAGTTTGGTCCTGAAGATTCTATTGAATTCCAACAAGCTAGAAACAACTTGGTTAAGTCTTTGGCTGCTTACTCTATTATTTCCTACCTTCTTCAATTCAAGGATAGACATAATGGTAATATTATGTACGATGACCA
The DNA here is from genome assembly GCA_030568535.1 of Suhomyces anneliseae. Taxonomy (NCBI): domain Eukaryota; kingdom Fungi; phylum Ascomycota; class Pichiomycetes; order Serinales; family Debaryomycetaceae; genus Suhomyces; species Suhomyces anneliseae. The sequence goes on along the minus strand of JAJMGB010000013.1, from coordinate 105,694 downwards.
AGGTCATGTCTTGCATATTGATTTCGGTTTCTGTTTCGATATTGTTCCAGGTGGTGTTAAATTCGAACAAGCTCCATTCAAGTTAACTCACGAAATGGTACTTGTCTTAGGTGGTTCTCACAACACCCAAGCTTTCAGATGGTTTGAAGAATTATGTGTTAAGGGTTACTTGGCCTGTCGTCCACACATGGAAACTATTGTTAGATGTGTTACTCCTATGTTAGACAGTGGATTGCCATGTTTCAAACCACAAACTATGAAGAAACTTAGATCTAGATTTGTTCCTGGTAAATCTGAAAAGGAAGCTACTGAACACATGAGAGGTTTGATTAAGAAGGCTTACGAAGCCGTCTCTACCAAGGGTTACGATGAGTTCCAAAGAATTACCAATGGTATTCCATACTAGACGTTTAGATACAACCAGTGTTGGTATCGTATTGAGCCAGTTAATCTGGTGTTTTTTATTGAAATATTAAGTGAAGTTTATTTTAAAGAGCCTAATGTAAAACTTTTGTAAAGCAGCCATAGTTCAACTTATAAGTTAGATATCGAGAGATGTGTCCCCCTCTTGTGCCTCATCATCGTAGATACTGCTTATTGTCGTTAATCTTATCTATAGGCATAACTTTGAATTACGTTTGGTTTGTAATTTTTGCAGCTATAAGCAACTTTTGTGTACGTTTTTACATCAGTACTGTATGTGACTAGACTTCTAACAATAGGAACGTTTGTACTGTATACATGTGAGATGGTGTACAGTAGAGTACGAGGACTCGATTGTTTAAACAGACAAGTTCCGTTCCCGATTAGTCCAACTAACTACTACTTTGGAACGATCAAATATCAAAAGGTAGAGTATAAATACGAGTGCCCAAAAACAGACAAATATCCGGATCAACTTCGCCTCGCAGAGTGATGACCTCTGGTACAGTATGGCGTGTCTTTTTCACCATAACGTGATCACACTCATATGGGTATGTATATAAATAGAACACCAAAACACAGATGAGGTCTCGGAACTAAAGGCTGAGGCTGAGTTAGTAAGGGGATCTTAGCCCCAACTATCTGACGTTGAATCTCACTAAATTACTACCGCCGGGCACTGTGGTGTTGCTTAAATCGCGAGTACCTGCGATTCTGCAAGGAAAGATATTCTAGAAACAATCGAGACTTTTTCTCTGCCCCTGGACCAAACCGGGAATGCTCCAGTTTCCGAGACTTCCAGAGGATGCCACGGATATTGCGTTATTAACGGGATTAAGACCTATAGTTCTTCTTCAAGTTCAACAACAACAACACGCTAAACCGTCACCTACGCCTAGCGGCTTGGCTTATGCATCTCTGACGTTTATCATTTGTAGTAGCAGCCCACTCACTAAAGACTCGACAGCCCGCATATGAGCTTTTACACAGACTTCGCCTCCCCTTACATCGTTACTCTATAATTGCTTTAAATTGTCGCAAATTCTCTCTAAAGTGCAGATCTCGTGCTGTGGGCCATTTCGTCGCAAATCTTCTACACAGCCAACGTCTGCCAAATGTCACGTCACCACCACGTCATAGACTTACTTTGTTTGGTGGGACCAAAAACAAGTTCTTGGTTTTAACTGTCTCTACTTACTAGTAAATAAATATAAAAAAGAAAAAGAAAAGAAAAAAGAAAATCTTCTTCACCTTCTCTTACTTCCTCTCCTACATTCCCTACCCCCCATCTTGGCATACAAAAAGGCAGATCATCCTCTTCTCTGCTTTCCCCCGCTCCTCGTCCGTTTCTCTTGACGCTACTTTTTTTTTACTTTTACGCGTAAATTTAGTCGTGCCACAACCACGCCTGATCTGGCTTGGCCAGCCTCCTACACGCACGCACTGCCCTACCTCTATTAATAGCTTTTTGATCTTCATCTTATTTACACTGTTCAGGATCATCATCAACTTAACTATTACTTAAAACTCCATCGCCAGGCTTGTGACCGTTGTCGTCTGTCTCTTTGCCGTTTTTTATTTCATCCCTTTCCCACCTTTATCAACTTAAACCTTTTTCGGAATCATCAACATCCTTAAACCACAAGGTCTTTTTCTTTTCCACCTCGTTTATTGCATATCGTTCCCTTTTCACAAGTTAATTTATTTCAATAGCCTTTTTTTAAAAAAATCCAAAGTGCTGTTAAAACAACCTTGAAAAGTCAAAAGAAAATATCAACTTCCTCCTATCAAAAACATTCAATATCAAATCTTAAACCCTTCCAGTCATAACAAAATCCTGATCTTGTCATAGCATCATGAAGTTCCATAACTTTGTCTTAGCATTTATGCTAAGTCTTTTCCAAACAGTGGCAGCTCAGAAATACTTGAAATCTACATCCTTAATGACATGTATGGATAACTCCCAATTCACAGCTTCTCACTTCGACATTTTATACTATCAACACAACAAAACTGCCATGATTGATGTCACTGCTTTCTCTAATATTGATGTCAATGTTACTGCTCATATTAGTTTGATTGCATACGGTATTAGAGCTTTTACTAAAGAAGTCTCTTTATGTGACTTGGGTTTCGGTTCCATTTGTCCTTTAGTTACTGGACGTGTGGAATTAAATACCAAGTATGAACTCGGTAAGTCTATTGATAGTCAAATTCCTGGTGTGGCTTACACCATTCCAGATTTAGATGCAAGAGTCGAAATTCTTCTTGTTAACGATGACACCAAGCAACCAGTCGCTTGTGTCCAAGCTTCAGTCACCAACGGTAAAACCGTTCAAACCAAATATGCTGCTTGGCCTATTGCAGCTATTTCTGGTTTGGGTGTTATCACTTCTGGTGTGGTCTCAGTTATTGGACATTCCAATACTGCTGCTCATATTGCATCCAACTCCATGTCCTTGTTTATTTATTTCCAATCTTTGGCCATTACTGCCATGATGGCGGTAGCTAAGGTTCCTCCTATTGCTGCTGCTTGGGCCCAAAATTTCGTGTGGTCTCTTGGTATTGTTAAAGTGGCTTTTGTTCAAGATATTGCCAACTGGTACATTCAATCTACTGGTGGTTCTCCTACCGATGTGGTTGGTGCTGACTTCTTATCCGTTTCTGTTCAAAAGAAAGCCAAGAGAGCTATGGAATTTGCTTCCGAGTTCCAACCTCCATATTGGGATAGATATTCTCTTGTTAAGAGAGCTTCTCTTAGTCTTGATTCTAATGATTTCGGTTACTCTGATTCCTTTAACACCACTTTATACTCTGTTGATGAAAAAGATAAAAACTTACCATCCAAGACTTTGATTTTAAGAGGTATTCAAAGAGTGTCATATTTAGCAGGTATTGAAATTACCAGTTTATTCATGACCACAATTATTTTCTTATTATTCTTCGCCTTCGTCATGGTTGTTTGTTTAACCATGTTTAAAGCCATTATTGAAATTTTGATCCGTTCTAAGATGATGAATGAAGGTAAATTTAATGAATATAGACAACAATGGTCTCATATTGTTAAGGGTGCCTTATACAGATTATTATTTGTTGCTTTCCCACAACTTTGTGTTATGTGTCTCTGGCAATTATATGAAAGAGATTCTGCTGGTGCCGTTGTCACTGCTATTTTCTTACTTGTAATCAGTATTGGTTTATTATTCCAAGCAGCTGTCAGAGTCTGGTTAATGGGTAGAAAGTCTATTAGACAATTTAAGAACCCAGCTTACTTATTATTCGGTGATGGTACTTTCCTTAACAAGTTTGGTTTCGTTTATGTTCAATTCAGAGCTGACTGTTACTACTACATTCTTGTTTCCTTGCTTTACATTCTTGGTAAATCTTTATTCGTTGCTGTTTTACAAACTCATGGTAAGGCTCAATCTGTGATTGTTTTCGTCATTGAATTGGCTTATCTTGTATCTCTTTGTGTTATCAGACCATTTATGGATATTAGAACCAATGCCTTCAATATTACTATTGCCGTCATTAATACTATTAATGCTTTGTTCTACATGTTCTTTTCTTATATTTTCAGACAACCACATGTTGTTGCATCCGTTATGGCCGTTGTTTATTTCGTCTTGAATGCTGCCTTTGCCTTGTTCTTATTATGTTTCACCATTATCACTTGTGTCTTGGCCTTACTCTACAAGAACCCAGATACTAGATACCAACCAATGAAAGATGACAGAGTTTCATTCTTACCAAGATTTGATAACCCAGGTCAAGGTCAAGCCAAGAATGGTGATGATATGGAATTAATGGCATTGGGTGCAACTGCCATGAAGGGTCATGAACATGGTGCCAAACCAGGTGCCTATGATGAAGATGATTCAGTTTACGATTCTAACTCAGTGTTTAACCGCAATGCCAGTACCAAATCAAGTGATAACTTACAAAGTTCTACCTCTGATCATGATGCTAAGAGAGATTCTTACTATTTGGAATCAATTGAACCAACTCAACCTTCTACTATAGTAGGTAATGCATCAAATGCTATGAGTGCATACGGAGGTTCAAGCTACGGAGGTTCTAGCTATGGTGGTCAAGGTCAACCAAGTGCTTACTCTAATAACAGAGCTGCAAACTACCCAAACCAAGCTCCTCGTGGCCAATTCTCCAACCCATATCAAAACCGTCCAAACCAAGGACAAAATAACGCTTATCAAGGTAACTACATATGATTTCACTTCGTTTTACTGTATCATCACCCATTTAGACAGGCTCCTTAATGGACCATTATTCATGCTATCATCTCATTTATCTATATAAGAGTCACATGGACAATTGCAAACGTAAACATGAATATTAATATGATTATTTACGATTAGATGCAATTTTTTTTCAATAAACAAATGTGCTAAAAGAATTATCACAAACGAAACAGGTATTTTGAATCATTTTATCCTCGTTTGTTAGTTAGGTTTTCTCTGTCTGATTATGACAAAACTTAGGCTTACCAAAAATACTATGATGAAATATATTATACCATGTAATTTGTTCACAGTCACTTTCGTTACTGAAAATAGAGTATCTCTTTTGTAAATTGGTATATTCAAAAACTACCTGACTAAACTCTCTTGCTCTTGGCGGTTCTTCATCTTCTTTTTCTAGCATTGATAAGGGGAAAATAAATCCACCTAATGGGTGCAAAATTACACTTTCTCGTTTATATATGTGAATCTCAGAATGCAACTCGTCATCCTCGCAATCTTCTTCTTCGTCATGATAATAATAGTTGTGTTGCCCATGATGTTCGTAATCGTCGTAATGATCATCTTCATCACAATCTGAGTCTGAACCTTCGTGATAGCTACCACCTTTTGTATATTTATGACCCTCGAATCCAGTGTAATCTTCTTCTTCGCAGTTTGTGATTTTCTCTAGTTTATTCTCCATCTTTTCAGCAGCAGCTCTGGTAAATTTGGGAAACTTCCATAGAAAGTGATCTATCTTTTCATCTGCTTTAACCATTGCCTTTTTTAGATCGTAGGCTGCATCACTAAGGTGTTCACCAACAGAGTAAACAGCATCTTGAGCATTGTCCAAGTATTGAACATGAAAGCTCCATCACCAGGATCCATTCTAGGATAGTTAAAAAATGCTGGAATCACATGGACATCTTTCTGGTCAGAAATCTTAAGACAGTAGCTACTTTCGATGTTTCTTGGGTTAGTCATACAGAAAATGGAACCAACCAAGCGATCATAACTGCCTTTTTGCACCCAAGTATTCGCAAATAAATCAAAAAAACTAGAAAAACTAGAAATATGCCTCGAATTGGTGAAATAGTTTCTGATACTGGTGATATTAGCCAACGAATTGTGGGGGTTAGAATCAAACAGAAACACAAACATTGGCTTTCCATCACTAATAGAATTTCTGAAAACTGGTAAGGACTTTGTGGATGTCTTCAAAACTGCCTGTGTATAGAAAGAATCCAGGTTCAGGTTCAGGTTCAAGCTCAAGGTAGACCGGGCTTTTTCACTAAGATAAGATGCGGGAACTACCACATAGAAGTCTACCAAATGAAGAATATCTGGGATCTTGAATGGTGGACTGTTGCTAATGACCTGGAGGGTTTCGCTATTGAAATTTATGTTGGAATTGAACAAAAATAATGTATTTGCATCTTTTGGTACAATCACCTCTTGGAAAACTTTTCCCAAGTTCAACCCAACTTTGATAATCTCCATCCAATCCATTCTTGATCCCTCTAACACATCTTGAGTAAGAAGAGCTCTCGGAAAGATAAAGATATCCTCACCATTCTTTTCTTCTGTTTCTGTACTAGTTACAAGGTGTTGCAACTGGTTTTGTAAGTTCTCTTTGGACCGGATCAAAGCCTCAGCTCCCGATTTTAACGATTGAAACCCCTTTGGGACTTCAATAACAGCACAGTATATGGGCAATAAAAGATACACTATTAGAAGAAGCTTCATTGTTAAATATTAGGTCTATAGACAGAATGCTATTTGTGGGTGCAAAATCTACAAAAAGAGAAATGAGAACATATGCAGTATGAGTACTTTTTGTTGGTTCAACTCAACTAGTGAGATAGTTGGCCATTAATGGAATGGTTATTTGTAGTTGTATAATATAATATAGCTATCACTCAATCTAATCCTCTTTCCTTGACCAATGGTGGGCATTTTGGTGTGAAAATTTTGGGTTTAACTTGAGTTGCTTGTAGCAGAAAGTGACAATATTACTGTGTCTTAAAATCATCTTAATATTGAAATCATAGCAAATTCGAGGATCCAAAGATTATTTGAGTGACATTAACCTTGCAATAGTTCGAGTTGATTATCGGATCCCAGAAAATAACTTGCTAATCAATTGCTGCAAAAATCGAGACGTAATATTTTCAACACAGTTGAACATTAACCATACCATAATTAATTAGAAAAATACTGATAGGAGCAATAGTTTCATTTTCTTTGTCTTAAATCAAAAGGTATACACAATAATCTTGTTTTTTCCCAGAACATCAGTAGTATCATCGATTTGATACATCTCACCACGCTCATTAAGATAATACCTTTTCAAAGGCTCCTTTGTCTCTGGGTCAATATTAGGGTCAAGCTGGTGGTTTTGAGGCTTGTTAAACTCATCATGAACACCCTTTTCACTGAAATCAAAGTTGATATCGTCCAACAAATTAAGTCTTGAAATATAAAGAGTAGTCAAAAACATAACAAGATTTCCCTCCCACAAAAAGGTAGAAATGATAGTGAAAGCACTAATGGCTTTTCTCATATCACAAATATTTGTCTTTGTACATTTTCTAGGAATTAAGTAAGCTGTAACCATTATAAAGGATACCACTTTCATAAGACCTGCTGCCAAACAGTAAAAACTTCCGTTTCTTTTTTCGAAATTAATCACTTTAGTAATAAATAAAAGGGCAACAAATACTGACATTACACTATCAGCGATCATGTAACGATAAATGCCTGATGCAGCATCATGATCATTATTTAAAAGAACTGCTGATAATGTCATACAAGTTATACCCAACATAATTTCAAATGCATATAATACGAAGTTTGCTGTGATAGTAATGGTTCTGTCCTCATACGCCAGAAGTCCACGGGCAGGGATTGCAAATAATGGTCTATTCATGACTCTTTTAACCAAGTCTTCCTCGAGACGTTTCTGCTTAGAAGTGAGACTTTGAATTTCATTGAGTGTCTCTTTATCATCATCTAGTTCATCGTTCACTAACTTTTTATAGTCTTTGGTTTCCATTTCTGGTGGTAATTCATCACCTTCTGGTATTCTAGAAATGTAAGGGTCAATAACACTCTCTGGGTAGATAAGGTCATTATGATGGAGATCTTGGTAAGACGGATTAGGAGGTTTGTGACTATGTATATCCAGGAATGGGGTGATATGTCTTTCGTCCTTTTCTGGTGGTGTAGGACCTCTTTCTTGACGGACTTTTGGTAAAGAGTAGTTTCCTTCTGCTATCTCTAGGAGGTTTCGTGGCCGTCCTGCAGTCACGACAGGCTTTTTCAGGGGACTTCTTGAAAACCCTGGTCCTACTGTACTGAAAGTTATGATACTCAGCCTTTCGTCAATTGAAGTAGGAGTTGTATTTCTCGATCTAAGTCTTGGAGGATCATATTCGAACCGCGAGATGTCACTAACAACCCGCGAATTGAGCCGGTCATATTGTTCATGGCCCAGCATCTTTAGCAAGTAGTGCTGGAAGTAATAGGGACTGTCTACGTAGGCGCTTTGCGTTTATTGAAGCCCATCTTGTATCAACTGGGGTTATAGTAGATTGGTCCTGCAGATTGGCAGATCTGTTCCTGATTCGGACTAACTGTAAACATAACCACTTTTTGACGGAGACGAGATTTTCCAAGCTGGCTTAATTGCGTACTTCCTAATAGGTACGGTTACATGGGCCTTCAACTGATTGTCTTGTGCTTTAGGGTGCAAATAACTGCAAACCGATCTATTGTCAATGCTATAGTGAAATTAGAGGAATGATTAAAAATTCAAGTAATTGCAGGATATTGTATCTTTACAAAATTAATACTAGTTCTCTAGTTGTTTTTCTACATCTCATTAACCCATGGACACTTCAAGTATTTTCTCTTGTCTTTAAATTCTCTTGATGTCTAGGTTTGTACAAGGTTCTTGGTTTGGTGTTTGATCACGTGATACAAATAATGACCATTTTAAAGCAAATACAATTTAAAATGATGCATATTCTTCTATATCAAGCTACAATGCATAGGAGGAGTAAATGCTATTTTTTCTTGAGTCGAGTCTTGTGCTTCTTCTGGAATTTTGGTTTAACTTTTGAGTCATTTTTACCAAAAGATATTATTCTGAAATCATATGTTGTTCTTCAGATGAGGAAAGAGAAGAGAAAATTGAAGTGATTCGGCCTGTTTTATTTCATATATCTTTACATATTTTCTTTGGACAAGGAATTCACTTGGTTTTGTTGTGTTATCCATAATTAGTAATTTTTCAAGTTAGCACTTTAAACTGGTTGAAAAATTCTTAGCTCACTCTAATTGAATTAGGTACCGAATAATAAAATTTTCTAAAGCACTTTTGAAAACACAACCCTTCAAATATACCTTTTTATGGATTTTCATAATGTTCATTTGTAAGCGTCTATCAAAATCAAGAAAATTTTTGTTAATAATCTACCTGGCTAGCTCAATGGCTAGAGCGTCTGACTTTTAAGAATTCTTCTTGAAAGGTATCAGAAGGTTGCGGGTTCGACCCCCGCGTCGGGTTTTCGTTTTATTTTTTTTGATTGATGTATCAACTTCAATAAGTAATTCCATAAGAACTTATTGGCTCTTATCTTTGGACCGTAAATATTACTTGTGGGTCTTAGCATATTTTTTGAAATTTGACATATGCTTCGAGATAAGCCAAACAAGAAAAAGTTGAACATAAATTTTCTTATCCACAAATTGTACAAATACGGTTTTCTACAATAAATAAATTTTTTAACTTAATATGTACATTCATTATATAGAATGACTAGCTAGAACATCATGAATAAATAAGAATGAGTAGAAATACTATTTTTGTTCATTACCTTTTTGATCTTGATTAGATACTATGAATAGGGACAATTTAACTAAACTGTTTACTTCTTTTCAGCAGCAACGGCAGCCATCTTGTTCAAAGCGGAACCGTACTTGAACCATTCAATTTGTTCGGAGTTGTAGGTGTGAGATAATTGAGCATCCCAAGCTTCACCACCATCCTTTGGATGAACTCTCAAGACAACGTTCTTACCTGGAGCTAATTCAGTCAAACCGAGTAAGTCAACAGTGTCTTCTGGTTGAATCTTGTCGTAGTCAGCAACGTTGACGAAGTTCAATGGTAATAAACCTTGCTTCTTCAAGTTGGTTTCGTGAATACGAGCGAAAGACTTGGTAATGATAGCGAAACCACCTAAGAATCTTGGTTCTAAGGCAGCGTGTTCTCTGGAAGAACCTTCACCGAAGTTTTCGTCACCAATGACAACCCACTTCTTACCAGCATCTCTGTAGTCAGCAGCGGTTTCTGGAACACCCTTGTAAACACCAGTGTAAAGGTTCTTAACGTTGTTAGCTTCACCGTTTTCAGCGTTAGTGGCACCAATCATATAGTTGTTAGAAATGTTTTCCAAGTGACCACGGTACTTCAACCATGGACCAGCCATAGAAATGTGATCGGTGGTGGTCTTACCAACAGCCTTAATCAAAATTGGCATGTTAGTAGCATCCTTACCGTCCCATGGCTTGAATGGAGTCAACTTTTGTAATCTGTCAGAAGTTGGGTTAATTTGGACTTCAACGGAAGATCTTTCAGCTGGTGGAGCTTGGTAAGTGTCTTCACCTCTGTCGTAACCTCTTGGTGGTAAACCAAGACCAACTGGTTCTTGCAACTTGAATTCCTTACCGTCAGCACCAACTAAAGTGTCAGTGATTGGGTTGAAACCTAAGTCACCAGAAATAGCGTAAGCAGTGGTCATTTCTGGAGAAGCAACGAAAGCGTGGGTAGCTGGGTTACCATCGTTTCTGGAAGTAAAGTTTCTGTTGAAAGAAGAGACAATAGTGTTCTTGTCACCCTTCTTAACATCTTGTCTGTCCCATTGACCGATACATGGACCACAAGCGTTGGCCATGACAACACCACCGAAGTCTTCGAAAGTCTTTAATTGACCATCTCTGGCAATGGTAGCTCTAACTTGTTCAGAACCTGGAGAAACAGTGTAAATGGACTTAGCCTTTAAACCGTGAGCACCAGCATCCTTGATAATAGAAGCAGCTCTGGTCATATCTTCGTAAGAAGAGTTGGTACAAGAACCAATCAAACCAACCTTAACTTCCATTGGCCAGTTGTTGGCAAGAGCAGTTTCCTTCATCTTGGAAACTGGGGTAGCCAAATCTGGGGTGAATGGACCGTTGATGTGTGGTTCTAAAGTGTTCAAGTCAATTTCAATAACTTGATCGTATTCAGCACCTTCATCAGCAGACAAGTATTCCTTCTTGTAAATGTTGGCAAATTCAGAGATTTGAGATCTACCGGTAGCGTTCAAGTAGTCAACCATAGAGTTGTTGAATGGGAAGACAGAGGTGGTAGCACCAATTTCAGCACCCATATTACAGATAGTACCCATACCAGTACAAGAGAAGGTTTCAACACCGGAACCGAAGTATTCGATGATAGCACCGGTACCACCCTTAACGGTAGTAATACCAGCTAACTTCAAGATAATATCCTTTGGAGAAGTCCAACCAGACATCTTACCGGTTAACTTAACACCGATAATCTTTGGAGCCTTCAATTCCCATGGTAAGTCAGCCATGACATCGACAGCATCAGCACCACCGACACCAATAGCCAATTGACCTAAACCACCAGCGTTTGGAGTGTGAGAATCGGTACCAATCAAAAGAGCACCTGGGAAAGCGTAGTTTTCCAAGATAATTTGATGGATAATACCGGAACCTGGCTTCCAGAAACCTAAGTTGTACTTGGCACAGGCAGATGCTAAGAAGTCGAAGACTTCCTTGTTAAGGTCAATGGCTCTAGCCAAATCCTTGGCACCACCAACTTGAGCTTGAATCAAGTGATCACAGTGGACGGTGGATGGGGTAGCGACTTGTGGTAAACCAGCAGACATGAATTGTAAGATGGCCATTTGAGCGGTAGCATCTTGACAAGCAACACGATCAGGTCTCAACTTCAAGTAAGAGACACCTCTTTCAATGTCTTGTCCGTGAGGATCATCCAAGTGACCGTATAACAACTTTTCAGCGTAAGTCAAAGGACGGTTTAATCTTTCCTTAACAATCTTAACATTTTCCAATTGCTTCTTGTATTGGATGAAGGAGTGGGTTTCCAACAAGTTTTGGTTAACTTGGGAATCCTTGGTCAAACCTGAAGTGGCTAAACCACGAATGGAACGTGGAGCCTTTCTCATGGCAGTTCTGGCAGATAACATTTTGTCAGTGGAGAAAAGAGAAAATTGTTAGGAGTGGATAAAGCGGTGTTTTTATAACAGGGGATCATTGTCGAGGGGATAGCCAATGAAGGGTGAGAAATTTATAATACAAACTTCCGAGGGTAAAATGAGGGTAAGGCTATTGATTTACGAACGGCATCAATTGCAGTTTTTTGGGTTTTTTTTACAGTATATTGACAAGGAAATGATCCCACGATTATGAATGACTTTAAACGTCATTCTAATCTTGATTCTAATACCTTTATCATGGTTGTCTTTCTATCTTGGACACCTCGGAAAGCAAAATTTTCAAAATACATCCTGCATGGTGCGAAATCTGGAGAAAACACGGTGCAAGTCCGAACTTTTTCCAGACAATTGTTCGGCCAGTGATTGGGTGGATTTTTTCGGATCCGGCGCCGGACAGAAACTGATAATGTATCTCCCTGGAAATAGTTGTCACAAATTGAGGCAGGCCCATCGGCACATACCGATGATTTGGATACTAATAATAGTGGACCGAATCATCGGATCCGTATATCGGCCTCCGATCACTATTCTACATCTACAATGTGTAGTTTGCTGTTGATCTAACAAATATCCTACCCCACGTTAGATCAGGTGACTGGACTTAATTATACATTTAATGATCCAACGTGTTACAATTGTCTAACTATCTTTCTCTAGTTGATTTAGGGCTACTGGGTCGTGGCATAAGTCTAGAATTGGACCTCGGGTGCACTTGAATGTATTTCATAGCTTTGATTGTAGGTGCCCTGATGTTTGCGGAGGTGTCTGGCATGTGGGTCGAAAAATACACGGCCAACTGGATTTAGAGCACGTGTGAAAATTCACGTGTTAACATTTTTCCGAGATCACATGTTTGTTCATGTGACTTTGTTAAGATTTTGCTTCATTTAAGGGATTTAGCAGAGATTGTAACTTTTAATCTTCTTCGTAACAAAAAGTCGTCTATAAACTTAACTTCAAACTTTTTGAATCATATTTCAAGCTTTTTACGAAGTCTCTAGGGAGTCATCCTATGAAAAAATTGGGAACTATACATAGATAATCTCTCGTTTTGGCTGTATCAATGGTATTCACAAGTTTCTTATTCTCAAGACAGTAACTATATATAAACGTAACAGTGGCATTATACGTATTTTGTTTCAGTTTCAATTCTTAGAGTTCACACTTTTGCTGTAATTTAATATTATGTGACATTGGTACAATCTCGTAAATTTGTTCTCGCTTAAGCGTTTATTGTTTCGTAAGCTGCATCAGCCACTAACTGAATGTCGATGTATTGCTAAAGATGTTAATCTATGTGATAACTTCGTCTTGAATGAATACACTACATTCCATTTGATATTGCTGCCTTGACCAACAAAAACACATTTCGCAACTTTCCCTTCACTAAGTTGCTTCATGCGTCTGGAACACCTGATTATCGCAAATATGTGTCGCGACAAGAACGATAAGACCATCTAAACGCCATACTATAAAATAATAATAATATTGAACTACTCTTAATAGCGAACGTCCTAAGGGTGCAATAGGATCTCTCTCATAATCAAACATACATGAAGCACTGATGTCCTCACGATACCCGGTCATTACATGTGACTACACTAGCATAATATCACCATTAGTACCAAAAGAGAATGCATTCAATCCATGCTTTATAACTTCACTAGTAGCTGGAATCTCGATAATTTACTTCTTCATTGGTATCATAAGTCTTCACAATACCTTCAGGAATAAGCGCCATGGGAACTATTTACCGAAAAGTACTGGTTTATTACATTATGTGAGGATATCATTGGTACTTATCCATGCACTTACATTTTCATACTTATCTTCATTCTTAAGTATCCATGAACGGTTTGCTGACCAGAAGATAATATCGTTCAACTTGTTGACTATCACCTTGTACTTCATTATAGTACCATTGCATTTTGTTGAAACCACACATAATCCTGTTCCTTCAGATACACTTATATCCTTCTGGCCATTACTCACCATGTTAGAATTGGTTTTATTCTATCAGGATACTTTCACCCGTTGGATTCTTTTTAAACTGATAGAACACGCCAATGCAATTTACTACTGTGAATTATCTGTGATTATGTTGTCAATTATCATTTTTATTCTAGAGTATTCCTATTGGAGACCAGCTTACCAATTGACTTTTAAATACATTAGCGATGACAAAAAACACGAATTAGAAAAGCCAAATATTATAGATAGGTTGACTTTTGCCTGGATGAATGGCATGATTATGAAAAGTTACGAAACACAAACTATAGAACAAGTGGATCTCCCAAATTCACCTGCAAAACTTGGTACAGAAGTTGCTGCCGAGAAATTAATAAAATATTGGAATACAGATAAGAAGAGCTCGCAAGCATCATTTCTCCTTCTGTTGATTAAAGCTTTTGGTCCTTTAATCTTATACTCTTTTGTTTTTGAACTTGGAAGTAAGAGTTTAATGTTTGTTCAGCCACAAGTTTTAAGAATTTTTATTAAATACTTCGATGAGAAGAATCCAGTAATTCTTAAAGGTTTTTTGATCTCTTTATCAATGTTTCTGGTGACCATAATTCAAACTTTTTTCTACAATCAATATATTTTAGTGAATTTGGAAGCTGGATTAAACAGTCGTTCTGCAATCAGTTCGCTTATCTACAAGAAGACTTTAAGATTGTCTTCATCAGCTAGATTAAATTCTTCATCCGGTGATATTATAAATTTAATGTCGGTGGATGTTAATAGAATTCAATCTGTTATTCAAGATCTTTCCGTATTGGTATTGGCTCCTTTTGATATTGCATTGTGTATCATTTCTCTCTGGCCATTATTGGGCAAATCAACTCTTGCTGGTATTGCAGTCATGTGTTTGTTAATTCCTGTTAATAGTGTTCTTGTTAAGTATGTCAGAAAACTTAACAAAATCCAAATGAAACTCAAAGATGCCAGAACCAATATTGTTAATGAAATATTGATAAGTATCAAAAGTGTCAAGCTATTTAACTGGGAGAATGCTATGTTGCGTAAATTATCTGATGCAAGAAACAATAAAGAATTAGCAAATATGGTCAAGATTAGAATTGTTAGTCAGTTTGCCAATTTTGTGTGGGTATTGATTCCATTTTTGGTTTCATTTTCCTGTTTCACTACATTTAGTTTGATTCAACCAATTCCCTTGACCTCTGATATTGTCTTTCCAGCTTTGGCTTTATTGAATTTACTTTCTTCACCTTTATTGGCATTACCCCAATTTATCAATACTTTGATTGAAGCATCAGTCTCTGTTACAAGAATTAGAGACTTTTTGTTGAACGACGAAATTGATACCGATTTTATCAGAATATTACCAAAGGCTGAACAAGAAGGTGATGTATCCGTCAAAGTTCAAAATGTTAACTTTTTATGGTCCAAGTACGATCCAAATGCTTCGGATAATCAGTACGCAATGAGGGATGTCAAATTTGAAGCAAGAAAGGGACAAATGTCTTGTATAGTGGGTAAAGTTGGAAGTGGAAAATCAGCCTTATTATATGGAATTTTAGGACAATTGGTCATACAAGGAACAAGCAAAAATGGTCTTTTGAGTGATATTGAATCTGATTCTACTAGAGCCGGAACTTCTTCTGGTACCAGTAGATCAACAACTCCTGCTCCCCTTACTGAACCTATTATTGATGTCCATGGTCTGGTAGCTTATTGTTCTCAACAACCATGGATTATGAATGCCTCTGTCAAAGAGAACATTCTTTTTGGTCATAGATATGAAGAGGATTTCTATAACCGTACCGTCAAGGCCTGTCAATTGACACCAGATATAAAAATTTTGCCAGATGGAGACGAAACTCAAGTGGGTGAAAAGGGAGTGTCATTATCAGGAGGTCAAAAGGCACGTTTGGCATTGGCTAGAGCAGTTTATTCAAGATCGGATATTTATTTGCTTGATGATGTTTTATCTGCCGTCGATGCACATGTTGGAAAGAATCTTATAAACCAAGTTTTGAGTTCTGAAGGTCTTCTTGCAAGCAAAACAATTGTTCTCTGTACCAATTCTATTTCAGTTTTGAAATATTCTTCCAAGGTTAGTTTGATTTCTAAAGGGAGAATTGTTGAAGAAAGTGCTTATAACGAGATTAGTTCCGATGCTCATCCAGATCTCTTTAATTTATTGCGTGAGTTTGATAGAAGTGAATCCGAATCACCAGAAGAAAACGAAGATGAAAATCAAGAAAATAGAGAGATAACACCTGAAAGTTCTGATGATATTGAAGAGGAGTTGTGTGGATCTGATTTGGAAAATGAACTAGAACAAGCAGACCGAAAGAGTTTAAGAAGAGCCAGTATTGAGACCTTTAGATGGGAACCATTGAAACGTTTATTACCCAACTTGAGAAGTGGTCCATCCAATGAACTATCAGAAAAAGGTAAAGTCAAATGGTCTGTTTATTTGGAATATGC
Source organism: Suhomyces anneliseae (assembly GCA_030568535.1). Lineage (NCBI taxonomy): Eukaryota > Fungi > Ascomycota > Pichiomycetes > Serinales > Debaryomycetaceae > Suhomyces > Suhomyces anneliseae. The sequence continues at coordinate 89,265 of JAJMGB010000013.1, read as the reverse complement.
TAGAGCATGTTCTATTCCTGGTATCATTGGGTGGTTTTTCCTCTTAGTAATTTCTTCAGTCTTATCTGTTGGTGGTAATTATTGGCTTAAGCATTGGACTGAATCCAATTCTAAAACTGGTAACAACGACGAAGTTTGGAAATTTATTGTTGTCTATGGTTTATTTGGTTTAAGTTCAAGTATAATGGTGATTATCAGAGGTTTAGTTTTAGCATTGAAATTAGCAGTTAATGCTTCAAGAAAAATTCACAATGATATGGCTGCCAGATTAATTAGAGCACCAATGTCCTTCTTTGAAAGAACTCCAGTGGGTAGAATTATGAACAGGTTCAGTAATGATATTGCGAAAATTGACTCTTCATTACCTTTGACGATGTCCGGATTTTTGAAGCAAACCGTTAGCACGTTGATGACCTTCATAGTTATTGGTCTTGCTATGCCATTTTACATTGTAATCATTACTGTTTTATCCATTTTGTACATTTATTACGAGATCTTTTATGTTGCTATTTCTCGAGAACTCAAAAGATTGGTATCTGTTTCTAGATCGCCAATCTATGCACATTTAGGTGAGAGTTTGAATGGTCTTGATACTATCAGAGCATTCAAACAGTCTAACAGATTCGACTTTATCAATAGTTCAAATACAGATTTCAATCTTAAGTCTGTTTATATGTTGAGATCTATCAACCGTTGGTTATATCTTAGATTGCAATTTATTGGCTCTGTTGGTATTTGGACCGCTTCATCTTTAGCTATTTACACATTGTCAACATCTTCACCTTTGAGTTCATCCATGGCTGGTTTTATCATGACCTATGCTCTTCAAGTGACATCATCATTGAAGGTCATGGTTAGATTGTCAGCTGAAGTTGAGACAAGTATTGTTGCAGTTGAAAGATGTCTTGAGTATGCACATCTTCCTGTTGAAGAGGAGGATGAGCAATTGATGAGAATGGATAAACCTCCACTTACCTGGCCTATGGAAGGTGGTGTTAAATTTAATGAATACTCCACTAGATACAGAGAAAACTTGGACTTGATCTTGAAGAAAATCACATTTGATATCAAGCCTGGTGAGAAGATTGGTGTGGTGGGAAGAACAGGTGCTGGTAAAAGCTCTTTGGCATTGGCGATATTCAGAATCATTGAGGCTGCTGAAGGTGATATCACTATCGATGGACTCAACACTAGCCATATGCCATTGAGTGATCTTAGACTGAATTTAAGTATTATTCCTCAAGATTCACAGCTTATTGGAGGTACTATAAGACAGAATTTGGATCCTTTCGATTACTACACTGATGAAGAAGTATGGAAAGCATTAGAGTTGGCACACTTGAAAGAACATATCATGAGCTTAGACTCAGATGATGCAAAAACTGAAGATGGTAAGGAACCATCTAAACTTGACTGTTTGGTCAAAGAGTCTGGATCTAATTTTTCACTGGGTCAAAGACAATTAATGTCCTTAGCTAGAGTATTATTAAGAATGAAGAATTCTAAGATCTTGGTTCTAGATGAAGCCACTGCTGCTGTGGATGTACAAACTGATAAAATTATTCAAGAAACCATTAGATCTGAGCTCAAAGATAAGACCATTATTACAATTGCTCATAGATTGGAAACTGTAATGGATAGTGACAAAATTGTCACATTAGACCATGGAGAATTGAAAGAGTTCGACTCCCCAGATAATTTATTGAAGGACAGAGAAGGTATATTCTACAGTCTTTGTAGTCAAGGAGGTTACTTAGGAACCAATTAAGGAAACACTTTAATCTGAAAGAAATTTTCCAAAAATAAAAAAATCAATGAGCACCATAAAAACCATATTAGCTTATTGTTGTGGCCGATAGGCAAAATGATGTCACGATATACATATATAAATTTATTTAATACCATTTTTTTTTTCATTCTCTGTATCATTTGCAGTCTCAAGACTGATGATGTAATCTGTAGAATCTCGGGGTCCCAACCTGCAGTACCCTGAACCCAACAAAGATTCTAACCGTGTTACCTGGTTGAATATTAAAGGCATAAGAACAGATTCAATTGATCTAATGAATCCTTTAACAATTGGACCCAATTGAACGGTCTTCAAAGGTTTAACCCTGATGAAAGTTTTCTTTATCTCTCCACCATATCTACAGGTGCTTTTGGCTATCTGTTGATTCACAACTCCGAGCCAATAACTAGAGTAGTGTGCACACAAAATTGTAGGATTTCTCGCAACAAAATCATTGTAAGCACCATTAAGCAACAAGGAAAGTCAAACTTATTAGAACATAAAAGATGGCTGCTAACGCACAACATGCTTCCAAGTTTGCCCGTTTCATGAACTCCGAAACAGGTCCAAAGACCGTTCACTTTTGGGCTCCAGTTTTCAAATGGGCCTTAGTTTTTGCCGGTTTAAATGATATTCAAAGACCTGTCGAAAAGATCAGTGGTACTCAACAACTTGCATTGTTCGCCACTGGTACTATCTGGACCAGATGGGCCGGTTTCGTCATTCGTCCAAGAAACATGTTATTGGCCAGTGTCAATTTCTTCTTAGGTGGTGTTGCAGGTTACCAAATTATCCGTATTACAAACTACAGATTAGAAGCTGGTGACTCCCCTGCTCAAGTTTTCCAATACATCATAGGAGGTCAAACTGCCGACGCTGCTCCTGCTGTCGAATCTCCTGCTGTTAGAAAGGAACCTGTCTCAGAAGCATAAATTTATTATAAAATGAGATAATTTCCATCTTTTACAAGGGTCCACTTTAAAAGATTACACCTAAGTTAGACTTAATTGTCTAGCTATTCATGTTTATGACTATAGTTAATATATATTCTATCTAACCGTCGATTAACATCTCTTCATCCGAATCATTGTCTTCCTTTTCGGGTCTAGATGTAGGTCTCTGTTCATTATTATTGTAAGAAAGAGTATCGACCTCTTCTTCCAGAATATCATTTTCTTCATTATCTTCATCTTCTTCGATCTCTTGTTCAAAACTTTCAATTTCTCCATCAGATTCTTCAAGGTTAAGATCTTCATACTCATTGGCTTTGATCTTTTCCACATCTTCTATCACACCAGTCAATTTATTCTGTACGAAATCATTTAATTCACGGTCTCTCGCACTCCATTTACTGTTGTTTGCTATTATTTGATGCTTTATAAGGACTAGGATCTCGTATTTGATTCTTCTTTCGAGTCTCAATCGATATTCAATATTTACCAATTTATTGAAAACTTTGAAATCAGGGAATGGTAATTCTGATTTTGAGTCAATGGAGTACAATTGATCCACATTTATGACTGATGGTAAGGACCCATCTTGGTTCTTTGGTACATTATTCAACAATTCACCACCAAATTCTTCTAAAGTTTGTTTTGAAAATTGAAAAAATGGAAGTTCTACTGATCTCTTCAATGACTCAAGTTCGTCTGTATGTCCTTCCACCTTGTCATTTACTCTGGACATTTGTCCTATGGTCTTATTATATGAATCAATTTCCGTTCGTACAAAGCTTTCTGTTTGATTAACTTCCCATTCTCTTAATCCCTTTTGAAATCTGTCTATCTTGAAAGAGTCTAATATGAATTGTCTCTTCAATTTTTGAAGCTCTTCGGAGTCAATTATTCCTTCAGACACTTTCTGATTAAAGTTAAGCATCTCGTAGGCTGACTCTACGGTTGCAAGTGTCTCTTGAGCTGCTGCTTCGAACTCTCGTATCTTCTCTTCTAGTTCATGGCTTATTTTAGGAGTTACTCCATTTGTAATTTCAACCGTAGTAGTGGACATTCTGTTTTTATGGAATATAATGGATAACAGTTGTCACTAGGAAAGTATTCTTTTGTCTATGTTTATAATTGTTCTCTCACACTCACTCTGTCTTTCTCAACTTCCTATTTCCGCTCCATCAAGACCTGAATCGTATTTTGTCACGTGGTGCAAGTACTAGTTTGTTAGTTTTGTTGCAAAGACCTGTTCAAAACACAGTCAACAACTACAATGGGTGACAGTAAAATAGGAAAGCTACGCGATGATTTATATCGTGCAAGTTATTTACTTTCTGAGTTACATCTTTTTCAGGCAGCAAAATGGTGCGCCGAAGCTTTGAATGGACTCGATGACAATGAATCACAAGATACTGATTTGCCCGTGGAATCACCTCCAGAAATTTCACCACAAGAACAAGCAGATAGGCCAAAGGTTTTGCTTGCAAAGACATATATGAACTGCAAGGAATTTGACAGAGCAGCACATGTTTTGAAAGGATGCCAAAGTGGAAACGCGTTGTTCTTACGATTATACTCTATTTTGATTCTGGTGGATAAGAAGGCAACAGAAGAAACAGATGGTTCCATTAATATAGGGACCCTAAATGAATCGGTCGATATGGAGGTTGACAATAATGAAGAGGAAGTGGTCAATGGCCTCAATAATAGATTATCGAAAATCATACAAGAAATTGATACATTTCACAGCCAAGGGCAAGAAAATGCATTTTTATATTATTTGAATGGTGTCATTTATAACAAGAAGAAGAAATACGCATTGGCACAGAATAACTTGTACAATTCATTAAAGCTTTTTCCTTATAACTGGTCTTGTTGGCAAGAATTGATAGCATCACTTAATCTGCTTGATGAGGCCCTTGATTTCATTAATAAGATCAAATCATCGAAAAATCCTTTAGCAATGAATGTCATGTTTCAGTTCTTTGAAGTAGTTATACTTCAAGAATTCTATCAGCTGCTGTTAACCTTATCTGATAGTCTTAATGCCCTTGTATCTATTTTCCCAAAATTTAATTTCTTGAAAGTCCAACAGTTTTTAATTGCATACCATAATCTTGACTACTTTCAAGCAGAAACCATCTTTGATAGAATTCTAGTTGATGATCCTTTAAGATTAGATGACTCGGATACTTATTCAAATATGCTTTATGTCATGGAAAAGAGATCAAAACTTTCGTTTTTAGCTCAATTTGCATCCACCGTAGATAAGTTCAGACCCGAAACCTGCTGCATTATCGCAAATTATCATTCAATGAAAGGAGAGCATGGAAAAGCAATCATGTACTATAAGAGAGCTCTTACCCTTAATAAGAATTGTTTGAGTGCTTGGACTTTGATGGGTCATGAATTTGTTGAATTAAAAAATTCGCATGCTGCTATTGAGTCTTATAGAAGGGCTGTCGATATTAATCCAAAGGATTTCAGAGCTTGGTATGGGTTAGGGCAAGCATATGAAGTTTTGGATATGCATCTATATGCACTTTATTATTACCAACGTGCTACTAGTTTGCAACCATTAGATAAGAGAATGTGGCAAGCTATAGGAAACTGTTATGAAAAGATAGATAAACTAGAAGAAGCTATAAAATCATTTGAAAAGGCATTAACGATTGACACGTACAATAATGAGGAAACTGATGGTGTTTACAGTACAGAACCACATGTATGTTATCGTCTTGCAACAATATCCGAAAAGTTGGGAAGACAAAAGGATACGTACAAGTACATGAAGTTATGTTTCGATCAAGAATATGAATGGGGAATAAGTGATGCTACCTCAAAGGCCAGATTGTGGTTGGCTAGAAATGCATTAGAAAATGGTAGGTATGAAGAAGCTTATGAACTAGCTAAAGATTTGAATCATAATAATGCTCATGATATAGAAGAAGCTAGATCAATTGCAAGAGAGGCAAGAAATAGAATTCTGAAGGGACCTGGAGTTCATTCTCAGATTTGATTTAATAAATCTCTAGTACAAGTTAATAATTATAAATATTATATGTATTAGTATAGGTATTATTATTAGTAGTATTAGTATTATTTAAGTGTCTATAGAACAGTTCTATCATGACATATTATTAATATTATGGATGATGTAGGTTGTCAAGGTTTAGTGACATGATTTTAAAGAATACTGGACAATTGAGATTCTTTATTCAGCAAGAACTTCATTCAATCTGATTAAATCAGCTTCAGAATTTAAAGATGAACAAACAATCTTGACAGCATCATTGAAACTGTCAACCAACTTCTTGTACTCTTGAACTGAAACACCGTTGTTTATGTTTATCAACAAATGAGGACTTGAAACAGGTAAGTTTTCGTGTTCTAAGATAATCTTAGTTCTGGTAATTAAAATGTTGGATCTGACCAAAAGCTCCTTAATGATGTTTTGCAAAATGTAAGATTCAAGATTATAATATTGATCAAAAGTATTTGCTTGCTTTGCTTGCTTTCCACTAGTCAAGAAGACGGTAGTACCATATTGAAGAGGGAAGTTCAATTTGGATCTGTAAGCTGGGGTCAAACTTAAGTGGATGATTGGAGAAGATGAGTCAGAAACAATAGACACGTAAGGACTGTTGGCAACTTCTTTGGTCAATGCATCATACAAGAATTTGGTCTTGTGTTGTAATTCATTAACTAATTCGGATTTACCTTCAGAATCAACCACATTAATTTCTTTGATAGCTTGGGAAGTTACTCTGGCAGAATAAGGAGGTAAAGAAGCACTGAAGACGTAGGCGAGAGATTGAATTCTTTGATGATGAACCATTGGAGTGACACCAGCACAAAAACCACCAGATGATGCAAATGACAAGGCCATAGATCCAATGGTAATGGAAATTTCGGATCTTGGAATACCGTAATGTTCAACAAGACCTCTACCAGTCTTACCTAAAACACCGATAGACAAGGTTTCATCCAAAAACAAACGGTACTTAAATTGGTTCTTCAATTCAACAATTCTTGGTAACTCGGCTAAATCACCAGTGTTAGCAAACAAAGCTTCAGTGATGATAAATCTTCTCTTGAGAGGTTTTTGTTTGTCCAATTCTGGTTTGAGGTCTTCCAAAACTTGTTGCAAATGTTCCATATCATTATGATCGTACCAAACAATGTCACAACGACTGACAATCAAAGCCTTTTGAATGGCCAAGTTAACACCACTATCAGCAACACATAAATCACCTCTCTTCAAGAAAGCTGGGATGACTGAACCAGCAGTGACGAAATCTTGACCATATAAGATAGCTTGCTCAGTTTCCAAGAATCTAGAAAGGTCTTCCTCCAATCTAACATGTACATCTTGAGTACCATAGAAATTTGGAGGACCACAAGCACCTACACCAGTGGTTGAAATGGTAGATTTGGCAGCAGCCTTAATGTTTTCACTTTGATTTAAGTTCAAGAAATCATAAGTTGCTAAGTTTGTGACTTTACCAGAATGGTTAGCTAATGTAACATGAGAACCATTGTGACCCACGATTTCAGGAATAGAATCCAACTTCCATTTTTCATATGGTTGGATTGATTCAACCAAAGATTCTGGTTCCCATTCTTTGACCAATTCATCGATTTCTTTTGTAGAAAGTTTAACGATATCTGCTTTATTCTCCTTCTTCTTTGATGAAAGGAAATATTTAACCGCGAATATGAAAAGTGCCAATTCAAACAATGATCTGATTGGGTCATCCTTATAAGATGATTTGATATAACGTAAGATGATCTGGCCACCTGGAACTTTTTCCAAGTTATTCAAGTAACGTACAAAGGTCTCTGATAAAGAGGCTGTTACCAAATCCCAAACTGGGGGAACTGGACCAGTGGCACTAGCAAATAAAGACAGGGAAGACATTTTTTATGGCCACCTAAAGAACACGCTATTTTTCAAAGATGTTTCTAATTAGGTCTTTGGGGAAAGTGATACTCAATCAGGTCCAAAAATATGTATAATATACAATCCTTCAATAAGCGTTGGTGATGGGATGTATTTTGAATATTGAACAATTTACTCCTATTATTTTGTTCACAGCGCAAAGAAATTGTCGTGTGAAATCAATTATTTCCGGAATTTCTCGATGGTATAGATTTAACCGTTTTAAAAAAAAGGCAGGGCTAAACCCGGATTATATATATATATTGATAAATGAGATTTCTTGGTACTAAGACGACAATAATTTAAACGGGTTTAAGCTGTTAGAATTGCCCCGGAAAATAATCCTGTGATTTAATATTGCTTTTGATGTCTATGTAATTATAGCCCCAGATATTGTAGTAATTTTTTTTCTACGCGTCGCTGAAGCCTCGTTTCACTATTTACTTGAAGTAGCAGGTTTGTACTTGATAGGGCCTAACGGGACCTTCGGAAATTGTCATAAGACACTTTATGAATATGGATGTTTGATTAAATATTAATGAAGTATCTCAAGGTAATTCATGTGTATTGAAAATAGTCCTTAATGATCTCTTCCGTCTGTAACCGTTAACCCGTCAGACGGAGTTTATTGAGCTTAATCTTTAAATAGCTCACCGCACTACTGGGTTAGACCTACCTAATGCGTACAAATCGCTTCTAGAATTCTATTTATACTGTATTTCTTTCATGTAAAGAAATTAATCATAATACTTTAGATCATGCCCGTGGCATTCTATATTAGTTCCGTCAAACGTCTAACGTCTTACTGTGTTGTTCGGATTAAACACCCCAATTTTGCTTTTTTTAGCATTTTTCACATTTATTAAAATATTCTGTAAAATCACTTGCCATGATTCATAGTCACCTTATCTGTACCTTGAAGTCCGTGGGAAATACACCCAAATTGTAATCTCCCTAAATCGTTGTCCTTGTTACTCATCAAACTTGGATATGAATTTAGAAGATTACTAAGTATATCCGACAATTTAGCTCATGAGATACTACGAATCTAGTTGAATTAATTATATCCGTGGGTGTATCAGTTCACCTTTGACTTTATTCATAATTAACTGCATGTATGTACAACTAAGGAATGAACACCTTAGAAACCCCTTCAACATCTCTACGACAACAGACACATCCTTCTATTCCTTGTGTAACCAACCTTAATCTACATGGCTCGCAAATAGCAAAACACTTGCATGGCCAGGTGATAATCTCTCTCATATTTGTCTGACAAATGACACATTCAAGACGAGAGGAAAGATCCACATCTTCTTCTATACCAACACTTTCAGATCTTCTCTGAGCAATAACCTCTAGTAATTTTATAGACTCATCTTTTTGGGCTCTATTCATCGAGTCACCGGTTGTCAAGGCAGAGAATCTAGATCTAGTCAAATATCCTCCAGTACGATCATGTTTTAAATGTGATCTTAAAATATCGACATCAGTATCAATTAACTCAGTGAAATCGTCTGCTGTAATTAATTCGTTGATTGCTGGTTCGATTGATCTTGATATAGGGACTCTTTCAGATGTGATAGTAAATTCGGTGACGCTTTCAACATCAGAATATTCGGATTCTGCATCACTGACTAAGTCATTGTAATCAGCAGAATTGTCGATTTCTGAGAAATCACCTCCATTGAGAAGTTGAAGATACAGAGCAGGTAACCTTTCCTCTGAGTATTGGTCAATTTCAATCAAAAGAGGTTGAACTTCAATTCCACTACCCTTTGTCTTCCTTTGTAAGTACTTTCTTAAAAAGTCTGGAACAGATGCCTTTCTTGCTTCAAATTCTTCTTCAGTTTCGGACTCATTTGATTCTTCTTCAGATATTTCCCTACGTAATATTCTTCTTTTAATAAAATTTGGTATCCACTTCATTAATACATTTTTAGTGATACCAAAAAGTAATTGGGTGAAATAGCGTACCACTTCCGTTAAATGTCTGTTTCTTCTGCGTATAACACTTGTTGCTTCCTTCAAATCATCAGGATCACTATTTTCTTCATTTGCTACCAATTTGTGTGATGGTTGAGCAATTAAGTTACCATATCCCGTAACATTGTTATCTCTCAAGTATTTTACAACAGTATTGATATCTAATTTCTCCTGAGCACCTTGTCTTTTTGCAACACTTCTTTCTAACCAAGTCCTGTCATCTATGGTAACAAGACTTAATTCGGTAATGTAACTAGACTTACCAGCCAGAGTTATAGCAATCATACCCAAGTTCAATAAAACAGTGTAAAAATCATCTTGCAAAGTTTCTTCAAAGTTAAATAACCCTTCATCTTCATTGGAAGTGTCTTGAAAGAAGAAGCTTGAATAATTGAGTTCTTGAAATCTGAATCCGTTAGTTATCACAGCAATTAAGAAGATTGATGCACTAACAAATACAATAAACACAATAATAACTTGTGGAATGAAAGTCATGGTCAATATCATTGGAAAACCTTTTACTTTTCCATTAAATAATGAAGTTATAAAGTATCCCAAAAAGCTTACACCAATCATTGACAGGGGTATAAGTCTATACTTATTATTATTGATCAATCCACCAATATGGATGTTCAAATGAGTTAGGATCAGGAAAAGAGAAGCAACCAATAATTGTTCTTTTGGTCTGTTTATAATCTTTGAGCTGAAAAAGAAAGCACCATAATCTGTACTAAACTCTTGAAATGCTAGGGAATGTTCAAAGATTGTGATTCCACTTTCGGTATATGGCTTTCTTCCCTGCACCACAGATACAAATGTTTCAATAAAAGCCAGCAAACAGAAACCTAAGAAAATAGGCCAATATATATCTGTACTTGGACCAACCATGACTTGATATTTTGGAGTTTTCATGTAATTGGTAGAGCCAAAGTAATCGGCGTCGTAGGCAAAAAATTTATCAGGAATAAATTTATAAAAGAATGGTAATGACGATTCAGTCAGCCCAATATGTGAGTATACATTCAAGGCAACTAAAACGTTGTAGGCGTTGTACAAGAGGATTGCTATAACTCCGATACGGAAACTCACGATGCTTAGTCTTTTCATGACTTCTGCCAGTTTTGATGAATTCATTAACCCCCTACTTCTGCTAATTGCAAGTTGTTGGCTTCTAGTTGTATTTGTAGATGCCATAACAAGGGTCCTATTTAGCACCACTGACATCAACATACATGATATTCCGTAGATCGAAAAGCAATAACTTAAGGTTGATGAAAACCTAGCCATTGATTCACTTCCACTTCCACTTTGCTCCACTATCGCATCCCAGAAGGCATTTAGAAGACCTTCCGGAGAGGCTTGATAGTCTGAGATGTTTTCAGACAACGAGCTAGTAACATTAGATACATTAGCTAGCTCCGTGATGGACGACATGTTGTACGAATTCTCCTTCCCCAGTATTCTAAGTGGTATCTTATCATACTAATATTAGTAAGGCCTTAGTGTGCACTCCCACCAAACCCGAAACGCACATGACTATCTCCGAACCTCCAACCAGTTATTGAGTTATTGGAGCAAAGGATGTATTACAAATATTATTCCCAATCCCTTACTAGATCTTACATGCTAATTAACAGTTATTACGAACTGGATAAGTGGCTTCCAAATATTTTAAAAAAATATTATGAATCAAATAGATTCAAACAAGTAGCATAAAGCCCTAGTAAGAGAGTGAAATCAAACAGAGTATAGGATTTGAATTTTAATCAACTGAAAAATTGAAAAAGGATACTATGATCGGTCTGCTTTAGAGTTGTCTTGGTCAGCTTCAGTTGAAGTTGATAGTTATACAAATGTTGACATGTGTCGCACACGACATTTCTCGATGTCTCGTAGTATCAGATGAGATGTAGTTGTATTGGAAAGAAAGAGCAAGTTGTTATTGAAACATTTCCACAATGGGTCGCCATCTACCACCACCGCCACCACCTCCTGGTATACAGAGAGCAGCGGGTAATGGAAGGCGTGCACCTCCTCCGCCACCACCACCTCCTGGTGTGAGAAGACATGCTCAAGCACCACCTCCACCTCCACCACCATCAGCTGTGAAGTCTACCAATCAACAAGACAATGAATTGAAGATAGAACAGATCAATGAAAGAAAGAAGAAATGGTTACAAATACAGAAGAATAGATACAGATCTGTGAAATCGAAAAAGAAAGGATTTGTAACCCCAGTAAAACCAGAAATGCCTGCTGAACATTTGAGAAAAATCATAATAGACCATGGAGACCTATCATCTAAAAATGTTGCATCGGATAAAAGATCACACTTAGGCTCCTTAAAATTCATGCCTCACGCCATATTGAAACTTTTGGAAAATATGCCTCAACCATGGGAACAAACGAAAGAAGTTAAAGTATTGTACCACATCAGTGGAGCCATTACCTTTGTCAATGAAATACCGAGAGTTATTGAACCAGTATACGTTTCTCAATGGGCCACTGCATGGATACTGATGAGAAGAGAAAAAAGAGACAGAAAACATTTCAAAAGAATGGTTTTTCCACCTTTTGATGATGAAGAACCACCAATTGACTGGCTAGAAAATTTAGAAGGAGTTGAACCTTTGGATTCAATTCAACTCGAACTCAACAAAGAAAGTGATGAATACATACACGACTGGCTATATGATGACAAACCATTGATCGAAGACGAAATCTTGGTAAATGGTGATTCTTATAGAACATGGAACTTAGATGTCTTCCAAATGGCCAATTTATACAAGTACGCTAAATCGATCTTACCAAAAGATAACTCTGGAAATGTTTCTCATCTTTTCGATATAAATTCTTTTTTTACTGCCAAAAGTTTAAATGTGGCTCTTCCTGGTGGACCTAAATTTGAACCTCTATACAAAGACAAAATCAATAATCCTGAACTCGAGGACTTCACTGAATTTAATTCTATTGATAGAATTATAATTAGAATACCAATCAGAACAGAATATAAGGTAGCTTTTCCATATCTTTACAACTCATTTGTCAAGCTGGTTCACGTTAGTTCTTATCACGACCCAATTAATATTTTTATTGATGAATTTAACCCAGATATCCCTGCTTTCCATTTCAAAGCAAAATACAGCCCTATAATACCTCATGAATCACCTGTGGTGATAGAGCAAGAGGAAAACATCGATGAAGAGGAAGAAGATTTCGACTTAGGTGGCATAAAGCCTTTCATGTCCAGCGATAAGGAAGACGAGAGCCTCTCATTAGAACCAGCAGGTACAAGAGAAGCTCTTACCCTTTGGTGGGCACCATATCCTTTTAACAAAAGAAGTGGAAGAATGATCAGAGCACAAGATGCAGCATTTATTAAGAAATGGTACAAACAAAGACCATCAAAAGACAGTTCTATTAAGGTCCGGATATCTTATCAGAAACTTTTGAAGAATCATGTGCTTAACGAACTTCATAACCCACCTGGTCAAATTGGTAAATCAAGAAATAAGAATGTCAAGTTACTTAAGAGTTTAAAAGCAACAAGATATTTCCAACAGACCAACATTGATTGGGTAGAAGCAGGTTTACAAGTTTGTCGCCAAGGGTTCAACATGTTGAATTTGTTGATTCACAGAAAAGGATTAACCTATTTGCATTTGGACTATAATTTTAATTTGAAGCCAACCAAGACTCTTACCACCAAAGAACGTAAGAAGTCAAGATTTGGTAATGCATTCCATTTAATAAGAGAAATTTTGAGAGTGATAAAAATTATTGTGGATTCTCATGTTCAATTTAGACTAGGAAACGTCGATGCATTTCAATTGGCTGATGGTATTTATTACGTTTTGAATCACTTAGGTCAGTTGACCGGTATTTACCGTTACAAGTATAAGGTAATGCATCAGATTAGAGCATGTAAAGATTTAAAACATGTCGTTTATGCTCGATTCAACAGAGTTATAGGTAAGGGACCTGGCTGTGGTTTCTGGCAACCAGCTTGGAGAGTATGGGTTTTTTTCATGAGAGGTATCACCCCATTATTAGAAAGATGGCTTGGAAACTTACTTGCACGTCAATTTGAAGGTAGGAGAAGTAATGACACTGCCAAAACTATCACCAAGCAAAGAGTTGACTCATACTACGATCTTGAGTTAAGAGCACAAGTGATTCATGATATTCTTGATATGATTCCAGATGGATTAAAGCAAAACAAATCAAAGACAATCTTACAACATTTAAGTGAAGCTTGGAGATGTTGGAAGGCTAATATACAGTGGTATGTTCCAGGATTACCTGAACCAATAGAAAAGATAATCAAGAGATATATTCAAGCTAAAGCAGATGGATGGATATCTGTTGCACACTATAATAGAGACAGAATAATGAAGGGCACAACAGTGGAGAAGACCGTTGCTAAGAAGAACTTGGGAAGATTGACCAGATTATGGATCAAGAATGAACAAGAAAGACAACTCAACTTTGTGAAAGATGGTCCTTATGTCTCACCTAATGAGGCTATCAGCATTTTCCAAACCATGGTGAATTGGTTAGAAAGTCGCAAGTTTAGCCCCATCCCATTCCCTCCTTTATCTTATAAGCATGATACCAAATTGTTAGTTTTGGCTTTAGAAAATCTAAAGGAAAGTTACAACGCCAATGCTCGTTTGAATTCATCACAAAGAGAAGAATTAGCATTGATAGAACAAGCATATGATAATCCTAATGAGTGTCTTTCTCGTATCAAGAAATTTTTGTTAACACAACGTATTTTTAAAGAGATTGGTTTAGAGATGATGGACTACTATGATCACTTAGTACCTACTTATGCTATTGATCCACTTGAAAAGATCACAGATGCTTACTTAGATCAATATTTATGGTACGAAGCTGATAAAAGGAAACTTTTCCCTAACTGGGTCAAGCCTAGTGATGATGAAATACCTCCATTATTAGTTTACAAATGGTGCCAGGGCATCAATAACTTAAATGATGTATGGATTACTTCGAACGGTGAATGTAATGTTCTTATGGAAACAAGTTTGGAAAAATTAACCGAAAAAATTGATTTCACTCTTTTAAACAGACTTTTGAGACTTATCATAGATCCAAATATTGCAGACTATATCACTTCTAAAAATAATATTAATTTGACCTACAAAGATATGAATCATATCAATCAATTTGGTCTTATAAGAGGTCTTCAATTTGCTTCTTTTGTTTATCAATTTTATGGTTTGGTTATTGATTTGTTACTTTTAGGTTTAGATAGAGCCAGTGAATTAGCAGGTCCTTCACAGCAGCCGAACACCTTCTTACAATTTAAGGATACTGAGACTGAAACTTCAAATCCTATCAGGTTATATTCGCGTTATATGGATAAAGTCCATATTTTCTTTAGGTTCACGAATGATGAAGCGAATCTGCTCATTCAGGATTATTTGAATGAAGATCCTGATCCAAATTACGAAAACATCGTTGGTTATAATAATCACCGCTGTTGGCCAAAAGACTCCAGAATGAGGTTGATGAGACATGATGTTAACTTGGGTAGAGCTGTATTCTGGGAGCTTTCCGGTCGTTTACCATCTACTTTGACATCTATTGAATGGGAAAAAACTTACGCCTCAGTTTACTCCAATGAGAATCCTAATTTGTTGTTCTCTATGTGTGGTTTTGAAGTAAGAATTCTCCCCAAATGTAGATCAAAAGATGATAAGTCATCTAATGAGGGTGTCTGGGATTTAATTGACCAGTCTTCAAAGGAGAGAACTGCCAAAGCATATTTGAAGGTTTCCGAGGAAGAGATTAACAAATTCAATAACCGTATCAGGCAGATATTAATGTCTTCTGGTTCTACCACGTTCACAAAGGTTGCTTCCAAATGGAATACTGCTTTGATATCGTTATTCACATATTTCAGAGAGGCTATAGTTGGTACCAGACCATTATTGGACGTATTAGTCAAATGTGAAACCAAAATTCAAAACAGAGTTAAAATGGGATTAAACTCCAAAATGCCAACAAGATTTCCTCCAGCAGTCTTTTACACTCCCAAAGAACTTGGAGGTCTTGGTATGCTTAGTGCTTCTCATATTCTTATTCCAGAATCGGATTTGAAGTGGTCCAAGCAAACAGATACAGGTATTACACATTTTAGAGCAGGTATGAGCCATCAAGAAGAGAAGATGATTCCAACTATCTTCAGATATATTGTTACTTGGGAAAATGAATTTTTGGACTCCCAGAGAGTCTGGGCTGAATATGCTATCAAGAGACAACAAGCATTAGAGCAGAATAGAAGACTTACATTTGAAGATATGGAAAACAATTGGGATAGAGGTCTTCCTAGAATAAGTACCTTGTTCCAAAAGGATAGACACACATTGGCATATGACAAAGGGCATAGAATTCGTAGAGAATTCAAAAAATTCAATCTTACCAGATTTAATCCATTTTGGTGGACAAGCAATCACCATGATGGTAAATTGTGGAATCTTAATGCCTACCGTACTGATGTGATCCAAGCCTTGGGGGGTATTGAGACAATTTTAGAACACACACTTTTCAAAGGTACTGGTTTTGATTCCTGGGAAGGATTGTTCTGGGAAAAAGCATCAGGTTTCGAAGATTCCTTGAAGTTTAAGAAATTAACTAATGCTCAAAGATCTGGTTTAAGTCAAATTCCTAACAGAAGATTTACTCTATGGTGGTCACCAACAATCAATAGAGCTAATGTTTATGTTGGTTTCTTGGTTCAATTGGATTTGACAGGTATTTTCTTACATGGTAAAATCCCTACTCTTAAGATTTCATTAATTCAAATTTTCAGAGCCCATCTTTGGCAAAAGATTCATGAAAGTGTTGTTCAAGATATTTGTCAAGTTTTGGATAAAGAGCTGGAGGTATTACAAATAAACAGTGTTGAGAAACAAGCAATCCATCCTAGAAAATCTTACAAAATGAACTCTTCTACTGCTGATGTTGTTTTGACTAGTAATTACAAATGGAAGGTCTCAAGACCATCTTTATTATTTGATAAAAATGATAACATGGAAATTTCTTCAAACAAATTCTGGATTGATATTCAACTTAGATATGGTGACTATGATTCACATGATATATCAAGATATGCAAGATCCAAATTCCTTGACTATACAACTGACAATACCAGTTCTTATCCTTCGCCAACTGGTATTATTATTGCAATTGATTTGGCATACAATATGTACGAAGTTTATGGTAATTGGTTCCCTGGTTTGAAACAACTTGTTCAAAATGCTATGAAAGAAATCATGAAATCGAATCCTGCGATCAACGTCTTGAGAGAAAGACTCAGAAAGGGTCTTCAGTTATACCAATCCCAGCCACAAGAAGCTTTGTTGAATTCTAATAATTATGCTGAATTATTCAATAATGATAATCAATTGTTTGTGGATGATACAAATGTTTATAGAGTTACTGTTCACAAGACTTTTGAAGGTAATATGACTACTAAACCAATTAATGGTGCAGTATTCATGTTGAATCCTAAGAGCGGTCAATTGTTTTTGAAAATTATTCATACCTCCGTCTGGGCTGGCCAGAAAAGACTTGGTCAATTGGCGAAATGGAAAACAGCTGAAGAAGTTTCAGCTTTAATTCGTTCACTTCCAAAAGAAGAACAACCAAAGCAATTGATTGTAACCAGGAAAGGTGTTTTGGATCCTTTGGAAGTTCATATGTTGGATTTCCCTAATATTGCTATTAGATCATCAGAATTGCATCTCCCATTTGCATCCGCTTTGAAGATCGACAAGTTGGCTGATGTTGTATTGAAAGCAAATGAGTCCCAAATGGTGTTGTTCAATATTTATGATGACTGGCTCAAGACAGTTTCAGCTTATACAGCATTTTCAAGAATTATTTTACTATTGAGAGCTATGGGAATAAGTCAAGAACGTACAAATTTGATCCTTCATCCTGATGCTAGTGTCACTACCCAAGATCATCATATATGGCCCTCATTTTCTGACGATCAGTGGATCGATGTTGAATATCAACTTAGAGATTTGATTCTTAATGATTACGCTAAAAAGTTTAATGTCAATATTCAATCATTAACGCAATCTGAAATTAGGGACTTAATCTTGGGACAAGATATCCGTGCTCCATCAGCCAAGAGACAAGAAGAAGCTTCCATTGAAAATAACAATAATGACACACAAGCAAATAAGGAGCTAACTGCTTTGAAGACAACAACTACAAATGTTCATGGAGAAGAAATTGTTACTGTTACAAGTACTAACTATGAACAGCTGACATTTTCTTCCAAAAATGAATGGAGAAACCGAGCCATTGCTTCTAGCAATTTACATTTGAGAACCAAGAATATATACGTTTCTTCTAATGATGTCGATGAAGATGATTCTTTGAGTTATATTCTTCCTAAGAATTTATTGAAAAAGTTTGTTCAAATCTCGGATTTGAGAGTTCAAACTGGTGCTTTGTTGTACGGTAGATCTCCTGACGATAATTCTGAAATTAAAGAGATTTTGTGTATTGCTTTGGTCCCACAGCTTGGTGCCAATAATTCTGTTCAGTTGCCAAATACATTACCAGAAAGTAATGGGCCGCTCAAGGATTTAGAACTCTTGGGTTGGATCCATACCCAATCACAGGATACTCAACACTTATCTGCCAATGACATAACAATTCAGTCGAAGCTTTTGCCTGAATTTAAGGAAAATTTCATTACATTAACTGTGTCCTTTACCCCAGGCTCTGTCTCATTGGCCGCATTCACTCTTACGGAAGAAGGATATAATTGGGGTAAGACCAATGATGATCTAGCTTCGCTTGCACCTAAAGGTTATAATATATTGTTCGGTTCGAAGAGCCAATTACTTATATCTGACAGAATCTCTGGTAACTTCATGGTTCCTGACGATAACTTATGGAACTATTTCTTCATTGGCTCAGTTTGGAATGCCAATGATGAATATGACTTGAAGTTAGATATCCCATTGGGATTCTATAATGAGTTGCATCGTCCAATTCATTTCACAACCTTTAATGAAATTGAGGGTAATGAACAAGAAGCTGATATGGATGATGTATTTGCTTAAAAAATTAATAGAATAAATATCTTACAGTTTAAATAAATTAATCATAATTTCGTAATTTATCTTTGACGATTGTTATATACTGATTACCAATGTCTCACGGATATAACGTGATCCTCAATAGCAAATAATAACTTCCTCAACTCATTTCTGGATACGTTCTCTTTCAACAATAATAATTCAAGTGGACTTTTACCATTCATGTACTTTAATAATTTGTAAAATGTCCCAATCAATTCGTTTGATAAAGTACATTCTTCGAAGATAATTTTATTGATCCAACGTCTCTCTAATGTTGTAGCTCTACCAGGATCTAAGACAATTGTCGTATCATCATCTTCTAAATTGACATTATAACCAGAGTTGACTGCCTTCAAAATCTCCTTCATCTTATCAATCTCTTGGTCCACGTTTTTATCATCCTCCAAAGTTTCTGTTTGGGCTGCTTGCGTATCTACATCTTTTGATGTATTATCTGTACCACCCACTGCAGCTTTCTTAGAAATACTTGATCTCTTCTTGGAGGAGTTTTCATTTTCCAAATCTTCTTCTACCTTTATCTTCACTTTTCTAGACACTTTTAACCAAATAAATGTCTGAAGTTGAGTCACATAACCAAATCGTATAAGCCAACCCAAAGCTTCTAGGTAAATATCTCTATGATCTTTGGATGGTATAATGGAAGAAAACTGTTGTGGTTTTCTTGCTTTTGGAGAAAGAAGCTTCAAAAAATTTGGCAATGAAGGGATTGTTGGGAAAGCTGCTCTGAACCTTTTAATATCGTTAAATAAGTTTAGAGTTATAGGAGCCATTGGTGATATTATATAGGTCAACCTAGAACTTAGTGGCTGGATAACTCTTGCTCTTCTCCAATAAATTAAGTGAAAAGCAAAGGATTTAACTTGAATTCTATCCAAATTAATGTTTCGTAAAGACAACTTCAATAAAGACTCTGTTGGTTTGATCATTCTTATAAACTTCGCCAATGTACTATTCTGCTCTGTTTTAATATCTTTAATAATTGATTCTGGGTCATCTAGAAGTAACAAGGCAAAGTAAATAACATCGTCCGAGGAGTTGGAAATATCATCCTGATCCATTCCAGTTAAAAAGTTTGTATCTATTTGACTTGATCTACTATATCTTGTAGTTTCTCCAACACTAATTAACCCTGAATTTTCCAACAAATTTACTGTTGATGATAAGTGAGAGCCTGGAATATATGGCACTGATACTTCAGGCAATGTGTGAAATTCGGTCTTTATTGGAATTTGAAATGATCTCAATTTATTATTGATAGATAAATTGGCAATTTTTGATTGGGAAATTGAATGATAACAGTCACTGATTAACTTGCATAATGACGAATTCTCGATCAAATATTCATTTATTCCTGATGAACCCTTGAAATTTTCTTTAAGATTGTAAATCAGTCTTACTTGTGAAGAGATATATTCATTTTTCAGCTGCTCGTATCTTAAAACCAATGACAACCTCGAAATCACATAATGGAACATTTCATCAATTCTATAATTGCTTTCAATAACTGGGGGATTCATAATGAAGACTAAATGAAACATGTTCATAGTCGAAGAGCTTGTTGTAGGATTAGAACCACTAGCAGACATGGGGGTTTCCTCACCATTATCCTCATTACCAGAATTTGACTCTTTGTTCTCACCTTTATCTTTCTCTATGAAATCCTTTTTGCTTTTCTTCTTTTTATCTCCTCCTTTTAATCTCCAATTTCCATTATCATACTTATGTATAGGTAAACCCAAAAAGATCTTATTATCAATCATTATTTCGAATCTTGAATTACACATACCTTTTGGAGGTGATAACATTTCACTCAAATATGCTGGCTCAATTCCAAATATTGAGGTATCATTTCTTGATGTCTCTTTACCTTTAACCTCACCATCAGCTTCTGTGGTATAATTCTTGTCTCCTACTTGACTTTTTCTCGTTATTTCCTGTTCATCAAGAAACAGTAATAAGTCCTTCTTAGTTCCCATGTAGAAATCCAAATGGTGAGAGTCCCATTCATTGGACTTGAACTTAGTTATTCGATTACTTTTAGAGTTAGAAGACGTATGTGAGGTCGATGATCGTACTTTAGACAATTCTTTGATACTTCTTATGTTCTCGTCTTGGATTTCCTCTTCATCTTCCTCATCTTCGTTTTCTTCCGAAGACAGAACATCTTCAACTTCATCCGATAGAGTGCCAGGATAATTAAACACTAGATGAGGCCCACTATGAGTGGATATGATCAATAGTATCCCTAGCAAGCTGGGATTGGGCAAATTGAAACTCATAGTTGTTTATAATAGTTTAAGTAACTTCTTGAATACAGATTAATTTAAGTACAGGAAATCGCGGGGCATATTTGACACTTACCTACTATAGTCGTGAATTGAAAATTGATTTACATGAATTACAAATTAAATGTTAAAGATTCACTTTGATTCTTATTCATACATTCCTAATTTATATCAAATAATTTAAATAATGTTTAAAACTTAATCATAATATTTGTTTGAAATTTTTCAACCAAATAAATCTACATCTTGTGCTTGATTTCCTTTCTGCTCAAACTGACAAATCTTTGTTGAGGAACACCTTCAACCCATTTGTTCAAACCCTTGATAATTTCTCTAGTAGTAGCAGCATTGATCAAGGTGTCTCTGTTAGCCTTCAATAATTGCTTGTTTTCTAAGATAGATGGCTCGTGTAAGTTGGAGAAAGCAGCAACCAACTTGTCGTGAACGTGTTGGTTGAATTCTTCAGTGGTCTTGAACTTGCCATCAAAAGATTCATTAATGAAACCTAATTGCTTCAATTCTGGACCCTTGATTGGTTTGGCCAATAATAAGGCTTCAGAAGCCTTGGACCAACCCAATCTAGCGAACAAAGTAGCAGAAGAAGCACCTTCAGCAACTAAACCTAAGTTGGAGAATGGAGTCAAAAGGTAGAAAGAAGCTTCTTCTTTGACGTAAAGCAAGTCACATAAAGCTAATAAGGCAGCACTTAAACCAATTGCTGGACCGTTAACAGCGGCAGCTAAAATCTTGGTGTGGTTGTGGAACAAATCAGCAAGGTAGACGTTTCTAGCAACGAATTGGTTCAACCAGTATTCTCTAGAAAACAAATCGACTGGGTCAACATCAGTAACACCCTTGTCACCGATATTGGCACCAGCGGAGAAGAAACGGCCAGTACTTTGAATTAAAGTCAAGATGGTACCTTCTTCTTTGTCAGCTTCTTCAACATACTTGGCCAATTGCAAGTATTGAGGACCATTCAAAGCATTAAGCTTTTCTGGTTGGTTTAAAGTAATGATAACCACACGGCCTCTAACTTCATAAGTAACAGTGTCACCGACGTCTTGAACTAAACCCATTGCTGAAATACCCTAAAAATTGTATTGATATCTATCAATATCTACTACAATCTGGGGAAATGCGACCTTATATACTAAATTTTCAGCTGAAAGTGGGGTGCTTGGGAAGCTCGGTTGCAATATTTCGTGTGACAAAAATGTTGAATCGGTTTTAAAGCCAGTTATAGCTGAATAAGGGAAACTTAGACCGAGATCAATCAAATGGTTTTTTATCAAGTTATAAGTGATT
Organism: Suhomyces anneliseae; assembly: GCA_030568535.1. Classification (NCBI taxonomy): domain Eukaryota; kingdom Fungi; phylum Ascomycota; class Pichiomycetes; order Serinales; family Debaryomycetaceae; genus Suhomyces; species Suhomyces anneliseae. Next base: position 66,859 of record JAJMGB010000013.1, on the reverse strand, counting down.
GTACGAGTTTTGTCAAAAGTTTTCAAACTCATACTGAATTTGGTTGCCGATAAGTATTCTACAATAGTTGAAGAGTTTACTGGTCTAATTGAAGAGAAAAAAAACGATTGCTATATTAACTATCGAGTAATATCATTTAGCAACTACTCATCCTCAATTATCATTACAATGATCCACTACAATGTGTTTTAGAGGACCAAATAAGGTCGTATTTCATTTGATTGATTATACCCCATAGGTGTGTACATAATCATGTGGAGTTCTCACTTTCATCCCACGGATGTTTTTGCAATTCATTTGATTTTTGATTTCTATGCAGGTGTGTGGCTCACAGTTCCATTTTAGTAAATAGGGTATTTCCAATTATTCAACCTTGATTGATTCATAAAGATCTTTGCACTATTGTTTCTACACTTATAAAATCTTAGTTTCTTCCAAAATTTAGATTAAAAAAGGTAATTTTAAAATTTTATAGTTTACCAACTTAACTTAGTATCAAAATTGGCAAAAAATTGAAAAATTGAAAAAAAAAAAAAAAATAGTCACCCCTATAGTTTGGGTTTTACTAAGTCAGATATTTGATGAAGAAATTAAGATCTGAGAAATTCATGTCTCGCTTAACTGACCCCACAAAACTACTCCTCATGATTTTATATAATGAAACAAAAAATCACGTCTAAATTCATAGTATCGTGTCCAAACCAATCCTGTACATAGTCCATGCACTTGACACTACCCCTAGTCAGATATGTGAACCGTGTTTACTCTTTGACAGACTATGCTGGCCATCATGATTGAAGCAATTTTCCCTGTTCTGCGCCGCCAGCCTATCAATTCCGGCTCTAAGAGGACTGTTCTAGAGTTAGATACATTTCAAGCAAACCAAGAGGAAGATGTATCTTGGATAGCTAGCAGCATTGGTTTTCCCGTCTTCAAGGTAAACGAAGAAGAAAATGGCTACTATGTGTTGTTCAAACATTTGGCTACTGCTTGGGGCTATCCATCTTCTTACCAGCTCATAGCAAAGTTGGTAAAGAATACAGGAATATCCAAAGATGATTTAGTGAAGGTAACGACTAATGAATTGAATTCAGTATTATTGAAAAATGCTCTCATTAAGAAAAAGGAATCCAAAGTTTCTTTGTTCTATACAAAACTTTCAACCATTTATGGTCTAGTAAGAAATAAAGAAGTGTTTTTTAGTGCAGAAGGGGACAGTACACAAACAACAAGAGCTAATGAAGGAATAGACTCACTCGAGGGGCTTAGACCAGAGTCTTTGGATGCTAAATCCATAGACAATGACAAAATGAATATTGATGACGAGGATTACAAGGCCGATGAAGAAATAGTTAAAAAAGTTGCTCCTAAATCTCACGACGAGAAGATTACAATCAGCCAAGTTTTCCCAAATTATATGCTTGACTCTAATATAGAAATGAGCCATGCGTTCTTTAATACTCTTAATAGCATTGCCAAATTGAACTACTATAAATCAACTAACAATGCTTACAAATTTTTACCAAACAATAAATTGACATTTGCAGAACGTGAATTGATCTTCAGAGAAAATGATTTTTCTAGCATACGGCTCGATCAAACAACCAAGAACCAAAAAGATAATCGTAAAGTTTTCGGAAAGTCCAAAAGAAATGCTGCTAGTTCTGATCCAAACAATATTGATTTGTCAGAGTCAGTGATTCCTGGGCAAGGTCACATTCAAGAATTTAACATCAATCATTTATGTAAAGTTGCGAGTTACTATATTACAAGCAATCAGCAAGTTTCAATTCCAAACCCAAAATTTGTTTTCAAATTGAACGAGAACTCAAATTCTTCATACATATTTAATGAAAACGTTAAGTTGTCTAAGGAAACTAAAACTTTGCTCTTCAAGAATGAATCAGACAACAACAATCATTCTAAGTATTATTATACAAAGAGTTACAGAGGGCCTGGTAGTGGAAATTATAAAGATGCATCAGTCATGAATAGAATTAATAAAATTCACACTACCACTGAGCCAATAGTTCATTCCCACAAGGTTACCAAACAATATCTGAAACCACATTTGAGATACACTCAAAACTTAAAGGGATTAGTCCATGATAAGTTCAATAAAAAAATGGTAGATCGTATTCTTTCTATGCAGAAGAAATACACTGAAGACTATTTGAACTTGGAAATGTTGCACAGTAATGCTCAATTCAATTTATTGGTCAACACTTATAGGGAGATTTCAGAAGATACCTGGAGCAACTATTATAACTTCAAGTTAACAGATTTTGAATACTTGGGAGCTCTTCAAAGGGAACAGACTGAAGCAGATTCACGTCAAGAGTATCTCAAAAACTACCAAGAATGGCAAACAAAAGAAGCAGAAAGACAAGAAAAACTTCGTGCAAAAACAGAAAGACAACAACAAAGAGAGGAGAGAATCCAATTAAAGAATTCTCAGAAGCAGCGCGAAGAGGAAGAGAAATTAAGACGTCGACAATTAGAAGCATCATTCAACGATCCATTTGGAAGCAATGAAGATGAATTTCTCAAAGATCTTGATGAAGATGAAGAAAATAACGAAGAAGAATCTGAACCGTCTGAAGATGAAGCTGATCTACACGTACCAATACCTCCACCTGCCCCCGTGGAAACTCCACAGCTTGACATTCAAGGTAAATTCACTTTACCGTTATTCCACCCTGAAATAGTGAAACTGTTACCATTAGACTCCAGAGATTTTACCCCTAATGATAATGGTGAAGTACCATCTATTAAGAAGGTGATTCGTTACACAACAACATATCCTGACTCCAATAATCCAGAAGTGTTGAACAGAGTTGAAGTGATTAAATTGCCCAATTCCAATTCATTAGGATGGGATAATTTACGTAAATATAAGGAAAATATTTAGTTCTATATAATAAATTAAATCAGAGATTCCTATCGGTGTAGAAAAAATAGAGTTTCTGCCAGCAGTTTCAAGTCTATTTTTCATGGGTATCTTTGAATATTTCGAAATCCAAACTATTCTTTGGTTTCACATTTATGAAATTGTTGAGGTTCTTCAGTACAAATTTCTGATTAATCTCGTTTTGCGTTCCGATATCTTTGGACCTTGGTGATGAAAATGGTGATAACAGAGTGGACTTCTTAGATTGAAGTTTAGAGTCTGGAGCGGGACTTCTTGCTAAATCATCGAAATTAAGTTTTTTTGGTCGAATCTTTTTGGCGCTTTCGCTTAATTCTTTCGTAAACTTCTTGCCTGTTCTGTTATTTACCAATTCCATATGGGTTGAAAAGTCAACGTGATCCTTCTTTTCAACAAATGGATTAAATACAGACATCAGTATTGGTTTACGGCTTTCTTCTGAGTCTGAAGCCAAAAACGGATTTTCAAGACTCTGAGATTTTGAATACTTTCCAAGATCATAATCTTGGACAATTTCTAAGTCTTTATCTTTCTCTTCATGCCAGTCTTTAATCTTCTTCTCTGTTATTATGCTTTTTTCCGGAGTTTTAGGAAAAGCCAAATTTGTAGCTAATTCTGTATCACTTTCGGGTTCCAAACTGCCATAGTTCTTATTTTCTAATAATTTAATTGAAGGTAGGAGGTTTCTTCCTTTTTCTCCAGACAGGTCTTTTCCCGAAATAGATTTGATTGGTGGAACAATAAATAATGAGTCATTGGCATCAATTTTTTTGACATCATTGGTCTTCTGTGGTGTTATGTCAGGGGACAACAAGCTACGTTCAAAATTCTTTTGTCTTTTACTGATTGCTTCGTCCTCAGATTTTGAAGAATGGGATGCTTTCCGTTTTCTATCAGGGGTGCGTACAGCCTTCCTATCTTCCCAAGAAGGTGTGTTTGGTGCATTATAACACTGCTTGGACATTCTTCGGATTCTTCTCTCCTTCTCTCCTAGTTTAATATTCGTTTGAAATGATCACAACCCTTTTGGGTATCTGATAGTTAGATAGGTTTGGTAGTTAGGGGCAAAAAAGCATTTTATGCAGGAAAACTATAGTTTGCTACTAGGATACTACTATAGTGGTCAAGTCAACTATCGTATTTGAGCAAAATACGACAGATGAATACCTTCTCCTATCTTCGTTAAACTCTTCTAAGATGAGAAAGAGAACTTTCTTTAGACGCTAGAATCTGCTACATACACATTCTCAGCCACTGGGTCTAGTCTTGGTGTTATGTAGGTATAGTTAATATGCAGGTTTAGACGGGTTGTTTAAGGAACAAAGAAAAATAGGAAACGCGGTACGTGGGTTGGACTTCCAGGCTAAAAAAAGAAAATCGAGATCAAAATAATTGATTTGGATCATTCATTTGTTATCAATAGCTGATTGACGCTTATTCAAAATGTCGTTTGCTGATAGTTTCTGGACACTGGACTATGAACTGGGCTTTAAGGTTCTCTTTGATCAACTTAAGCAAGGTGTGAATGAAAATGATGATTTTATTCAACTTTTTACAAAACGAATGGAACTGGAGTTGTTGTACGGAACTCAATTAGAATCCATTGAGAAATCTGTGACAAAGAGTAGCTCTAAGCGTCAGGCCAATGATGATTATGTTTCTTCAATCAAAAATGCATATCAGAAAATCAATGAAAACTTCACCAAACAGGGTGAATATCATTTACAGGTCGCATCCAACATCAAAGTTATGGTGTTAGAACCTTTTGCTAAGTGGTGTAAGGAACATCGCCAACGTGTAGACTATTCCGAATCAGTGATTCTGGAGAAAAACAAGCAATTTAAGGGAAACAAGGCAACTTCAGATAAGTTACAAAAAAGGTATTTCAATAAATGTCGTATGTTAGAAGAGTTCAAATCCCACTATACTGAAGATGAGTTAAATCAAGAATTGAAAGATATTGAGTTTGCTGAATCAATCGATGGTAAAACTCAAAAAACTACAGGTGGTGCTGAAGATATAGAAGAAGAAGATCAAGATGAAACTACCTACAATATAGGAAATGCTATTTATGACCACAAAGCCCTCAAAGCACTTCTTACCGATATATTGAGTAATATTGAGCTTTTGTCACATAAAGTCCCAATCTTGGGTACTTACCACAATGTTTCAACTGGCAGTGCTATCACTCAGTGGTTGTTAGACAACATGCCTGAATTTAATAGAAACATTGTGAAAGCAGAAGCATTTGCCCAGGATTTAATTAATAACGGATTTATCCGTTTGATTGGTTCCATGAGTGGAGGAAAAAGCTTCATAAATTCATCTCAATTTTTTTATCAATGGAAGCCAATAGTTTTTGAAATTGCTAAGCTCTCGAAGTTGCAAAATGGTGCTGGCAATGACGAAAATAATTTGAGCAGGAACCCCTCGGTTACTACAGGCGCTGCTAATCATTTCCAAGATTATTTCGAAGACATGAAGCAAGCTATTGGAGTCAATTCTGTTGACTTCAATGACAAATCTCAGCTATCCAAATTAATTACTGAAGTCAACCAATTAGACTCTCAGTACTATAAACAAACTGTTGAGTTGGACAACGTTAGATGTGAATTTGAGGAACTTATAATGGATCACTTGACATTCATGCAGAAATGTGAGTTGGATAGATTGAAAGCAATCAAAAAGGTAACTTTTGATTTTTTGTCCAGTTTTGCCAACAAAATTAGCTCCATGAAGCAAATGTGTGATGAGTTGTTACTTTTAGAAGAAACTATCAATCCTGTGAACGATTTGAAGTTTTTGATCGAAAATTATTCTACCGGAAAATTCAAGCCTCATGTGATCTTGTACGATAATTACTATAATTCGAATATAAGACAAACATTTGGTGTGGATTTGAATGTCAAATCAAGATTGGATAGAAAAGTTGTTCCTATATTAGTCCAGAGTATCCTCTCTCATTTAGATAAAGTTTATCCCGAACTTGTCAACGATGAAGAAAGGATTAATTTGTGGACACAGCCAATTCACTTGACTAGTGTTCATAATTTGAGATTTCAGTTGAACGATGTCACTGATGCACTGAAGATAAATGAAATCTTGTCCAAGGCTCACCCTATTATTATAACTAATTTATTAAAATTATACTTCATGGAACTCCCAGATTCTGTCATTCCTTACAACTATTACGACTTGATAAAGTCATTATATTCCAACTACCCCGTGAGTGATGAATCAAAGACAAGTTCAAGAGTCAATGGATTGCAAAATGTGTTAATTGATTTACCAAAAAGTAATTTGGCCACACTTGATGCTATTTTGACTCATTTAAATAGATTGGTCCAAATTATTGGATCTAAGGATACCAAAGTGGCTAATGATTTCCGTAAAAAGTTGGCGAAGGAATTCGGAAATCTAGTATTAAGACCTAAATTGGATTCCACTAATCTGGACTATTCCAGAAGTGTTATAAATGATAAGCATCAATTCAATTTCATCAATGATCTCTTCGAGCATAAGGAGGCTATTTTCAAAGAGTTAAGAAGAGCAAATTCATCGAGACAAGGTGCTCCAGGCAACGGTTCAGCTAGTAGAGAAAACTCCATCAAATCTACTAGCCATTCCGGTGCATCTGCATCCCAAAACTCTAAATCAAGACTAGAATCAAAATTACAAAAGGCTGTCCATAGAGGCAAGAAACAAGATACTGAACCTCTTGTCGCAAAAGATGCGATACAGCCAACAGATGTTGCTGGATCTAGAGTAAATGAGAAAGAGGAAGTACAAGATAATCATGATGATATAGAGACACCAACAACTCCACCACCGCCTATGACACCAAAGAAACTGGCACCAAACTCTTTAAAAAGATCTACCTCTCCAAATAAAAAGAAATTGAGCTCAATTTTAACAGAGGACAAAAAATCTAATAAAATGGTTGTCTCATCTAGACCAACCAGAAAAGATATTATTTATGATACAAGTGGGATAGGTGATTCTCCTATCAATTCAGAATTTGCCCAACCCAAGTTTATTCCAACATTGGGGAGAAAAACTTCCGTAAAAGATTTGGCAAATAAGTTTGATTCTCCAGCTCCTGAATCTCCTACAAGTGAAAGATCTATTTCTCCAAGCAAGAGGGACAGAAAAATTAAAAACGGAGTAATAGTTGTCGATTAGTTTGAGTAATCATATATTTTTAAGTCTATATGTAATTGATGTAATTTTGTTCACGCCACTATACTAAAGCAATTTAGAATGTTTGTTCCGTCTCAGACGATAGATGATAAAACCTATAACTACAACTGCTAGGTACAATGGAATGAGTAACCATCTAGTGATGACATCCATGATAATAGATGTCTCTGCAGCAGATTGTGATGATCTTTCATATTGATATGAAATTTCTTTGTGGTTAGACATGAGTAAATCAACTTTAGTGGTCAATCCTTCTAAGCTATATTGCTGTTCTCTAACTTCTCCAATGACTTTCTCATTGAGTTTTGAAACGGCCCCTAACATTTGAGAGTATTGCTGAGCGATACTTGATTTGAAGTCATCCACGGACCTTTGTAAAGCCTCGATTTTTTGATTTTGATTAATTTGAACGGTCTTCAAGTCTTCTATTTGTGACATTATTCCCTTCGAATCATAATCAGTAGCTTTTTCAATACTGTTAATGATATCTCCTAATCTTTCAATATTTCTAGAAACTAACTCTAATCCTGAGTTCAAATTATTACCCTGAGAATTGAGACCATTCATATCTTCTGTGATTTTACGTTCCATTTCGTTTCTATGTTGCTGAGTTCTAGCCATCAAGGATTCTCTAATTTGACGAGGACTAGTAAATGGTTCTGGTGTAGCAGCAGATCCCTCAACAATTGTTGTGTAATGAATTTTGATGTGTTCATCCGACATAATCCCATGGTCATCAATCGCGTCTTCAGTCAAGCTGTTCCAAACTTTTAAGCCAAGCACTTCAAATTGCTCTGACGAGGCTGGACTGATACTCGAACTAAAACCAAACTTGAAATCACCAACATCTGATGGTACAATAATTTGATCAGTTTTGAAACAAACGTTGTTATCAATTTGAACCTTGAACCAATTCTTTTCCTTTGAATAGGATATTCTTAAAGTAAAAGGAACTTGTGAGTCTAAGTAATTGAATGCACAATTACCAAAGGAACTACTAATATCATTCTGAATGTACTGGCCACCATCGCTATTGAAAATTTTCAAACCATGTGCATCTTTATTATTTATTAAGAACTGGAAACCATCAAATCGGGAAGGACCTCCAAAATTATCCATATTATTTTCATCAATTGGTAATGAATCAGCTGGATTGATGAGCCATAATGACAATCCATTCAGATCAGCAAATTGTGAATCACCTTCTGTTGTTCCAGTTGAACGGAAAACAAATTCAATTGTCCATTCATTAGCAGTATTTTCCAATCCTGGAGTTGACCAAACTGCTGCAACTGGTTCACCAAGAAGAAGCCTACCAGTATCATATACTGGATTTCCTAAAATATTCCAATTCAATGATAAATCATCGAGGCTATTAATATGTAATAAACTAGGTAATGACAAGTGTCCTGCTCGAGTGTTATCAATGGATTCATAGTGTTGTGATTTCCCACTTAAGTCAGGAATGATGGCTTCACCATAAGAGGCTAAATACGCTATACCTAGAATAAGAATTCGTATGTTCATCATCATTTTATCTCCCCAACCATAAATTTGAAGTTCTTAATTAGGTGTCTTTTGATCTGAGATCCTGGATGTTTGAGGTTTTCATCAAAGTGCAGGAAAGTTTGTTTCTACCTATACGCGAAAATATATTGAAGTTATTTTCTTACTACAGATTACATTACTATGTAAATTGATGACGTAATTGTGCATTAAGTTGTTCCAATATGAATCAACAGAAATATTTTCATTCCTTGATTTAAGCAAGACTTGCACATAAGGCAGCACCAACACCACTACCATCCTTAGCAAGTTTCAAGTAAATCTTTTTGTTTTGCCCCTTCAATGGATCGATCAATGCAATGGCTTCTAAAATTCTATCTTGGAATCCAGGGTAAAATTCGAAAATAGAACCATCACATCCGACCTCAAAATCATTATCATCATCTTTATATGAATCTTTAACACGTCCAATTATAGAAGCCAATGGAATTGCAGAAAGGTAAGCTCCTCTTAAAGAAACGGTTTGAGTTATCTTCTGAATAGCTAATCTCTCCTCTGCTGTTGTAGGCAATCTTAAGTGATTTTCCAAAACTAATTGGGACATCTTCAAGTCAGTAGAATCATCAATTTGCAAATAGGATAAGACTTCAGAGTTTAATTGCCAAGCTTGGGACAATCTGTGTGGTAATGATCCACCTCTTGATTTATATAATTCTTGGAATAACAAACCACGTTCAAATAAATCAATTAATATGACACGTAAAATTTCACCTAAGAACATACCACTAATACGTTTTTCGAATAAATGGTATCCCTTGTTAGCAGTCTCACCATCAACAATTTCATCATACTTGGTGGATGGTAAAACTTCTAACTTGTTATCAAACGAACCCCATTCGGTATTAATGATAACACCTGTTGTTCCTTCAGGAACATCAGATTCCTTCAATTTTTTGATTTTATCCATTCTTTCAAGGTATGCACCGTTAGTACCAGTTCCAAAAATAGCCCCAATTGCTGTTCTTGCATGAGTCTTTGAAATGTCATTTGAGTATGCTCTGGACAAAAGAGTACCCACAGTATCGTTGGCCAAAGCTACGACTTGAACCTTGACATTGAGTGCATCAATATGCTTTTGTAACATCCCTACTATGTCTTCCCCCACACAGTCAGGCAAGTCAAAACCTTTAGTCCAACGAATCAATTTACCTCTGTCCAATGCAGTTTGGTCAACTGGGAATGAAAAAGTAAAACCTAAACGCAAGCTTTCCTCTGAATCATACTCTTTGTGGTGTTCTTCAAAAAAATCTTTGACTTTAGTAGCCAAATAAAAGAACAAGCTATCACCATCGGAATTTTGCATCAAGTCAACTGGAATTCTATACTTAGATTGTTTCAATTCATATGTATGGTCACCGTGTAACTCTGTGGAGCAAACTCTGAAGTTAGTACCCCCTAAGTCTGCAGCCAAAAACAATCCTTTCTCCTTACCAGTTGGTACACTAGTTACAAAAGTTGGGATCATAGGCATATGTTCTCTGGAAGAAGCAGTATTTGCTAAACCAGCATCCAAGCACTTAGAAAAGTGATCGGATGCTTTGATCAAAAATTCTTTATCAATTGAGAATTCTTGCACAATTTCATCAATTGCGGCTTGTAATTTACTATTCATTTTAATTTTGTTGTCCAATACTATCAGAATTGCGGAGGAGAACTCCAGTTTATATACTTTGTGATCGCGGGGATTCGGAGCGCTAAGTTCCTTCGACGATTATTTTGCTATGCCTTTACACGTGAGCATAAAATAAGGTTGAGTGACCTTACATCAAATTACCTTTGAAGGTCACTAATAGAAATTGAGGCGTAATATGTTTATTGTAATCACTTTTGCTCTACACATGAGATTGAGGTTGGCCCTGTTGGCATAAGATCAATATCCATTCTTGAACAAAGGAAATGTTCTATGACTGGGTGCGGAGATGAAAGTGGAGTTTCCCTAAAATTCCTAGATGCGGAATTCTAGCCAATAGGTACACAAAAAATGGTCAGGGCTCCTGATTATCTGGAGAAATAAATTTTACTAAGGGACCAAGAGACTGATCAGTCTCAGTTTTGTAGTTATCCATTGAAACACTGGGAATTACAACATAACCCTATAATGATGCTTACAATGTATGTAGTACGTAATACTTATTCAAATAGTCAATTGTAGGTCAAACTGTTTCGTTATTCGAGATATTTTCAAAATTTTCAAAATTTTCAAAAAGGGGAAGAAACACGAATTTCTGAAACCCGATAATGAGCTTATTTGAAAAGACAATTCATTAAATAACACAGCTAAGAAAAATCATACATTAGTCATTAATTGTAATCTTTTCAATCTTTTTTTTCTTATCTCCATCTGAAGTAAGTGTTTACTAAGTTCTTGTAATCTAGTACACAGGACGTGTATTTACCATCCGACTTGTTGATGAGCATCACTAACCTTAAAGTACTGTTCAACTTGATAAGATCAAGTATGAGTGCATATGCCACATTAAAGAAAAATACTTCAATCGCATCGATATTTCATGAGAGCAATAATCTGGAAAATGATGATCCAATAATACGATATGCACAAAACTCATCAGATGAAGATAATGATAGTCTGGGCGATGAGTACGAATATGACGTTGAGCAGATGGTAGTAACAAGAGAAGAAATTGATTTAAAAACAGAACCAACTAATCACATTTTCAATCAGTACTCATATCCTCTTTTACCTGTGAAGACCTCCAATTTTAAACCTTCAGATGATAATATCCGTCAGGAATCCACCTACATTTTTATCGGGTTAAAAGAAGATGAATACCTAGTAGTACATGGTCAGGTTACTGTGACGGTTATTAGAGGCTCAGCCAAATTAAATAATCAACATGTTCTTTCTGATGGAAGTAAGGCTTATAATATTTTAGCACCTGATTCCCAGTCATTACCCATAATCTCATCCCACTATGATCCCAAAGTATCTAATAATTTCCAAACAGTTACTTTTGACAAAAAGTATATGACAGTGGTAAAACTAGAAACATTCAAGTCTGGCTTGGAGAATATAGGCAATTATATGCCACCATTCAGAACCTTATTTCCAAACAATCTATTAAATAACAAACCCCCTACATCAGAATTTAGTACATTCCGAATTGTATTGGAAGAACTGTCAGATTTAGAGGGACTCAATTTGGATCCGACTTGGTCTAAATGCATAGATGAAGTTGTAAAGTTACTCAAAACATCTGAACCAAAAGTTGTTATGGTTATGGGAAATAAGAATACAGGAAAGTCAACTTTCTCAAAGTCGCTATTAAATGAGATGGTCCTAAAAAATGGTAACAATATTTCATATTTGGATCTTGACCCTGGTCAATCCGAATTTTCAGTTCCATATACTTTATCTTTGACAAATGTAAGTGAACCAAGTTGGGGACTTCACATACCAAGTTCTAATTATAAACTGGACAAAGAGGATAACATTTCTCACTTTTTTGGTTTCACTTCCCCAGTCCATCTGCCTGACAATTATCTAGAGCTTCTGAAATCATTATTGGATTTTTATCTGGGTAATCATCAGCATAAGGGAAATCATCTCATTATTAATACACCAGGTTGGATAAAGGGGTATGGAAAAGAACTTTTGTCCCAAATTACTAGTTATGCCGATCCAGATCATATGATCCTCTTATCCTCATTCTCAGAGGCCAATGAAGGAGAAAATGTGGATATTTTAAGTGGGATTTCTTACAAGAATTTATACATTTTAAGAAGCATGAATAGAGAATCCAAGTACTCAGCTTCACAATTAAGGGATTTGAACAAGCTCATCTACTTTCACCGAAAAGATTCGTTGCTGTTTGATTTTCAAAAGCATCTTTTGAATATTGCTCCTTACAGACTTTCGTACAATACAAAGAATGATTCCATCAACTCTCTTGGAATAAGTGCGGTAACTACATTACAATTTGATATTGGATCAAGTTTTGACTTAGAAGATATACCTTTAATCTTAGATTCTTGTATTGTTGGATTTTATTTTATTCCCAATGAAGAATTCAAATCTATGGAGCATACATTAAAAGGGTCTTCAGATGTTAACTTACCTTTATATTTAAATTATTCCGATTATAAGAAATTTCTCCATTCTTTTCGTGATTCAAGATTCGAGGGCCTTGGTATTATTCATAGTTTAAACCAATATGAAAGGTATATGAATTTATATGTACCTCAACAGAATATGGAAAGAATGAAGACTTTATTAGAGAACAATTTTAAGTTATTGCTTGTGAAAGGTGATGGAGAGATCCCTCAAATAGAATTGTTGAATTCAGAAATTTTGAAAGCACATGAGACTCAGGTAAAACTGTTGAATCAACAAATGAAAAGAATTGAAGGGGTAGACTGTCCAGGTATTAATAAAATTCCATACATAAATTTCGACACCAAAAGGAAAGTTGGGGGTGTATGGAAAGTAAGGCGAAATATAATGAGAAGAAGTCATCAACGATAGTGTACTTTGCAATGTCTAGACTCAAATGGATTCTTATGTATTAGATTATAGAGAAAAAAAAGACCAAAAAATTGTAAGGATTTATGTGTTGTACAAATTTAAAAAGGTATATAGACTTTCTTTAAATTAGGTTGAATGATATCTTGAAATCATCATTACGTACAGGGTTAGCTAGCTATAAAAGACAAGGATTGTTTCGCGTTTTAAATGATTTACCCTATGCAAAGAATATTCGTAGCGTTCTCGCACTGAACATTACTCTGGCATTTGAATGTTTTGTGTAATGGAGACAAAATTAAATTAACTGGAGATATTCATTTTTTGCGCAATTAAACACACCAAATGTAGTAATCTTTTAGATAGAATTTGCTCCTTAGAATTTGCGCATAATGTATAAAAACCATATCAGCCACTACCAAAGCTTACATTCGTCAGCAACATGATAGGTTTAAGGAAAAGAACTACATTCGAAGGAATGGACTGTTTGGCTGATATGGCTACTCCAGCATATAAAGCTGCGCTGAGCAAGCTGCAAGCAGAAGTTCCATGGACTGATCAACCGAAATATGGAAAGTATACTGTGTACTTTGGGGTTGTTATATTATTTTTAGCATGCATCAAGCATGTTTGGTATTTTCAAAGAGATTACTTCTATAAGAAAAATCGAAACTCTGGTATCTGTTCGTCTTTCATAGATGTGCTAGTTGCATATTGTCGATTTTTTGGCTACAAACAGATAGGGCCAAGAATAACCTATTATACTTCATTACCACTGTCAGTGGGATCTGCGTTATTCATGTTTATTTCAACTTTGTATCTATTATGTTACTGTTTTGCACCTCACTTTTGGTACAGAGGGTGTATGGGTTTTGGATCTCCACCTTTAGCAGTGAGGGCTGGAATCATGGCTACAGCACTCACTCCCTTTATTTATGTTATGGCTGGAAAATCAAACATGATATCAGTACTCACAGGTATTAGCTATGAAAAATTGAATGTATACCATAGATATGCTGGTCTCGCTGCTCTTGTTCTTGGGCTAATCCACACAGTTCCATTTTTGTACCAGATCAATAAAGAAAGTGGTGCACATACCTTGTGGGAAACAATGGTTCATGATTTTACTTATTATAGTGGTATTCCTCCTTTGATATGTCTTGCTGTCTTAGTTGGTGGCTCAAAGTCTATCATCAGAAAATACTTTTATGAAGCATTCTGGCACTTACATTGGATTTGTGGTATCGGGTACTTTGCTACTTTGTGGTGGCATATAAATAAATCCTTGAACTGTCAAAATTACATGTACGGTGCCCTTGCATTTTGGGGTACACAATTGATATACAGAATATTAGTCAAGACTGCTTTCAGACCAAATAAAAACTTTTTGCAACCAAGGAAAGCAGCATTGAAAAAATTGAACGATAGGACCTTTGAGGTGGTGATATCTGGTACAGATGCATGTGAGTGGAGACCTGGCCAACATTGCTTCCTAAGATTCGTTGGTTCTCGGTTTTTAGACAATCATCCTTTTTCAATTGCCAGTATGAAAGATGACAACAATAAGGATATGAAATTTATCATAATTCCTAAGCGTGGATTAACAAAAGCATTATTTGATCAATTAGATGAATACGTGATAAAGGAGAAGCAAGTATACTTGGATGGCCCATATGGTGGTACCACAAGAGATGTTACGACATTTGAAAGAGTACTTTTGTTCGCCACTGGATCTGGTGTGACAGCCACCATTCCGTATTTGACATATTTGGCAACACATATCAAGAATTTGACGGAAAGCCATGAACGTCCGATAATCACAAGAGGTATAAATTTCATATGGGTTGTAAGGCATATTGAAGATATTAATTGGATCAGGAAAGAGCTAATTACTTGTCAAGAAATTGCGGGCGACTATATTAATATCGATATCTATGTTACAAGAGACCACAAGAACGCATCCGACCTTGTTCCAGAAGAATTAAAACACAATGAAATTGAAAAATCAGCGAATGACGTGGAAAGACAATTTCTGAACACAAGTGGTCCTTCATTTTTTAAGATACATTACTTCAAACCAAATCTTAAATTAATTTTGGATGATCTCAAAATGTCATTTTCCAGAAGAAATTTAATAATAAGTTCTGGGAGTGAATCTATGAAAGCTGCAATAAGTATAGAGGCTTCAAGACTACAACCCATGATTTTTAATAATGATAAGCACTCGTTATCTATTGAAGAAATTTATCTTCACACAGAATCATTTGGATGGTAAAGCTATACACCAAAATACCTGTATATATCTAAATGTAACATAATCAATCATTTACTTTACAAGCAGTAGAAATCTGATATATAAAGAATAAAAAAAATTAAGACTATATTAGTTAGAAAATGTTCCAAGTAATCACATTGTACGATGAATAACAATTCAGGAGAACTTCATAATTGAACCACAATGTAAGGAGGCTGAAAACTTTATAGACATAGCCAATGATATTACCAAAATAGAAGTGACGACAAAAAGTGAAAATATTAAAATATTTATTAAGATCTATCTTCTTAAAGCATTCTCCAAGTCTGAAAATCATGGATCTCTTACGATGTAATCAAGAAAACCATTTTAAACGCTCACAACTATTCTATTGTATGTTTCCTTTACTGATCATCTCAAATATTTGAATATAAATATGGTTGTTGAATTTGCACAGCTTACAAAACTCTTTTAGACTAGTTTCTTGGCTTTGAGCAACGCACCACGGTTATTCCTTTTATGTTTAAGTGATTTATAGTAAGGTCTCAGCTCATAAAGTCATAAAGCTCATAAAAAATTTCAAAAAATTCATCGCCCACAACTCTAGATGTACGCGTAGTAACTTATCAAATCAACCTATAGTTGAACTAAGACTTTTATAATTTTCAAAGACCCACATGGACATCCTCTCAAAACCTTAGACCAATCCAGAATTAATGATAGTGAACAAATTGAATGACTCTTTCAAAATACTATAATTAATTTTCTAAGTCAATTCTATTTAAGAAATGCTTACAGCTCGACAATCATGTATAAAGACATTTAATGAAATAAGATTTGCATTAACATGACCCGGTGTCTCTCATGAGAGAAACATGTTGTTGGTCTATTCCTTCCTTCACCAATATTATCGAACCTTTTGGATTACGTCTCCACCAGCAACTTCAATAATCAGATACACTATCAATCTCAAACAAATAATGCTATGAATTTCAATTGTAATAATAATTTTATATATATTGATTGCATTGAAATTTATATAATCTTACAATCATTATGCAACATTCTTTAAGTCAGTACCTATGGGAGTCACTGGTTCGACTATGCTCACTACAATATAAAATCTACGAAAACAGAAGGCAATTAATTCTAGTTATAGACGTGAAACCTTAGCAATATATTGTTGAAGGGCTCAGCAAGTTGCATTTCATACAGTAAGAATTGCGATAGAATAAGTTATCATAGTATATGTATATTCTTGAAATGTATCTTTATACCTCTTGAATAAACCGTTTTCCCGTTTTCAACAGAGCACTGTAATGAGGTTATTCAGGAAGTCCCAATAGTAGATACTTATGGTTGATAGGTTGCAAATTTATAAGTATTCTTTGAAAAATCGTACTGTAGAATAATTAGTTTTGCTAATGCAGTTCTCAATAAATAATTGACGATCATGTTTTCAATAAATATCGGTAAAACATACTGGTATACTCTCCGATTTTGGACCCAAACCACAATAATGAGCTTAGTTGAAGTCTAAAAATGAGATGTGAACCAAGCTTAATGTTTGTCATTTTGCGTTAATCCCAGCGAAGATTAGGTATCTTTATGTTAATATTATAGCGAGATATATTCTATAGGCATTTGATTAATTTAGTTCACACACATGGAGTTTTTTTGATATTTCATTATTAACGATGTTGGATTTTATTGGATGATTCTCCTTCTTTATT
This sequence comes from Suhomyces anneliseae, assembly GCA_030568535.1. NCBI lineage: Eukaryota > Fungi > Ascomycota > Pichiomycetes > Serinales > Debaryomycetaceae > Suhomyces > Suhomyces anneliseae. Next base: position 49,697 of record JAJMGB010000013.1, on the reverse strand, counting down.
GTGTATTGATAATTTGTGAGATGAGTTATAGGTAACCTACATGTACAAGTTCTATATATCAATTACATATTATATAAACTTGTGTATTTGACGAGTCGTTTTTCAGTTACAGGAATTTTCTTGATCGGATCAATTCTGGTATTGGTATCAGACTTAATGGAAGTAAGTCTTGAGAAGTTCAGGTTTTGTCTAGGATTTTGAAGTTTTGATGAGAAATTCAAGAAGTAAGAAATTATAGTGATATATTAGTTTATTAAAAAGGAGAGCATGTTTGTTCTTAATGAAGTTAAATATTTCATTTTCCGGACAATAAGGATAGGTTCATTTGAAAGTTCGGTAGGATTTAGTATTAAGGTATCTTTTCAGGAGTAAAAAGTTGCTACTATAAGTATTGTATTTTATTCATAATTTATTAACTTCAAAATTATCAGATCTGGTTTGTGGAAACTAGAAATATTCTGAGTTTTGTTTGAGTTTTCTTTATAGTGAGAGCATTTATATTTGTATGGTCGGGACGTATCTATTTTTGTATTTTGATTGTGCAAATACATTTTTCTTGGGAGTTCACGATGGCTAATCGATATCTTTTTTCCCTATCATTAAAAGTGTTCTGTAAGATTGAGAAATGATAGTACTATGTCATTTGATGCAATACCCAAATGTATTTTAGTAGTTACATGAAGTAGGACTTGTTTGAAGTAAAATCATATTAGAATTACATGGTACTAATAAATAGATAAGTGTTGGTCAAACTGTATTATGGATTCTATGTGATTGTTTTTCCAAAATCTATCATTGTCTGGTTTTTGAGCAATGGCTTGTTTTGATGAATTGAGTAGGGATTGGATTTGCGAGATTTCATCCCCTTTTTTAAAGAATCCTTCAAATTAATTGAGACTGGTGTTGGTGATTTGTAAAAGCTCTTTTACCATGTAGTTTGTGTTTTGAATATATTTTTGTTGACGGAAAGTTTAATAGTGTGGAATTACGTTCTACGAGTTAAGTTTGAAGCGGCATAAAGTCAATTCAAGTTTCTTTATTATGAATGCAAGTTATCTATTTATTGAATATATAATTTGTATGTTGATTATTTACAAGAGTATCTAATATTGTAGCGCCTTGACACCATTAGAATTTTTGTCTTTGAAACCTAGGTATACTAGAAGACGATCCCATTGTCCTTTCTTATGGAGCATTGCTAAGATTAAAACTGCTGGTAAATGCCATACAGAACACCAAAATAATTGTTTTGCATGGACACCAGCCAAAGCCAAACCTTCTGCTGTTGGTTTACTGCCATTTGCATAATTCTTTTGTTGTTGTCTCCAGAATTTATATGCTAAATAAGCCAACCAACCATTTGGGATAGCGGAATCAAACGGAAATACCCAGTCGGTGATATCAAAGTAAGATAATCCAAAACATAATGGGAACATTAATAAGGAGTATCTTAAAGCAACTCTGGCATTAAGCTTGGGATTTTCCGCTGCAGTCATCACATAACCAGCTTGTTTGTATTGGTCGGCAATGTTATGGGATAAAGCATTGAAATGAGGAAATTGCCATGCGTATAACAATCCTGCTAAGCACCAAGCAGCTGGATGGTTCAATGGAGACGCAGCAGCCCATCCCATTAAAGGAGGTATAGCACCAACAACAGCTCCCACCCAAGTATTTATGATGGATTTTCTTTTAAGTGATGTGTAAATCCAGGAGTATAAAACGATGTTGAGAAAACCTAATGCTGACACAGTTGGATTAACACCAAAGTAAAGCATAGCACACCCCAAAGATCCTGTTATTCCGGCGAAGCGGTAGGCTTGTTGGGGACTTACTAAGCCTCGGACAACAGGCCTTCCCACAGTTCTGGGCATTTTTCTATCGAATTCAGGTTCCCTTCCCATATTGATTGCATTAGCTGCACCTGAACATAATGCAGTACCGACGGTAAGGAAGAAGAGTTCGTTCAAGGAAACTGTGTACGGTGAAATGGCATATGAGCATATAGAAGAAAGTGTAACTAAAATTGTCAAGTTTGGTTTTGTCAATTTGATATAAGGGTTAATTATGGCACCAAGATTACTTTTTGGACCTGATTTAGCCTTGTCAAGAGACAGTTCGACTTGGTTGGATTCCTTTGGTACTACCTTGAAAGGAACATTCTTGTAATTCAGTTTCTGTGACAGTTGAACATCAGAATCTTGGCAATTCAAGACCTTTGTAGCCACATTCTCCAATATCGAGTTTCCATTGTTCTGTGATGTAGTTTGGTTCTTTCTTGATATAGCTGTTGTAACTATGAGCTTTTTGTTTCCAGAAATTAGGTATTGATTATCAATAAAATTTTGATCTACCCGAAATCTTGTCTTTGTATTTTTGAAGAAGAAATTGAAGTGATTTACGGTATTGAACCTAGGTAGTCCCATTAGCCTATGTGACATTGTATGCTTTTTCTATTCAATGATTGTGGGTAGATATGTAGTTCTCTAATCGAATAGGTCCTTGACGTATCTCATGCAAGAAGGTAGCTTAATTTAAATGGTTGTAGTTTTATTATATCATGGATTTAATGTGTGAATTTTTTTCGTCGCGTACACGACCATAGAATTTAATTATCTATTTAGATACATATATTTCTACCTACTTATTCATTGATAGTTACGTCGCCATTATCATTGCTTGCTGCAGTAACATCGATATCACTCTCAGCCTTAGGATCAACTGATTTTTTTTCGTTCAATTTTTTGTTCTCTAATTTATTCTCAATCAAATCATGGAAAGCAATGATGGCCCTGACAAGCGTACTTATATAAACCACCATTAACTCATCATTGGTCTTGATTGTGAATGCAGTAGACAATGGATTGTTAGACTCGTATTGTGAATTGTTTCTCTCCGATTCAAGTTGATTTGACTTGGCAATATTTGGAAGCAAGTTGAAGACATTTTGAAGTTTACCCAATATAGTATGATTTATTGGCAACTTCTTTTGATAGACCTTATCTAAATAGTTTGCTATCTCACGGAGTTTTTGATGCAATCCGAGTAATGATTGATAAGTTTGAGTCACCCTTAAAGACAAGTTTCCAGCTGCTAAATCTCTAATATCTCTTAATAAATGCTCCACACCAATTTCTTCAGCTTCTTCAGCCTCAATCAATGATGGAACATGCACAAATGTTTTTTCAGCAGCTGAACCATCATTCTTAATATCATCAACAGCAAAATAAGCATCAGTAGGAATTCCAACTTCTCTTGGTTGGACATCTACGATCAACAAAAGTGGATTAGGGTTGTATTTCTTGAACACTTCGTTGATCTTTAAATCGGAAGGTCTTAACTTAGGACCAGAGTGATACCAACCAATTAATTTTTCTTTGGCATTGATCTTCTTGAACATTTCACCCATTGAATCTATGAAGTTATGGTCCAAGAACCAAACACTTGGATTCTTTTCATCTTCTTCGAATGGAATAGCATAGGAGTTTGTGACCTTTATGGTATCGGAGGAGCTGTCACCTAAGATAACACCGACAACTCTTTTTTTTGAATCCTTTGCAACTCTGTTATAATGGTCGACGACTGACAACAAGACAAGTGGCGAGACAGTAACAGTCTTATTCAAAAAAGTAGATTCGTTGTTGATTGATGTCATTATGTTATGTAATGTGGCAAATTATAACTTCGGTTGGATTTATTAAACACACCAGTCAATTGAGTATGCCTTTCAATTTTATCAATCGATTATGATTCTGTAATTATAAGTATCTAAACTTTCGCTGACTGAAGCAATTAGAAAGTGTAGGTTATTGGATAAGATTGATGAACGACTATTTTCTGATTATCGCCTCCCAAAATCCATGGTCGTGTGCAGGCACGAATCATTTGGCCATCAAAAGAAGCTCCATGATGAACCAAAGATTCATCGCAAAAAAAACTATCCAAATATGTTCGGGCAAGTCGTGATTGGTCCTCCGGGGTCAGGTAAATCAACTTATTGTCATGGAATGTATCAGTTCATGTCAGCAATAGGAAGGAAGCTGGCAATAATTAATCTTGATCCAGCTAATGATAAATTACCATATCCAAATTGTGCGTTAGACATACGAGATTTTATAACGTTAGAGGAGATAATGGAGGAATTGAACTTGGGTCCAAATGGTGGATTAATGTATGCTCTTGAGAGCTTGGATGAGACTGGAATAAATTTATTTGTGGAAAAAATTGATAAGCTTGTTAAAGAACAGAATTACCTTATTTTTGATTCACCAGGACAGGTGGAACTCTTCACTCATCATAACTCATTATACAAAATATTCAAGGCTCTTGTTAAGTCAGGTCATTTACGATTATGTGTGGTTTCTCTAGTTGACTCTATATATTTGACCAGCCCATCACAATACATTTCAATCTTAATGTTAAGTTTGAGATCTATGCTTCAATTAGACCTTCCTCATGTTAACGTCATTTCTAAGATAGACCTTTTAAGAGGATATGGTGAGCTTCCCTTTAAGCTTGATTACTATACAGAAGTACAGGATCTCAGATATCTTTCTCCATATTTGGAGAAAGAATCTAATTCAGTTTTGGGTCAGAATTATGTGAGGCTTACAGAAATGATAGCAGAATTAGTGGAAGATTTCAATCTTGTTTCTTTTGAGGTTCTATCAGTGGAAAACAAACAAAGTATGATTCATTTATTAAGTGTCATAGATAAAGCCAATGGGTATAGTTTTGGAAGTGAAATTGGTGGAGACTCTATTTGGAGTGAGGCAACGAGACAAAGTGGAAATACAGCATATCAAGAGATAGACATACACGAGAGGTGGATTGAGCATAAAGATGAGTACGATGAAATGGAAAGAAAGGCTGATGCTAATAATCTCTACAATTCGCAAAACGATGAAGAAGTGCCAATGACTGAAGACGAAGAGTGGGAGATGGCAGTGAAAGACTGGGAATCTAAAAGAGGTGGTGAAGGTGCTTTCCCGAGATAAGCGATCATAATCATGTATACTTAATGTAGAATAGTAATAATATATACAATATATATAATATCAATAGAATTAGGTTTGTAATCATTGATTAGTCGTGTCTTGATAAAGATTTTGTTACGCTATCTAAAGATCTAAGTGCGCATCAACCAAATCATCTCATCTCAAATACTATTTTGGCCACTAGTTCCGATGGCAAGCCAATCTGAACCACTAATTAACCGTCAAGATGAATCTGATCTTGAGACTCAATTGACAAATACCATATCAAAACTCGAAGATAAGAAAGATTTGCTACAAGACCAAGTGGGAACATATCAAGACTTGAGGGCACACATCAAATTAGCTAACAAAGATGAAAGGTTTATGATGGCCATTGGTCAAGGTTACTTCGTGAATTTAAGTAAAGTAGATTCTTTAGACTTTCTCGAGAGAAAAATTTTTGATATAAAAGAATCTATTGAAGTGTTCTCTAACAAAATTAGAGAGGCTTTGAATACAAAGAGTGCTTTCCAAAAGTTTCAGGCGTTCACTGAACAAGCAACACCAGGAAAAGATGAATTTAATGAAGAAGGGCTCCCCTACATGGATATTGAAGAAGAATTGGATGATGATGGGAATATAGTGACAAGTAAAGTGAATGACGAAGAATACAAGTTCTCTGAGTCTCTTTCAAAAACTAATGATCATAATGAGGAGGATAACTTTGAAGGTAATAGAAAAAACTTTAATACAAATGAAAAGGCAGAATCTAACTCTAATAGAGTTGAATTCATAAAGGAAGAGATAGAGACTGGAATTGAAGAAAGGAATGAATCTGTAAATCCACCTGACAATCAAGATCATGAAGAACTTTCGGATTTACTCAAGGATATGGAAGTGATTGAGAATCCATCTAATAACCCATCAATAGAGGTAGATGAACACGACTTACTTGATAAAATTGATAATTTAAAGATCAGTCCAGATGATAAGTTCAAGATCAAAGAAATATTTTTAAATGAAGTTAGACACAATCAAGAACTCACAACCGGAAAAGAATTAATGTCAAGCAATGCTCCAGAAGTCTCTGTACGTATGAAAGGGCTCGAAAATGATGAGGGGGGATCATCAAAACAACTAGATGATCCCTCAAACAAACCTGCCTCAAATCTGAATATCAAAATTGACAGGAATGACATCTTGGAATTGGAATTATTAGCGGACGACTTTAATGAATCTGAAACTTATGCATCAAACTTGGAAAATGATGATGAAGAGTGGGATTTTGATTTTTCTGGTGATGAAGATGAGGATGGAGATGATGATTCGGATGATGGATTTGGTGACGAATTACTTTATGGGGGTAATAATTCATTTTTAAAGGGAGATGGCAACAAAAATGTTAATGATAGGTTATGGGACCAGATAATGGACTTTAGATTATCAAATGCCAAATTAAATGGAATTGATATCTCTGGTGATTCAAATAACAAAGATAAAAAGAAGAAGTCTGTCAGATTTGCTCCAGAGTTGGATATCAAACATATTGAGAACGTCAGTGATCTCATAAAATCAGCTCCAATTCAAGGAAAACTTTCATTGTTTAAACAAGATAGAATCAAGGAAGGCATATCTTCAAAAGACCCAGAGAGCAAAAGCCATTCTCAGATTTCTGATTCGCAACCCATGAGTGATTTGGTTATTGAAAGAGACATTAATGTTTCACAACCTATGAATGACTTGGTTATAGAAAGAGAAGTTAATGTTTCACAACCTATCAATGACTTGGTTATTGAAAAAGAAGTACATGAATCGTATCCCCGTCATTCTCAGCCTATTGGAGGGATAATATCGAAAGATACTCATAAGAACGTCAAAGAAATAAGAACGAACTATGATGATAAGAATGATTTGGAAACTATGAATAGATATGATTTAGTGAAAGAATCAATCTCTGAGGTAGAGGATAAGGCTGCTCCTCCTCCTAAACGAGTATCTAGATTCAAAATGTCAAGAAATGAGTCTCAGGGTGAATCAAAAAGTCAGAAGTCTGTTACAAATGACTTTGATTCGGTCCATGAATCCCATCCTGTCCAAACATCCATAAATGGGGACATATTAGAACGTAACATTGAAGGTTTAAATGAAGGTATCAGTTTGACGGAGATGAATAGCCCTCCAAGTATTGAACCCAGAAAGCAATCTCGCTTTAAGAAGCAAATATCAACATCAAAGAGCTTGGTCACTGATAATCTTCAGAGCAAAGTTCTGCCTTCCTCAATACTTCTGGAAGTTACTGATATTAAAAATGTAAAAGCGAGTCATCTGATGAACAATTCAATCCAAGAAGAAGTGGAAGATTCCCTGATTGATACTAAGTCTAAAAGAGTGTCACAATTTAAGAAGGATGCTGTAAATAAAATTCAAAACTTGGAATCGGAATCAGAATTGGATACAGGCGAAGATATAGATCAAGATACTGGTGACGGCGAGCAAGTTGATGTAAAAGAGGCAAAGGTTGACTTTCAGAGCATGCAAGATGATATTGATACCATGGCAAAAGCATATGTCTTGGGTATGTATGATGAAGACATCGATACTGAGGGTCCTGTCGTTGATCAATTAGAAGATTTCGAAATTTTGAACAAAATGATCGAATCCATGCCTTCTAAAACGGTCCCTAAGAAGAAAACTACAACACCTAAAATTATGGAGTTAGATAGTTACGATCCCACTTTGGACGAAATTATTCCTGAGGATATAAATGAAGAGGATGAAACCCATTATAATAATACTATAGGTAGTGATAATGAGGGTGAAGATGAGGATGATGCGCCAATCCTTGCGGACGAAATTGTCGAAAATGATTATGATGCAGCAAGTGATGCCTTGGCCCTTGCGACTGACGATCTTATTGAGTCGGAGTTCATCAACCAAGAAATTGTCACAAACTACCACAAACTTAGGCAAAAAATTTTATTCGACAACAATAGCACAGGTTACAGGAAAACAGAGCAAGAATTGGAATTTGAACCAATTGATGAGAATGGAAACCCAATCAAAGTTAGTAGATTCAAAGCGGCAAAAATGAATCAAAGGTAGTGTATGTAGAATAATTTTTCACCTTTAATAGACATATAATCTGGGGAGATGTATTTTGTGCCATTAGTATTCTCTGTTCCGCGGAGTTTCAAATGTTTTGATGCATCAAGATTCCGGGGAAGCGCAAAATTTTCTGATACAAAATGTCATTCGATAATGTTAGTATGGCCATGTAATATTACCTCACAATTAGTAAGATAGGGGAAGACAGTTATTGTGCTTAATTTCTTAGATGGCAAGGTTATGTTCCCTTGTTCGTGTAGATTTAATGACTGGATTCTTCGAATCCGGGGTATATTAGCTGGGGAATGATGTTCGGAGGTCATTTTTCAATGCGGCCGGTGCGGTGTCGTAAATAAACCGTTTCTTGCCCCACTTTGAACCCCACTTGTAACTGACAGGCTTCTACGCATATAGCGATGACTATGGTCTTCAAAATGACATATACTCATTCAGATATTCATCAGAGAGTATAGGAATCATACCAACACTCAGTAGCATTCGTTTATTGATTAACGTCCATCTAGATAGATGGCTTTCTTACGCCCGACAGATTGACCAATGACGGCTCCATATGCAGAATCGGTGTCCGTTTCCGACTATACATAGCCTTATATTCCGAGCATGCTCTAGATCGTAACGATCTTTTTGAGACGCCTTGCACTCATACATGGATAAGTTTCTAAGTGTAGAATCGTCCCAGTCGATTCTTCATATTGTTCTGATTGTTTATATCTACTATCCCCAACCATTTATGCTTCCCCTCTATTGAGCTCCCAAAAAAAAGAGACGAATTTTTGGTCCTCGTTTCACATGAGTTGCCCTCGTAATTCGCTACGGATCTTAGTGATCCACCGACACCCCCTCGTTCTCAACAAAAAATTTCTTTTGTAATAGCCTCTTCTAATAGTCGGAGCTAGTTTTGTGGTGTTTTTCATGGTACAGCTAAGAAACAAGCATATATATGTTGGGAAATACCTTTCCGAATTACAATTTTTTATAAGTTACTACTTTCACTTTTGATCAGAAACGAATCGTCACTCACCCTTTTGGATTGATTGTCTTAACAAACGAACTTTTCCAACATGTCATCCATCTTGAAGCAAAGAGTTAGATACGCGCCATACTTGAATAAGTTAAGAACAGCAGAGCAATGTGTTGAATTATTCAAACATGGTCAATACTTAGGTTGGTCCGGATTCACTGGAGTTGGTGCCCCTAAGGTAGTCCCAGCTGCTTTGGCTGATCACGTTGAAAAGAACAACTTACAAGGAAAACTTGCTTTCAATTTGTTTGTCGGTGCCTCAGCTGGTCCTGAAGAAAGTCGTTGGGCATCCAATAGTATGCTTTTAAGACGTTCTCCACATCAAGTCGGTAAGCCAATTGCTCAATCCATTAACGATGGTAGAACTGAGTTTTTTGACAAGCACTTGTCAATGTTCCCTCAAGATCTTACTTACGGTTACTATACAAGAAACAAAGAAAATGATTTATTGGATTACACCATCATTGAAGCTACCGCAATTACTGAAGATGGTGCTATTATTCCAGGTCCTGCAGTAGGTGCTTCTCCTGAAATGATTTCAGTATCAGACAAGATCATTATTGAAGTCAATACTAAAACTCCATCTTTTGAAGGTATTCATGACATCGATATGCCAGTAAACCCACCTTTCAGACAACCATATCCTCACACATCTGCAGACTTCAGAATTGGTAATACTGCTATTCCAGTTGACCCATCCAAGGTTGTTGCTATTGTTGAGTCTACAACTGGTGATGTCGTACCACCAAACACTGCTTCAGATGTGACTTCTCAAAATATTGCTAACCATTTAATTGAATTTTTGGAGCATGAAGTTAAATTGGGTAGATTGCCAGACAATTTACACCCATTACAATCAGGTATTGGTAATATAGCTAACGCAGTTGTTGAAGGTTTGGCTTCTTCTCAATTCAAGAACTTGACTGTGTGGACTGAAGTGTTGCAAGATTCTTTCTTGGATTTCTTTGAATCTGGTTCTTTGGACTTTGCTACTGCCACCTCTATCAGATTGACCGAAGCAGGTTTCGAAAAGTTTTACGAAAACTGGGATACTTACAGTAAAAAATTGTGTTTAAGATCCCAAGTGGTTTCCAACTCTCCTGAAATTATCAGAAGATTAGGTGTTATTGCTATGAATACTCCAGTCGAAGTTGATATCTTCGCACATGCTAACTCTACCAACGTAATGGGTTCTCGTATGTTGAATGGTTTAGGTGGTTCAGCTGATTTCCTTAGAAATGCCAAGTTGTCCATTATGCACACACCATCTGCTAGACCAAGTAAGATCGATCCAACTGGTGTCTCATGTATTGTTCCTATGGCTCCACATGTTGATCAAACTGAACACGACTTAGACATTGTTGTCACCGAACAAGGTTTGGCTGATTTGAGAGGTTTGTCTCCTAAGGAACGTGCTAGAGAAATTATCAAAAAGACTGCTCACCCTGACTATAAGGATCAATTGCAAGAATACTTGGACAGAGCCATTTTCCAAGGTACCAAGAACAAGACTTTGCATGAACCACATATTTTGAAGGATGCCTTCAAGATGCATATGAACTTCCAAGAAAATGGAACCATGAAGTTGGAATCTTGGGATAAGAAATTTTAAATCCATTATATATAGCGCAATAGGTACATAATTAATTATAAGTAGATGGGTGTATTTCGCAGCCAAGTTGTCCTTTAATTGTAAATGGAACTCCGTTTGACATGCTTTGTATTCATGACAAGGTAGGTGTGTTTGCACAATAGAGATTTGATCCCTGGTGAGCCTTTCAAAATAATTTAAAAAAAAAAAAAATTATATTTTATTATATACAAATAAATCAATAACTGCATCAGGTCTTCGGGTAACAAATGTGCAAAACTAAACACTACATCGCTTAGTTTATCTGTCCCTAATTATAATTGGGCATATTATCAAATGTGCATATATTTTCAGAGCGAGATCCTGCAAACAAAGCTTTGAAAGAACTTGATATCAAATGGTCTAGTTAAGTCATCTGTGTATAGTCTACCATGCCCGCTCTACACAACTAGTGAAAATTTTGAGGGTTTGTAATTACGATGATTGCTTTTAACTCCGATATACCTGTATTAACGGGAAATTTAAGTGTGTGGTGTACGCCTTACGTACGGTTGTATGTCAGATTTTATAGCTTAGTATCTCCGCGCATTAACACATTTAGCATGTTTCATCCATATTTTTTATTAGTCTGCATAACAATAACAAACATGAAGCACTAGTTCAATCATTTGCAGATTTAGTTTTTCCTAATATATCCGTCTTCTTTGTTATTTTGTTAGCTTGTGACTAATCTGGTTATGATCATTTGAGCCCTTGTCCGATTTTACATGGTTAGTCTCACTTTAGGTATCATTTGCGGCGGGTTAGCCGTGGGTAATTTACAAAATAAGTCGTCTATAAGTCCGAAATCCATTCGACTTTTGTCGTAACCCAGGCTACAATTTATTCTTTAATCGTCATTTGTATTACTTCATAATTGATCCACATACTAGATGTGTTAATTACCATCCAGATCATAGCACTTTTTTTGTTTTAGTATGAATATCTTCTTGATCCAGAAATCATGTTGATTATCTCCGAGTATAACCCACATTTAGATGAGGAAGATGATGAATTACTTGATGATTCCAACACACAAGATAATAATAGAGAGAACTCTCGAGATCCAAATCGCCAAACACCTATAACTTCGGAAAGTCGAGAGTCTCGTAGGGGTCCTAGTGTGATAAGTTATAGAGGAAGAGTTAAGAGTATCAGAGATGCACTTTTGTTATTTGAAGCTACTCGTTTGAATATAATACCCTCTGTCAACCGACGTCTTACTTCAGTAGAAAAATCGAAGTATATCCAACCGAACACTGTCTTCATTTGGAATGAAACACAGTGTGGTGTTAAAAGGTGGACAGATGGTAAATTATGGTCACCATCAAAAGTTCACCATGGTCTGTTTCTTATATATAAACAATTGTCAAAAGAAGGCGAAATGCATGATGGTCTTATTAAACAAAGCATATCTTTACTCACCAAGCAAGATCAAAAACTACACTTGATATGCTACTTTAAGAAGGGTGAAAACGAAGAAATTTATCCTTCTGTTGATGCAAAACTTATGAACCTCGAACTTCCACTGGATATTTATCCAGAAAATATACTACCCCCACAAAGATACATCAAAAGAGAAGAAGATAAGAGACCAAGAACTGGACCTCCATTACAATCTAATTCAAATTCAAATTCAAATTTAAACCTGAATCTACCATCAATTTCCAGCAGTACTTCAAGCATAGATCGGATGAGTGAGAAACAAGATCATACCACTCAGTCCAATGAACTACCCATTCCGAGCACTGTCCCTTTTGCAACATCTGTTGCCAACCAAAACTTAGATTCTCAAAAGGTGGATACACTTCGTGGCATTTCTGCCCGCCCCAACCAATTTATGCATAACCCAGACCCTACGCCTCAACTGACCACATCTCAAGGTTTACCAATATTCAATCAAAACCTACAGTTAATTAATCAACCCCAATCATCACCTGGTCCAATACAACTTCCTATTCCTCCTCCACCTTCATATTCACATTATAGATTGAATCTGGATAATAGTGATTCCCAAACATTAAACATGTTGGATAGAAAATTTTCCTGATCTTTTCTTTTGTTTCTGGAGGAAAATGAATCTTATATATAGATACTAACCCCTGCATATCTCATCAGCACAAAACTATTCGAAAGACTACCTTTTTAATATATTTGCAACTTCATAGGCATTTAGGTGGGTGCGCATTAGCATTAATAATTGTAATTAATATGCACTTCTATCGTGTGGTATTATCTGCACTTCAGACTAAAAATTCATTCTAGAGCAATTTGAACCGAGACCAAGAAAATCTTTCTCGCTACAGAAAATTAATATGTCTATAATATTTTAGCGAATAAAAACTATTAATTATTGTTCTTGCTTACCAGCAAGCTATCCTCGCCAATATTTAACTTGCTTTGCAAATGCATATTTAATGGACTTGATGATTCCGGAACTAAAAATCCCGCGTATAGTTTGCTTTATAGAAGATATTTGTATCGTACGACTCACAATTCTCATAAGGTTCCGTGATAAATTTTTATCTTTAACTATCTCTTTGATTGATTTTTCCAGATACATCTGGTACAACTTCGAACGAAACTGAAGTGGTAAAGTGCTAATGAGATTGATTTTATTGTTGACAGTCAAATTTTTGCGAAATGTTCTCATATTATGGTTGCTTTCATCTGTATCAACAATTATGAGACAGTTTTTATGAATGAAATATTGCAAAATAGGTTCATAAAGCTTCATGAATTGTAAAAATTGTTTATTAACAATATTTCGTACCTTGTTTGGATTTTCACCTCCAATGTACATGCGAAAATCACCCAGATAAGAGATTCTTGTAATTTGCTCGTATAATTGACGTTCCGTGAATTGTGGACTTTCAATCAACAAAATGGAAAGCGTGACTGCATTCTTTAAGTTGAACTGATTTAAAAATTTAACCATTGGTTCTTCGTCCTTCACGAAATTCACTGGTTTATGTAATCTGCCTGCAAAATATAGGGATGACCATTCACTTAAATCTAACATACTTGCATTAGTTGACATCACACCGTATTTCACCAATTTCTGTTTGATATTAACAAATGGATTGAAGTAAATTCCTGTACTTCCTTGAATAAGTCTTATCCAGGCAGGACTTTTGATTGAATAATGGCTTGCATTTTGCTTCACATTGATTCTGTGGAATGAATCGTTGTCCTCAACGATGTTTATAAAGTCTATCTGCCTTTGGGTCGATTTACCCTTTTTTTGATTGACATCCTCATACCCATCCTGAGGAATTACTCCTGATCCGTAGCCAATTGCTACCTTTATTGGTGCTTGAAATGATTCAACGATTTCATTCAAGTCATGCTGTTGTCGATGTCCATCTTCATCTTTGATCTCTACTTCTTGATTTTTAGCTCTAAAATCCTTAGGTATAATCAATTTTTCAAACCCTACAAATCCCTCACTTATTATTGGCTGATAATACTTATCTGAGTAAGGAGTAGTTGGTAATCCTATATTTTTGTCTTTCTCTGTTTCTAGCCCTATTCGACTTATCCCATCAATACTTCCAAACCCCTGATATGCTTTACTTGTAGCACTGGAACTTCGTCCTAGCGATAATCCACTATTAAATCTATATTGGGGCTTTAATAAAAAATGTCTGATCATTTTTAATGCCAATCTAAACCGGGTTAACCCCACTCTATCGTTTTCTGGTTTCCTTAGGTTCTTGGATGTGTAAGTGTTGGTCGTCGACGCCCTGATCGCGTGACTTCAAAATAAATTATCACCTGACTCGAGTCATGTGTTATTTCGCGCTCCTGACCGGCGACTCATGGCCGAATTAATTTTCGACTATGACTAACCTTTTTTTGACTCTAAATCATATTGCCAAATTCTAAAATATGTCCCAAGCTTATAGATCAACTCGTTCAACTGAAGCACAAGCCTTATCTTTTGAAGATGTGGTTATGACAGGTTTGGCCAAAGATGGTGGTTTGTTTGTTCCATCAACAATTCCAACTCTTCCTGCCACGTTCTTGGAAGAATGGAAAGATTTATCTTTCAATGAATTAGCTTTCAATATTATGAGATTATATATAAACGAATCTGAAATTTCTGATAGTGAATTGAAAGATTTAATCTCTAGATCTTACTCGACTTTCAGATCTTCTGAAGTCACCCCTATCAAGAAGATTGACAGTGATGTATACTTATTGGAATTGTTCCATGGTCCAACTTATGCTTTCAAGGATGTTGCATTACAATTTGTTGGAAATTTATTCGAATTCTTCTTGAATAGAAGAAATTCCAAAAAGGCTGAAGGTGAACCAAGAGATATTATTACTGTTGTCGGTGCCACTTCTGGTGACACTGGTTCAGCCGCCATTTATGGTTTGAGAGGAAAGAAGGATGTATCCGTTTTCATTTTGTACCCAACAGGAAGAATTTCCCCAATTCAAGAAGAACAAATGACCACAGTTCCTGATGCTAATGTTCATACATTATCTGTTAAAGGAACTTTCGATGACTGTCAAGACATTGTTAAACAAATTTTTGGTGACAAAGATTTTAATGAAAAATATCACGTTGGTGCTGTCAACTCCATCAACTGGGCACGTATTTTAGCTCAACAGACCTATTACTTCTACTCCTATTTCCAATTAAAAAAGCAATTGGGCTCTAGTGCTGATAAAGTCAGATTTGTTGTACCATCTGGAAATTTTGGAGATATTTTAGCTGGTTATTATGCTAAAGAAATGGGATTACCAGTGGACCAATTAATTATCGCAACTAATGAAAATGATATTTTGGATAGATTCTTGAAGTCAGGACGCTATGAGAAAAACCCTGGAGCAGATGGTGCTGTTAAGGCTACCCATTCCCCAGCTATGGATATTTTAATTTCCTCAAACTTTGAAAGATTGTTATGGTACTTAGCTAGAGATAATGCCGCTGGTGGTGATGACAAGAAAGCTGGTTCTATCTTGAACGAATGGATGAAAAAATTGAAAGAAACTGGTTCAGTTACTATTCCAGATGCTGTTGTTGAAGATGCAAGAAAGACTTTTGGCTCTGAAAGAGTCAGCAATGAAGATACTGTTAAAACTATTAGACAGGTCTATCAAAACACCTCCGATAAATATGTTTTGGACCCACACACTGCAGTTGGTGTAGCTACTACTTACAGATTTATTGCTAAGGATAATAAGGATGAAGCCATTAAATACATCTCTTTATCTACTGCACACCCTGCTAAGTTCTCTGATGTTGTCAATGAAGCATTGGCTTCAATTGAAGGCTATACTGATTTCATCCCAGATGACTTGAAGGAATTAAGAAACAAAGAAAAGAGAATCAAGTTAATTGATGAACCATCTTTAGAGAAGGTGAAGGATGCTATTGTCTCTGCATTGAACGTATAACCAACTCTATGAGAACAATATTTTAATATAATTTACTATAGCTTTTAAATATACTGCACGAATAAAAAAGTTGTAATTACTAAAATTATTTGAAAAATGCAAAAAATTGTCAAAGATATGAATAACTTTCTTCACTCATCACTATCATGAGTAAAGGTTTCTACCTCAGGGAAAAAATCACCTATATTATATATTCTTACCCAATGTGATTAAATACCTAACTACTACACCTTTGTTATATGGACTATCTAATTTATTTGTTTAATTTGCTTCATCCACAATTATTACGTAACACATGACTCATCGACATATTATATACAGGACCAAAATACACTCCAATTTATGACTCAAATCAGATCATTCACATGTACAAAAATTATATACGGCATTAAAGTAACCAAAAATAAAGGCCAAGGTCGTACCCGGATTCGAACCGGGGTTGTCCGGATCAAAACCGAACGTGATAACCACTACACTATACAACCGTGCTTCGAATAAATATGAATAAATAGGTTTTGCACCTACACTAATCAGATTGCAAAATTCAAATTATTGCTCCTGATAAAAAATTATTGTAAACCAAAAACTGCTGATCATCATATTGCAAACCAAAGGAAATAAGTGCAAAGGGCCCGAAAAGTACTGGCCACATAATACCAGTATTTAATGTTTTATCACTAGTTTTCAAATGCCAAATTACCTTTCAATGCTTAATAATAGGAAATTTTCGATCTTTGCTATTGTTATTTCTGTATTATCTCAAGGATTCATTCAGCCACAAGATCTAATCTTGAATGGTTCTTACTAATTCTGGTTTGCACCCACCTTCCCTTTTTTTTTTTTTTTTTTCCATTCGTACTACTAATATCACTTGCTCTTGTGATCCCGTAAGTATATGGAGCTTATATCAAAGATAGATACGTTGAGTTCATACTAGTCTCAAACGAATCAGTACACTATGTTCTAAATATAAAATAAAAAAAAACATTAAAAAATAAATGGACGAGACAGGAATCGAACCAGTGACCTTTTGCTTGCAAGGCAAACGCGCTACCAACTACGCCACACGCCCTAATTTCTTCGAATTTTCAATTGTAGAATACTAGTATTAGTATGACAACTTTTGCATTTATGCATGGAAATATCTGTTATTGGTTTAAGTTTCCAAGACAGGCAAGTGTTTTCCACAAATTAATACATTGTATATATTCTATAAAAGTTTCTTAGATTAAATCGATATTATGCCTTTTCAAACAGGAAGGTAAGTAGCCAAAATTTAGATCAGATGATTGGATTGGAGTTTAAGATATTTCATTTCAGATTTGCACAGTTTTACTAAGGTTCCATACTATCCTTTTACTTCGCATAAGTTTTTGAGCCAGCAAGATCCTGATAATTTTGTTAAGATTTTCGGAGTACAAGAGCTGAATACTAAGCTCGAGGGTAGTTCATCTGAGATCTTCCTTCTTCTTTATTCCCACATTTCCATTCTGGACCTCTATTTCATACCCAACTTCTTGGAGTAGCCCATCATCATAAGACTTCTTTGCTTCCAACTCTTTCACAAAGTTTTGGTTTCCTTGATTTTTATTCAATAAGTACTTAAGGCACATAATTGACCTTTCTTTTATGAAAGGGTTATTCTCATCAATGACACAATTAGAAAGAATTAATTCTAGACCATGTAACTCTCTGACTTTTTCTTGAATTTCGAAAGAATCAAGGGCAAGAAATGCTATTATTTCAATAATCAAAGATTTGACTTCAGGAAAGTTCATAATCTCCTTCTTTTCTTGGCCAATATCGTCGACTTCAACAACCTTTCCTCTATTTTTCATGGTTGCTACTTCAATGTTCTCTTGTAAAGCTCTCAATAACGGAATCAACTGTTCTATAATTTTATAGTGAGTCAAAAATTCCTTCGCATGATGGAACTTACCTAGATCGGTAATTATATCCAATATGATTATCAAGCTCATAACAGTAGATTCATTGTCATTTGTTCTCATTTCTTCCTGTATATTTCCTGTTATCAATCCTATACTTCTTTGGTTAAATATTTCAAAAACCTCATAGATCCAAGAAAGTAAGGCAATTAACTCAAAATTGTTCCAGTCACTTTTTGATGTGACTACGAGTTGTGCCATTTTCAACCATCTTAAAAACGAACAGGACGAAATTTGGGAAGTCAACCACTTTCCGAAACTTTCATGTGTAACCATGTCATACAATAACTTCAACAAAAGTTCTTCGAATGAATTCAAACTAGAATCGAAATCTATTCTTTCAAAGTTTTCAATAATGAAGGACATTATGTAATTATTCTCATGATCTATTTTGAAAGCATAGTAAAGTGAGGTATTCTGCTCTGTATCACTATTTTCACCATTCATGAATATACTAGAAAGAAGAACAATTAGCGGTTCCCGTAAAGAAGACAGTTCAAGGTCCAGTAAAGTCTGATTAAGACTGAGAATCGAATCTTTAGAAGCAGATGAAGCATTTCTAGTCTTGTTTTGCGAATAATTAGCGAGAATTTGGAAGTAAACCAAAATTGTTTTCTCGAAGAATTCATTAGCCGAGTTCAATGTGGCTTTGAAATGATTAAGACTATTCAAAAGTAGATCAATGATATCAATGCTGTGACCAAGGGACGCCAAGTTTCTAATTATTAGCAAAACTCCTCTGAATAATCTGACTCTTTCATTCACATTTGCAGATTCAAAATCATAATTCAACGAGTCCTCTAGTATTTCTTGATGAATTTTCCAAAGATGATCCAGCGAGTAATTCTGTATCACTGCCCCCTGAGGATTGGTCTGGCTTATCACATCTCCAATGAAACTCAATTGTTGATTCAATACTTCAGGGGTTATGTCAATTGAGTTGTCGGAAAGGGTATTCCTGATATCTTCTAGCCCTTCATAGACATTGGGAATATTCATTGTCACAAGATGAGATGAGATTCGATGTTGTTCAAAAAGATTTAAACTATACGATCTAGTATTTAATCAACTTCACAATATGTATTAAGTAAAAAGTACCAAATTGTTATAACTGGTGATCTTATTAAGTTACGGTGATATTTGTTAGTATTGTAAGTTAACCTTTTGAAAGGATGGTTTACATAATTAAAGCCGAACTGTTTCTCATGCTCGTGATTCTGTTCACGTGCCTTAAACAGGTAAATGGTAAATGAGTTGTATTATACGTTATATGCACCGAATAATTACCGGAGTATGGCCAAAAGTAATTAAAGAAGTTTTAGTTTTGTTAAGACAGGGTCTAGTTTCAGTTTAGGTCAGTGAGCAAGTTTATTTGCATGGTTGTCATGAGTGGTGAAGTATTGAAGGTCTTACAATTTCTTTTTGAAATAACTCAAGGCTCATTACATGCGAGAACTGTCATATTTTGTGTTCCACCGAGAACCGTTACTCCGGTTGTGATGAGCCATTTAGCACGGGACAGTTATTTCACCACTATTCAGCATTTTTATGTCATGCGATCCGTGGACACATAATTCAGCATCCGATGAGAACCGTAGAATCAAATCTCATCACTTAAGTCAAGCTTTAGTTGCGGTATGACATAATCGATAGATCTGATACGGGTTGACGGATGTACAGGAAACAAATAAAGTTCCAACAAAAGTGTCAGAACTATTTCGTGTGAGGAGAACTGGACTATTCTTGTAATCTAACCTTAACATAGTTCCGACTCTTTCCATGCGGGGCAAGTTTTAGACTTATGTTGGAGTTCATATCCGGCCGCAAGGATTTACCTCATCTTTCGCACCCTTTTCGGAAGTTCAGATTGTGAGATTTGTGTGATTTCCCCCTTTTCGATAGGGGCTTAACTATAGATAAGTACGGAGACTGTGGATTTTAACGTTTTTATTGAAGCTATACTTCGACAAAATAGACTTGTTCACTATCTGATTCATTAACTTTCGACTAGAAAGAGCCTTAATTGTTTATCTCAGATTTTTTGTAAGAATATCTCAAAAAACTGCGGCTGTAAACTCCTAAATTCATTCCAGTGCAAATCGATTCGAGTGTATACAGTTCGGCTTATACTCGGATATAATTCACCATTGCTTAGTATAATTGCTTCACTATCATCTGCAGTTTAAAGATTAGGAATTGCTTTTATTTATAGGATTACAGACCGCACTTTAAACGTTAACCGTTTATTTCACTTGCTTCTTAATCAAAAGGCTATTTCGTTCTTTCTTCAAGCAACAGAGTTGATTTAGATAGACTTTTCGTCTTGATTTTACGTTATATTGTTTTAATAGGAGGTGGATAAAACACCATTTTGTTGATAGATATGTTTAAAATTCAGCCTCCATCTCAAGTAACTGACATGTTCAATGGTCCAGAATTGGAACCTCCATATTCATCGGTACTGATGATTCCAGATCATGCTGCAGGCAGCAATGATATTCATGGAAAACCTTCTATATCTTCACCCTTACCAGATACTTCATCGGACTACTCATCTAGTGTGAGATCTTCAAATAGCTCTCCTCCATCTTCAAGAGCAAATAGTCCACCAGTTAAAATTAGCAGATCCATAACACCTCCAACTCCAAGCTCTGATGATGAGGGAAGAGCAGCTTTCTCAAAAACCAACTATTCCAGATCATCCCTTCAGCATGCTGTTCCTTCCAACTTAACCGATTCCACTCAAGATGATTTTCTTCAGCTTATAGAGCCAAATCCAGTATCTCCCCCATCATATGACACACTACCACCAGGAGGATGTCCTCGTTATCCCATAATGACGAACGACAATGATCTAGATGAGACCCTTCCTAACTATTCACCTTGCACTTATAAAATAGGGGTTGTGGCTAGAAAATTGGAGTGGCTCACTCCTTATGAACCTGCTCCTGCTAGATCGTGGAAGCATGTTATAATGGAATTAAATTCCACTCAACTAAACTTCTATCTGATCCCAAGCACTTTAGAACCTCACTTATTGCTGTTTAGACCCACATCACAATCCCCACAACGTACTTTTAATGAGTTTGAAGAAAGAGAATTGGGATTTGTGAACTCATATTTGACTCTGGATTCAGACTTGCAATTTTTCAAGTACTGTCAGAGGCTCAACTTGTTGAGTGAATTACCAACAAACTTTACTGACGATGAAGCTGAATCAAAGAGTCTCAAAAAATCCAACTCCAAGAAACTTTTGCGTTCTTATTCATTGCAGCGTTCTAGAATCGGATTAGCAATTGACTACAAGAAGAGACCAAACGTTTTAAGATTAAGGGTTGAAAGTGAGCAAATATTAGTCAATTTTCAATCCACAAAGGACTTGATTGATTGGAATATGGCATTAGGAGTTGGTAGAGATGTATCTCTTGATTTGAATGAGAGAGAGTTGCCTCGTTTCAGAACTGTACCAAGAAGAAGAAGAAATAGGGCAGCCACTGTCAACGAGGCATATTCTAGTATATTATCTAGAGGTAGCAACTTAAGCGATCATAAGAACAGAAATAGATCCAATTCTGAGCCTACTTCTAGATTAAAGGGGAAGTTGACCAAATTAAAACTGAAACTTGTTTCAAGACATGGAAGTATTGAAAATATGAATCTCAAAAATGAAAGAAGTCAAAGTTTCAGTGTTAGTTCATCTGCTTCTGTTGCCAGATATCCTGCATCAGAACCTAATAGAACGAACTTCATTATCAATCTGACTTATGTTTCTGATGAAAGCGCAAGACCAGAACGATTCATAAACAATAACTTTGATGATGAATTAGAAGATGAATTAGACGATTACTATGATGACGAGGAGACCCTTGAACTCGTTGCTAGACACTCATTGATGAACAGAAATAAAAGAACTCATGAACAACCAAAGCCATCCAATGATTCCCAATCAGCATCTGTTAATACTCAAAGTCCTTCATCGAATCGTAATCAGGATTATGAAGAAGATGATATCGAGAACTTGAGTGATTTGCATCAATCAGATGATGAGGATGATGACGAAGATGATGTGGTATTAGAAGACAACGAGGAAGGATTCTCTAACGTAAACGAATTTAACGATAAATACGAAGAAGCCTATTCTTCAACTGATCATAAATGGGAGCCTGTTGATCATAAAGTTTTAACTAAAAGAAAATATTACAGAAATTGTTTGAGGTGCATTAAGCCATTGACCATGGATGATTCTTGGGTAAATAAGTCATTATGCCGTCCAACAACTTTGTCACCATTGAATTTTGCTTACTTGAGAGTCAAGTATTACAACCAAAACTCGTTCTATCTCCCACCCGGAAACCTGCCTCAATCAACTTTCTCCTCAATATTTTCAAACTCTAGTAGTTCTACAAGTTTGACAAGTATGAACTCATTGAGTACCTCCCCAGCTAGTGGAACAACTGGTAGTACTAGCTCGTGGAGTGGTGCATTTAGAAAGAAGACTTTCTCTATAAAGGATATAAAAGACGTGAATGGTATTAATTTACCGGACGCTGCATTAACAAAAATGCCAAACCATTTCCTCAAGGAATTTATTGTTGGAACTCATGGTTTAATTCCTAAGGATGTATAATTAAATTCAATCTACACTATTAAAGCATTTTATTTTGGGTATATCATTATATATTAACATTTTTTAACATAAGTTCAAATCGCATTTTTTACGTAATAAATTCTACATTGATCTAAATTACAATCTAGTTGATCCACCAGATAGAGCCATGGTTCTTGGTCATTTTATTTTGTAGATTGATTCTTTCTTTCGAATTTTAACTGTCTAAGTCTTCCCTCAAATGCTTTTATCATAATGGATGTGACTTGATCTGAAAATATTGAGCTTAGAGTATTGTACAATGGGTTCTTGAATTTATACTTTAATTCCAATTCAACGGTACAACTTTCACCGTGTAAAGTTTTTCTTGGTTTAAATGTCCACTTTGTATTTAATTCATGGAACAAAGATAAAGTCAATCCTTCAGCAGTTACTGACTCATAAGGTTTGGTTATCATTTTGCAATCAAACTTTTCATCATACTCTTTCCATCCCACTCTTAATCCACATAATGTAGTATCTCCTTTAGTCTCTTCAACATATGATTCCTCCACAAACGGAACAAACTCTTTATATAATGCTACATCAGACACCACTTCGAAGATCTCTTGTTGAGTACCATGTATCACTTTCGATACCTTGTGCTTTTGGACCTCATCATTTTGAAAAGGTAAGGTTATAAATGAACGCCTTGAGATATAGAGTGTACAACCTTGATCTGGATGACTATGAAGAAGTGGAAGACGATAATGAGCTTGACTTCGTATGTAAGATCTCACATAACAGTGACTCCTATTCATTAACGTTCTATTCATGTAGAGATGGCAATTTACTCGTAGGTGATGGCGGTCGGGCCAATTAAATATTCGAGCTCAATCACAGGATCGAACAGAAATCACAACCTGGAATAAACCACCATCACATGTAATGCACTCGGAGTAAATGAAAAACGGGCTTAAGTTTTCCCAGGAATAGCTACAGCGAATCACAATCTCTACAGAATTTCATTAATAATCGAACGGATGATGATACATTTAAAAATTCATAAACAAGGACCAAATAAAACCAAGTTATACGAGGTTTCCCATTTTATACTATATAAATAAAACATTAGAAGGTGGCCTTATTTGGGAACTTATGCTTGAATTTTCAATTAAGCACGGGTGTAAACGGCTTGCTTGGAGTGCTTTAAGATTGGGGTGATGATTCCATCTTCTTCCAATTGTCTCAAAGCAACTCTGGCAAGAGAACCACCGATCTTTAATCTATCAACCAAGACGGAAACAGAGACGAACTTGTAAGTTGGGACATCCTTCAAGATTCTGTCGTACTTTTCTTGGTCTAAGGTGACGGCGTGTTGGGCCTTGTCCTTAACCTTACCCTTGTTCCACTTCTTTTTACCCTTCTTACCACCGGCTAAAGCGGCAGCGGCCTTAGCAGCTTTAGTTTGTTGAACCTTTGGAGCCATTCTAAATTGTTAGTATTCGTTCACTTTTGAAGACAAAGCGTTATGAAATGAAGAGATCTATAATTATTCGATGTTTTGATTCTTTTCAAATAAAAGGTAATGAAGGACACTCAAATCAACACATTTAACCCTTGCTGTGATTTGAACCTTTATAATACTTGTATCTTAATGTTTTTCACTGTTCTCTATCTGTTGGATTCTTGGATTCTTGGATGCAACGATTCAATATTTCAATTGTAAACTTTCTTTCTTTAACCACTAATCAAGAAACACCTCATTTGATCACATAAAATCATCTTATCATCACACTTTTGTTATTCTTTATGGACACATACTTTACTGTCGATGCTAACTAAAAAAAGTTCTTCAAAATTTAGCTTAAGACTTTAAAAATTTTCCAGGGTAAGGGAGGAAAATTTTACTGAGAGGCTCTATGTGCAGTCCAGTGGAAAAGATCACGTGCCATAATAAACTACTATATACTACATTTAGAAAATAAGCTGGCGCCGCACTAAGTTGGGAAATACCATTTAACTAAAGATGTGCTGCACGTGTATAATGTGACATGATTTTGTCAGGTAATAAATAAAATGTACGCGTGATCAGGGCCTAAGCCCTAGATGGATTGCGGATTCATCTATCCAAAACAACCTTGAGGGATGTGATCATAAATATTGATAAGTCTTCAGATATGTCAAAAAGAGCAGCTGATAAACAAATCACTAGTGATTTTCCCGAGGATCACGATGAAGTTGAAGAGCCTCATTTATCAAAAGCTCTGTCAGATGTGATGGCTAAAAGAAAGATCCTTAAGCCAAGGGGACATACTGGTACTGGTAATGCCAATGCCTTTAAGAATTTACAAAGCCAACCTAATGCATTTTCCTTTAAGCCCTCAGAACAAAGCACCAAGCCCTCTATTTCATTCAAACCACAGGTTGTTAATGACAATGATGAAAAGAGTAATAAGATTAGAGCATTGAATGAAAAGTTTATTGAATCTGTAACTAAAGCAAACATTCCAAATACTGTGGTTAATTTCACCTCAATTGCAAAGAAATATATCGAGTACTACCAACAGATTGATTCATCAGATTCGAAACCAACTTCATTTTCATCAATCCCAAATGCAGCTCCAGCATCTTTCCCAGCTAATACCGCTTCTACAACAACTCCATCATTTGGATTTACTGCTAATACTGTTACTCCTTCATTCAAACCAACTTCTAATGACAAGCCAGCCCCTGTTGCTCCTACCAAGAAACCTGAACCAGAGTCTGATTCCGATTCTGACAGTGAAGAAGAAATCAAAATTGAAGGCCCCAAATTCACTTTAGCAGCCCAACCAACAGTTAAAAAATCACCATTTACCTTCGGTCCAAAACCAGCAAAAAAGAAAGATGATTCCGATTCCGACTCTGAATCTGAAATTGAAATTAAAGGTCCAACCTTCAATTTCAATAAACCTATTAAGGACAATGTATTTAAATTTACCACTGCTGAAAATAAAGCAACTACTGAAGAAAAGCCACCAGTCTCTTTTGGTGATTCAAATAAAATTAATTTTGGAGCTTCTACTGCCTCTGAAAAGTCTGAAAAGCCAGCATTTTCATTTGGAAGTTCCACAGCATCTAATGCAACTACAGGTGAAAACAAAACTTCCGAAGCACCAAAGTCTGCATTTAGTTTCACATCTAGCATAGCATCAAGCAATGAAAAGGATCTGAATCCACCTAAATTATTTTCAAATGGTACTGAAGCACCAAAAGCAAATCTTTTCAACATAAAGACTACTGATAAAGAAGAGTCTAATGGAAAACCAATGTTGTCGAGTACCCCTGGAAAATTTGAGTTCAACTTCGGAAACAACAACAACACTACTAACAATAAGGCTGCAACCAACCCTTTCTCCTTCAATAAAACAGAGGAGTCTTCAAAACCTTCATTGTTCGGAGATAAGGATAAATCAAATGATTCTACTGCTCCAAAGCCTTTCAGCTTTGGTTCCTCTACCAACTCATTTACCACTCAAAATGGTGATGGTGCCAAGTCTCTTTTCAGTTCTAGCACTAATAGCTCCTTTGGAGCATCTAAATTCTCATTTGGAGAGAAAAAGGATAATGCCCCAGCATTCAATTTCGGTTCCAACAACGCATCCACTGGTTTTGGTGTAGTAAACGGTAACAATAACTCCTCAGATAAAAAAACTGATGATGATGAAAAAGTTCCAGAAGAAGAAACTGGTGGTGAATTCAAACCGGTTGCCCAATTAGCATCAGAAAAGATTGACTCTCCAAGTACTGGAGAAGAAGGAGAAGAAGTTCTTTACTCAAAGAGATCTAAACTTATGTTGTTCGATGCAGAAAATAAGGAGCAGCCATATACCAATAAGGGTTTGGGTGACTTAAAGATCTTGAAGAACTCTGAAACTGGTAAATCTAGAATCTTGGTTAGAGCTGATGGTGGATTAAGAGTCTTACTTAATACTGCTATTTCTAAAGACCTCATTTATGGTAGTATTGGAAATGGTTCAATGGTAAGAGTTCCTACTATTAATCCAACAACCAAAAAGCTTGAAACATTTGTTTTGAAAGTTAAAACAGCAGGCGATGGTGAAGAACTTTTGAACACAATCAATGATGCCAAAGTATAAAATTGTATAATAACTTATTGAATATCATACCAAAAGGCATGTTTTCTATTATATTTAAAATGTGAATTATAAAATGCAGAACTATAGAACATCGTAATCCTTGAATACCTTTATCATCAATGTAACAAATTAATATAAGTTCTTTGATTACTATTAAAATAAATGGTTTCTATCATACCTATTACTCAATCCAATTGTATATTTTTTATAGTATCCATAAAATCATATTCATTTCCAACATTAAGGTAAGTGAAGGTGTTATTATTGTGGTCGCTTGACAGGCCCTTAACTCCTAATTGAGCTAGAATTTCAGACTTGTTACCAAATAATTTGTGTTGAATCTTTTTGAAAAATCCCAAAATAAATTTTATGAAAAAATCGTTCTTTTCGAATATAAACACATCAATGATATGATTAGATACTTTGAAATTCAAAAGGTTTGAAAGAAGACCAAGAATTAACAGAGGTAAATAATCGAATGTGGAAACATTCATTACTTTGAAATGGGTGAATAACAGATTCAACTGTTTGAAAAAGGTAGTTTCAAATTTTTCCACAAATGTATCATAAAGTGAATTTACCACAATATTTTTCTCCATGTTAGGCTCAGATCTGGTCGATAAAACCTGATAACTTAATAACATATTTTGAATTTGAAGGCTGTAAAATTGGGCTATACTTATGAAGGTCTTGTCAATATTCTTATAATTGTAGTAAAATACTGCAATCAAATGGTTTAATCCAGGAAAGTAGTACTTTTCTAAATCACCATCTTGGTAAGCAGGAGCAGATTCATAAAGGTAGAGAACCATACATAAACTGACTTTAGTCAAGTTTTGTATGACTTCATAATTTTGAAAAAAGTTCAAGTCGGGGTAAATGTCCAATAAATCATTGGTGATGCTATCATAAAGAAGTTTAATAGAGGACAAGGTCAAACCATTTTCAATTTTAGTGCTTGAAGACTTGGCTATTTCATCATTCACTTCTTTATCTGATTCTAAAAGGCCCTTGTATATTGAATGTGACGACTTCTCTTTATAGCTCGTCTTTTTATATTGTTCCAATGAGTATCTTAATTTTTTACTTTCCAACAACAAGTCTTCCAATTCTCTTATTGCAGGTAAAATATTCTCATCCATTTTGTTGAAAAAGTAAGTGCAAAAGTTGACATTGAATTGATTAGCTCCTCTGAAATATTTCCACCAAACCTGAGATCTCAATTCAGGTGTAATACCTCTCCACCATGCATCATCCATCTTATCCACCTTTTTCATGAATGCTTTATGATCGTCAGAATCAAGTAGCAGATACCATAATTTAGTATCTTTAACTTTTTGCTTTTTGATTCTTTCCATATTATACATCTTTTTGCTTTGCTCTTTAGATTCCTTTATTATAGCTTGATAAATCATATCAGATGATTCTTTTTGATGCTTTAATTTATCTTCGCTTGATTTAGGTGGTAACCAGGTAGGTCTGGTAAATGAATAATATTTTGAGAAACTTGAAGTTTGTGGAAGGGATGCAGTGGATGGTAGTATTGGTTGTGATACTGATCTAGCCTGTGATTTTTGAGGTGGTATCAGGTTCACTATTGGAGATGAAACTGCTCTTGTATCATTTCTACGATACAAAGGCTGTGGGATTTCTTCTTTAGGTGTTGTTAGCACAGGTGATGAACCATTTATCTTGGTAAAAGTATTCAATAGCTTCTTACGTTCCCGACTTTCTTCATAAAATTGGATGAATTCATCTTGATTGAATAAGAGTGAAAGATCACGAGCATCTTTGGATAATCTTAGTTCATCCACATTTAAATTAATTTTTCCAGTGTTTGACAAATCTTCAAAACTAGTCATAGTCGATTCGGTATCGAACAGGCTCATATGACTTAATATTGATGAAGTTCTAGTAGAATCAGTATTTGTCAAAGAGTACTTTCTATCGCTATTACCAAAAGTAAACTTTTCTCTTTGATTCAAAGATACCAAAGATTGAGATAATGGAACATTGAACACATACTCATCGGCATCAATGACTTCATCCTCACTATCTATTCTTGATAATTGAGGTTTTGAATGCTGGGTTTGAGGTACCGGTCCAGAAGATTGTTCATTACTTTTGAATTGAGCTATACTATTGTTTAATTGAGACTTTCTTAACATCAAACGTTGTGATGGAGTCAAATTCTGAGGTGTTTTATCAACTTGAACAACATAATGAGCTGCAGATGCTTTTGAAGATATATTAGAATTAGATGAGCTACTGCTTGTAACCGAGGATGATCTTGATATAGGTATTTGATTCTTTAAAGGACTTGGAGTGTGGGTAGGTACCACAACTGACGATACAACTTGTGATGGTAGATCCATTGGTTTCTGATCTCTGTTTGTTGAAAGTACCGGATGTGATTGTTTGGCTAAACCTTTACCGTATGGAACAGGAGGATTGATGGCTATGATTGGTTTTAATCCTGATTTATTAGTGGTCTTGCGCTTGAAGTGGATCTCTTCTAGATTAGTATCTAATGGAACCTTTTTAGGGTCTGTGATGTTGGACAGCATAACGAATGAAATCAATCAATAAACGGTACAGACCATTAGCCGACAATTGGAAATGGAAGGGTTGTGATGACAAGAATGATGGGAATAAAGATAGATAAAACAATCCTCAAGACAAAAGGAATGGAAAGGATGGAAACGAAGGACGAATATGCAGAATCGGTATGGAAGCCAAAAAGAGAATGTTAAAAACCGTGTAAATATTGACTAAACCGTGTTGGAAACAAAGGCTAAACAGGCCCAAACACGACCAAATGGAATTTAATGCGAAGCATCTACATTCCAAACAATACACGCTTAGCGGGATCTTTCGGTGATGTGCTCCTAATTTAGCACAATAGTGGGGGAGGAGGTGAATTTGGCCCAAAATGATTTCTTACAGGACCAAATGATCATCGTCTTCACTTGCAGTAGATAATATTGTTAGATTAAAGGGGAAGGGGGATCTCAGTATTTTTTTTTGTTTATTGAAGGGTTGCAAATCTACAAATTTATAGAAGATCAATCCCTGATTAAAAAAATCCAATTGCAATCAAATTCTTCATAAGGTACCAATCAGGTATGTTAAATTTTGACATATCACTTCCGATCAGACTTTTAAGACGATGGACTTAATCCAATGCCTTCATCTTAGACGTTTCTGTTACTCTGACTACCGTTTCACAATAACGCGCTAAATTATATCCCGAGAAAAATAGGCAATTCTAACGCGCTAAAAGTAAAAACAAAGGTGAATTAAGCGACGCGAAAATATTTCGTAATAGTAGGGGACGCATCAAAGACAGAATTTACAGGAGCATCCATGGATAACGATAAGTAAAGGATCTTTTCACCCCTCTCTAGTGAATTGGGATAAATTAGTAATATTCTTTTGAATACAATAATTACAATAATTACAATAATTTCATGCAAATTCCCTTACATTGACACATATTGAATTTATGTATTAAAATATTCTGTCAATCTGCCATCCATTATGATTCTGCCGTATTTCAAGCGATCAGGGTAATCGTAATCTGTAATCAAGAACATCCATGTTATGTCATTTTCCTAATGCAACTTTTTTTTTTGCCATCGGTACAATCTATTATCTTTGGATCTAATAAAGAATTAATTTAGGTTATGGCTATATACATATTAGTAGTTATATACAGGGTCATTTACAAAATCCAGGTCCCTAAAATCATTCCTTCTTCTCTTTATCACCGAGATGGAAGAATTTACTAAGGAACTTGCCGATTCTAGTTCTGGTTGGATGATCATCTTCTTGGAAAGTTTCGATCTTTTGATCATCAACATCCAATTTCCAATGAGCATCAGTACGTTTGGCGTTCTTATCATTGTAAGCATCAGCTAAGGCTTCCAATAATGCTGTTTGGATTGGAGTTTCTGCAACAAGAGTCTTAACATTAAGAATAACTTCCAAATCACCTCTATTGTTCAAGTTTCTTCCAATTGGAACACCCTTATCTGGAATGGTCATCTTACGACCATTTTGAACACCAGAACGAACCTTCAACTTAATGTTTTGACCATCAATGGTAGGAACAATTATTTCACCACCTAATGCTGCAGTAGTCATCATGATATCTTGGTTGACCACAATATTGTTTCCGGAACGCAGGAAAACTGGATCCTTGGCTACATTCACTCTTATTATCAAGTCACCGTTACGCACTTGATTGTATTCATCTTGCACAATGAATGGTGCATCACCAGCACCTGGAACTCTCAATCTGGTACCATCTTGAATCCCTGGTGGTAAGTCAACAGAAGTGGATTTTGGAACTTCTTCAACACCTTGTCCGTGACAAGTGTTACATTCATCAGCTTTATCAATGATTACACCTGAACCAGCACAAGTGGTACAAGTAGATGCCATATGGAAACCACCCATAACATGGGTGGTTTGACCAGTACCATGACAAGTTGGACAAGTCTTCTTCTTCTTACCAACTTTCAAACCACTACCCTTACAGGTGTGACATTTATCAACGGCTTTATAATTGACTTGAACTTTCTTACCAAAAATGGCTTCTTTAAATGATATAGATTTGAGAACTTCAATATTATCACCAATATGTTCTCTAACAAAGGAACCACGACCACGAGCTCCTCCTGCTCCTCCACCGAATGCTTCACTGAATAAATCTTCAAAACTGAAACCTCCAAATCCTTGACCGGCGCCTCCGGCACCGAATGGATTTCCTCCACCAGCACCTCCGAATGGGTTTCCTCCACCAGCAAATGGATTGGCATTACCATTTGCATCGAAAGCAGAAGCACCAAATTGATCGTATTGTGCTCTCTTTTCTTTGTCACTCAAAAGTTCATATGATTCTTGAATCTTGTGGAATTTGGTTTCAGCATCCTTTTCCTTGTTCACATCCGGATGGAACTTTTTCACTAATTGGTAGTATGCTTTCTTGATATCCTTTTGATCTGCCCCTTTATCAACACCTAAAGTGGTATAAGGGTCAAAGTTTATTTTGGATGGAGTTGATGCATGAAAACATCTAACTTGTGGCAAGAATCTGGTCTTGATTGCACCCGATCTTGCAACTATAGGGCTTCTTAAAGTATGAGGGATTGATCTTGGAATTCTCATTCCTATTAATTAATTTTCAATGTTGTTGGAATAAATATCAGTACACTTTCTAAGGTGTAAATTGTAGTGAAAGCTTCAAAGCTTCTTAAATGAATAGGTAAAGGATTCTCTTATTTGCCTGTTCTGTTCCATTAGGTTCTAGAAAAATTTTCGATCACGTGAGTGTCATGCTCTAAAGACATATCCAAAACATTTTCTTATCTAACCTATGGGCAATATATAACTACTAGTCAGAACAGCTTAAGCAGTTTTGAACTCATTAACATTTGTTAGAGTAATATCTGGAGTTTACTCTTGGTTTTTCTAATAAAGTTCGAAGAAATTTTGAATTTTTTTTTTTCTAAAATATCAATTTTCACCTTAGAAATAACAGAAGAGAGCTTAAACGCTAATTTCTGAAGTAATTGATAATATTTTTCTTCGAGTATCCAGAAGAAATGATTGTTTAAAAATTGTTTTACATTAAGAAATATTTTCAAAAAAAAGGTAAATTTTATAAAAGTTGCAAATTTCGAAGATGTATACTGACTTGAAAGCCTGAAAATTGCTAAAAATGGAAAAGTTAATTTGTTAAAAAAGTAAATATATTTAATCAAAAGAATAAACTATTCTTTTAATTAAAAAAATGATTTACAAATGATGAATTGACCAGTTACTGGGGTTTGGGATCTGGTTATTCATGATAATGTATTGTATTATTTAGAGGGGGACGAAAACCACGAATTCAAAATTTTTTACGAATTAGGCAACTTGTCCGAGCGGTTAAGGAGAAAGACTTGAAATCTTTTGGGCTATGCCCGCGCAGGTTCGAGTCCTGCAGTTGTCGTTATTTTTTGCTTTTTTGATAAACTATAGTCTATACCAATTGTAGAGTGTTGGCATAGTAATTAGCCAAAGTATTTATAGTCCCTTATTTTTTGTTAAGTAGTAAGTGGAAACATGTGGCCATTTTTCCAAATGTAACCAATAATTTCTAGATCCAGTAAGTCACGTGATAGATACACTAGTGCAATCAAACTAAATCTGTTCCTCCGCTTGTAGATAGGAAATTGATTGAGTGACCATTAAGAGCAAATTAGAACAATGCCACCACGAAACTACAAGGAATCAGCCTCAGAATCTGAGAGCTACAAACACTACAACAACTTGGGTGCATCCGGAAACACAATAGCAACAACCGCTACCAAAACATCTCAAAGAGCCAAGACACAAGCAGCATTACAAGCCCAACAAGAGTTCTTATCGAAGCATATCAACTCTAATGGTCCAAATGACAAGCCTAAACCTAATCCTTTGGATTTTGAAGAATATGACGATGCCACTTTAGAAAAATACAATCAAAAATACGGGTTAGGATTGCCTCCTATCACTACTATCAATAGTGACATTTTGAATAGTGAGATAGGTAAAAAGACGTATACCAAGAAAAGCAAGATCAACAAGGCCAGAGGCAGCATCACCAAGCAAGAAATGTCCAATCATATAAAAGCACATTTCCTTAACTTACCATTGAAAGAGAATGAAATCATCACCAATTTTCTCTATAAAACTAGGCATCAAGACAATGACTTCAAATTGACTTTCAAATGAAGAATAGCGTATCAAAAAATTAAAAAAAGAAAACAAAAATCAAAACAACCAAACCTTTTTAAAATAATATCTTTCTATTATTACTACTTCGATAGCAGCTACAAGTCTATGGTCTACCGGTAATCTTTTCACTTCTATACTGTATAATTTGTAATATACGTCCCGTTTTCGCAGTCTCGAGCGATGTCGCAATGTTGTCCGAATAGTTAAGGACCTTAGATATTATGTCGCAAATTGAAAAAGGCACTGTCGCATTGTGAACTATTGTATCAATACCACGTAAATAACATATATCTATTACTACTATATCATCATATTCAATATGGATTCATCCACCCTTATCTTTATCGCAACCTTGACGGTTGCTTTCATATTCTTGAGATGGTTGATATCGCCAATTCCAGAAGCTAATGAGTTCAGTTCTAGAGAAAGAAGATCTGAACCTTCTCAAGCAACTACCACTGGTGCTACTACTAATCAAAATGGAGAAAGCAATAACACCAACAACACCAACAACACAAACTCACGTGTCAGAAGACCAGTGACTGAAAGTATGATTGAAGTAGTGCAAACCATTGCACCTGCTTTAACTAGAGACCAAATCATCTTGGACTTACAAAGAACTGGTTCAGTAGAATTAACTGTTGAAGCATTTATGGAAAACGGAAATTTACCCTTCCCACCATCTGCTGAAGCTTCAACTCAACAACAAGAATCTACTCCAGCTGCTACTACTCCGAATATTTCACAAGCCAAAAAGTTGAACCTTCTCGAGAAATACGATATTGATGTTAACAAATTAGAAGATGCAGTTGAAGACTCCGATAACTCCCTTCACAGAAGAAAACAAGATATGATTATTGCTGCTAGAAAGAGACTTGCATCTCAATTAAAGAATGAATTAAATTTGTAATGAATGAACAGATCAGCTACTGCATCGAGTAATGAATCAAGGGAACCAAGTCAGGTTTGATTACAATTAAATGAGAATTAATTTTTGTTCACTAAAAAATCATACTAATTAATCTTTCATCTAATTTGGACTTATAATCTACGTGTTTTTCCATATTATATCTATCATGACCTGCTAAACTACATAGTAATACACTATCCTGTAAAAAAATTATTTACTTACTTAATAAAGTTGGGGCAATCCGCTTTTTCTCCTTAGGCTTATTATTATTGTTATTATTAGTATTATCCATAGGAACACTTTGAGGTGTCGATACTTCAACGTCTATGATTTCTGGGGTGTCAATTCTCATTGCGTTTAACGGTTCTTGTATACTCTGATCAGTATCACTTGATGGAGTGAGAATATCTTTTGCAATATATTTGTCAACAGCACTTTGATTAGGTATTTGAGTTGGATTTTGAATAGGGATTTGCGTAGGATTTTCGACAGGCTTTTCGACAGGCTCCTCGACAGGCTTAGCGATAGGTTTCGAGTATACTTGACCAAAAATTCCTTCATCAAATGAAATAATTGAACAGAATCCATCAGTAGAACTTACCATTATCTTACTACCATCCAAATCCCATTTCAAATCTGTTATTGAAGAATAATGCAAGCTACCCACAAAACCTAATGGTTTGAAGTCTTCTGTAGAATATATGATTACTGAATCTTGGGTAGCAATTGCAAATATCATTTTATATGGCAATGTCGTCACTGGCGACGCCGATGGATCAATGTAATAATAGTTTGGGTTGAATGCAGTAGCTATAGCTGGTTTATTGAGTCCAGATAACTTAATGATTGGTGATGTAGATAAGCTTGAACGAGCATAGACGTAGGCAGTATTAATGGAAGTGATTTCAGGTTTTTCTTCTGTCATTTCAATTGATCTACTTGGAGATGGAGGAGCTGTTCTCACTTCATTCCAAGTTCCCGCTGGTGTAATTAAGAAGTTTCCATCAGGTGAAAAGTTTAATCTTCTGAAAAATGATTGTAATGTCTCTGAGTGATACAAGAATTGGTTATCCAATCTTGTAAATTTATGATGAAGCTTTAAAGATAATTGTTTATCTTTATGTGATATTTTATAGATGATGACCGATCTATCTGCAGATTGAGTTGCAATGTATTCGTTAAGAGGATCCCAAAATACACCCTGAACATAATGTGTATGATTTTTTAAAGATTCTATTAATTTTCCAGTTAATTTTCCACTAGAGCTATCTACTTCAAGTTGATATATCCTTATAGTATTGTCCATAGAGCCAGTAACAATATAACGAGAATCTGGAGACCAGCAAATATCATTGATTTCACTGGTAGATGACCGAAGTTGAAGTAAAACTTCCCAACTTTCCTTTATATCATCATCATCTTCTTCACTCTCAAAATCTTTAATAATGCCATCTGCTAGTTTCCATATGATTAGGGTCCCGTCATCACCAGCACTTGCTAAAAACTGACCAGTAGAATCAAACCTCACAACATTAATGGCTTGTGTATGTTTTCTAAGAGTACTTAAGTATTCAACTGAAGTTGAAGCGGATCCTTCCACATTGTGCTGGTGGTTCAATTTCCAGATCCGGATATTATTGTCACCTCCACCAGTAATTAAACGAGGGGAAGACCCAAATTTACTGGGTTGGAAATCGAGAGCATAGATAGGCTGACTGTCATTATGCCAATGGACTGTTATGGTCGAAGCGTTCATATTGCCGTGATGATTTAGTTGCAAGATTGACAATAACAAGTAGTATGTATGGACGCGTCTACACGTGATGGAAATTTAGTGGTGAAGCATTAGTAAGAGATTACGTCAGAAATTGTTCCCACAAGTTAGTTACAGGAAGAATAAGATAAAACTAACTTGGATTATGTTAAGGTTATTCTGTCTTGTTATTTACTTAGAGGATAATGAAACTTATTGAAATAAATTCATGGCAAAACTATTCTTTGAAGCTTTCAGGCTAAAGTGTGATTTCTTAGGTTCTAATTGTGGGGTAAGGTAACTACTGTTACAGCAACACCTACGACATCCAATCGTAATAAATCGAAGAGAGATGCTCAGTATTAATTGAATGTTCTTCTTGCTTAAGGACCTTTCATGTCTTTTTAGGTTCTATTTATATTCACTTGTTTCACTAATAAAGTGCATGATCACCTGACTGCCGCATACCTAGAAGGCTGGCGATAACGGAGTGCGAGCAAAAGATAAAAAAGTGACTCCACACTTAAAATAGAGTCATATTCATTAGAGCTAAAACTATCATCAGTCTGCTTCAATTAAGTCACAGATTAACCCACTGACTTAGACAGCATCAATTGAATTACAATTTTAACAAATTACAGAAGAAACGAAGTTTAGCCGACCATCCATTGAATGAGTAGAAAGAACGAGTCATCGAAACCTAAACCTCCAGCTATGTCTGACAGGGAGGGAATCATATCCACAGATGAAGATTGGTGTGAGATAGGAGGAGAAACAGCTGATGATATGTCTACAGAAGACGAATATGACGACATAGAGGAAGCTGAACAAGAAACTGAGAGTGAATCTGAAACCGAGGATGAAATTGAACAGACACAGACTTTGAGCCGTGGTGTAATGCTCAATCCTCTGGATGGCTCATACATGTACAAGCTCCCTACTATGTCAATGTACATGTCTGTATCAGCATCAAAAGAAATAAAAGAACAGTCACAAGAGGCCAATCCAAAAGAAGATACAGAGGTTGAGACAAAAGAGCCAGACACAAGCAAGCCTAAACTTTCAGAAACCACAGACGACTCTCAGTACTATGAAGCATATTCTGAACAATTTATCAATTGTATGAACGAATGCCGGACAACCTATCATTTTGTTGACCACTTTAAATCAGTCTTGGACAATAATGGATTCAAACGGTTCAAAGACAGGGAAACTCATGATTTCTCCAAGCCAGGCTTTTACTATACCGTCAAGGATGACCTTACTATAGTTGCATTTTTAGTGGGAGGAAAATGGAAACCTCTGAAAGGAAGTTGTTTTGTGGGAACTCATGTAGATGCCCTTTCCCTAAAAGTGAACCCTAGAGGCCTGTTAAGATCATCAAAGGATGGATATGAATTACTTGGAGTTGCTCCATATTCACAAAGTCAAGTCGAAGCTTACTTAGACAGAGATTTGGGCCTTGCTGGTGCTGTGTTAATTAGAGAAAAGAATGGAAAGATTAGACGTAAATTAATCTCCACCGGATCTAAACCTGTCGCAATTATCCCTTCGATTGCAGCTCATTTTGGTATTGACAAAACACCTAACATGCAAACAAATGTGGTCCCAGTGATTGGGTATAGTACAAAAAAATTGGAACCAACTAAAGAAGAGCAGGACTCTCCATTTTTCTCCAAGCACCCATTATCTTTACTTCGTTTGGTAACATCACTTGCTGAAACAAAGATTTCTGATATAGTGGATCTCGAATTGGAGTTAGTCAATGTCCAGGATGCTAGTCGTGGTGGATTATCTAAAGAATTTATCTATGCGACCAGTTTAGATGACAGATTATGTTCCTTTGATGCAATCTATGGTTTACTAGAATTTAGTAAAACATTTTACTTAGAAAGTGATATTGAGGATTATGATGGACTCGTTGGAGTCTACTTTGCTAATCATGAAGAAGTTGGAAGTCTTTCCAGAACAGGTGCTAAAGGTGGATTTTTGCGTGATACTTTAGGACTGATAGTTGCAGGTAGACAAAATTCCAATCCTACTGAGCAAATGGCTCAACTTATGACAAATACTATCCTTTTGTCCTCTGATGTAACCCATGCTTTGAACCCAAACTACAAGTATGCATACTTGGAAAACCATTATCCTTTACCAAACACTGGACCTTGTGTAAAGATCGATGTTAGTCAACATGTGTTAACCGATGCAGAAGGGGTGCTTTTCCTACAAACTATTGTGGATTCTTATTTACCAGGAATCAAGCTCCAGAGATTCCACATTAGAA
This sequence comes from Suhomyces anneliseae, assembly GCA_030568535.1. Classification (NCBI taxonomy): domain Eukaryota; kingdom Fungi; phylum Ascomycota; class Pichiomycetes; order Serinales; family Debaryomycetaceae; genus Suhomyces; species Suhomyces anneliseae. The sequence goes on along the minus strand of JAJMGB010000013.1, from coordinate 11,147 downwards.
ATGACGGAAGACTGGGAGGAACTATTGGACCAATTATGAGTGATGGTAATCGTGGTATCAATGGGGCTGCTTTGATCATTGATGTCGGATTGCCTATCTTAGCTATGCATGGAGCCAGAAGTGTATCTGGTTACAAGGATATTGGAATGGGTGTACGCTTTTTTAGAACGACTTTCGAGCATTATCATGAAAAAGCCACGATCTAAAGCATAAATATCTCGTGTGACTCGTCACCTTAAAGAACTTGATAAAGAAGTTGCGATTATGGATATTTTTAAGACCAAAATTTATTTAATTTTTTTCTATTAGATAATCTTTTAGAGTAATATTTAGACTATAACGGAATGAGAGGAAAAATCAGTTACTTCTCAGAATACAAAATAAACGAATACCAAAGATATCAAGTGAAATAGAGGCCCAGAAAAACCACATATTGGCTATTCCAGTTGAATGTTAGTTGACGGGATTGTCTTTGATTTGCAGCTATTTTGTATGCACTACGCTTTGGTCCACGTGTGTTTTCACCTTTAAGTTTTTTAAGGCGAGGATAGAGCATTGACGGATTTGCCTGAGAACGATTAGATACAGAAAACGGCTCTGTTTACGGCCCGATTCAGTAATGGTATATCCTCTTTAAATATTGTGGGGAAATTGTGCTTAATGTATATTGGATCCTTGGGGAACCCTGCAAAGGGTTTAGGGGTGTGTAGCGTACCCCCTATACGATCCCTAGACGATCCTAAACGATATAGGGTTTAGGCGCAGAGGATACATCATTAGATGCGCGTGAGAGTAGGAGTCACACAAATTGAAGTAATAGTTATTTAATTAGGAATATAATATACTTCCTAATTAGTCAATACCTTATTCATTTAATAAAACACGTACATTATCAACACGAAAAGTACGGATTTGTATCTTTATTGGTGGACAATGTACATGCAAATCTGAACAATAATAAGATTAGGATCACTATTCTAATGTACGGTTAGGACACGCATATTTTATTGTGAGCACTGAATGCGAAATAATGATTTTGGGAATTTTGGTATATACACAACACAGCCTATCAACGGTTACATACATTATGCATATATTGTAAATACACAGATTGGTAAATTGAGAGCCTTTATTGTCGAGGAATAAGGATCCACGCGTACTAGCAATATTCACATAGTTACGATTGTATTACTATCAACGGATATGAACTAAGAAACTTGGGAATAATAAATAGTTTCAAACTCGACTGGAGCAATAGACTAACAATTAAATTCGATGCTGTTATGCGAGATGTGAAAGACTTGGGAGGTAAAAAATTAGGGTCATTAAGCGCTTTGCGACTTTTCATTATTATCATTAAATCGTAACTGTACTCCTCATAAGGCGGCTAAAAAGGAACAAACAAACATGGATCCCATAATTAAAGTAACCTTGGATAATCCACTGCCTTTATCACCAAAAGTAACTTTGTTGGCTGAGGAGGATGAAGTGGCGGAAGCGACCAGAGTTTTATCAGCTTTTTTGCCTCCGACAGAATTTGATGAACGTAAAGTTAAGGTATGTAAGTCAGATGCTTCACTGAACAGACCAATTTGAGTGCTAGCACCTTGACTTTGAATGAGAAGACCCAGGTTTTGGTCTAAGTTATTGGAAACACCAGTGTTGATAATACCGTCGAGTGGAGCTGATGTTACCAACAGTAAACTTGTGTATGATGCAGAAGCAAGGGAAGTGCTTGGAGTGACTTGAGAATCTAATAACATGTTTTAATGAGCTTCTGTCATATCAAAAGAATCTAATGGGGGAGGATCTACCATTTTATATTGTGGACAACAAAATTTGTCCCACGATGACTAAGTACAGGGAAACAAAAAAAATGGCTTCAAACCCTATCAAAACTCAGGAACCTACCGGTTGGCGCCCTATTATTGCAACGAACAATGCCAGGGGTAAAAAAATATTTACCTCACAAATCTGTTACAATACTTGAAATACGCACTATTACGTACACATATCGGACCAATGTGCGTCATGGTTAGGTAATCCGAGATGTTGTTTACCTTTTTTTCAAAGCTCGTGGCAGTGACCTGCTTCTTCGTCAAGTCAAAACTGATTCATATCTTAACCTAATCATAATCAACTTATAAAAACATGGGGTAAAACCATCTTAACAAGAATAGTGGTTACAACTAAATAACGAAAAAAAACTCTTCAACTCTTTGTTCTTGTTGTTGAATTCACTCAAATTTTCTTTTGAAACATCAATTTTTGTAGTTGCCCAGTTTGCGTTACCGAAGTGGTTGCCACATCAATGCATGTTTCTTCAACAGGTTTGACACTTGACATCACGCTTATTCTATCTACTTCTTACACTTAACTACAGATGACCTGGGGTATAATATGCTTATTGTTGAAACATGGTCCTGTGCTGTAGATCTTTCCATAGCGGACGTTTCGGAAGTTGCCATCCCATTTGTCATTTGTCAAAATGACAGTCACAGTATCGGATGAATGTCTTGGAAGTCATCGAGAGTTTTATGTGGAACCCAATTCTGATACCGCAAATTCTTTAATTTAAAGTTAAAACTATAGAAGTGAATCCGTTTGTACGAAATACACGAGTTAAAGCAAGTTTATCCAGGGGCACAGAGCTGTTCTATTCAACTATACCTTGTTGTGCTCGTCGTGTTGATTAATGGCTCACACTGACCCCGTGTACCTTTTTCATCTTAATCAATAATGCATTCTATGCAAGGGCGCAAACCCCAGTAGCTGATTGGTACCTTTTTGTTAATACCGTACTATATGAAGGACTTTTACAAGATACTTGAAAGATTTATTGTTATTGTTATTACTCCCCGAGATTGCACATCAAGTGTTGTCAATATTGTTACTCGGAATGACGTTTTGCTTCTCTCAAACTATCATTCTCTTAACATTCCGTATAAGGTTTAGTCATTTGGGCGTGCAGTATTACCACAAATTCACAAACTGCACAAGAATTTATGTGCGACTACACCAGATCATGAAATAATTTCTAGTGCTGCATTGCTAATCAAATTTTTTTGTCTTGAATCTAAAACAAAATAATCTTACATAACCCAACAAAACATTTTGAAACTTGGAACCAACTTCTAGTTCATTCCCAGCCAGAATATTATGAAAGCTATGAAAGCCATGAAAGCCAGTTAATCAATTTGTTGGACCACAAATTTTCCATTATCTCGTTTACAATTTTTTTTTTGAATAGATTGCGAACACTTACCTTCGATCTGAGCCATGGGAAGGGTTACTAACGGTTTCCTTAATAAGGTGCGGGAATTACTTTTCAAGTAAACTAATATTTTGCTTAAGTTCACGAATAAATAGACGATAACATTCATAAAGAACATAATGATAACGTCAACTTCAAAGATATGATGTCATAACTTGAGGTTACCCCACGAGCTTTGTTGACTAGGTTAATCTTTTGCAAACTTGCTGTCTATTAGGGGATGTATAATTAACGACTATAATCAAAACCGTTATACATTATCAATGCTACTAACACTTTTGTCTGAAAAAGTTTTTACTTCGCCTAGTGTTACAATATAAATTGAAAGGATAGAGTTAATAGTTTTTCAAGCTCGTCAGATTCACATGCCAATTTTTAAACTCAGAAATTGGTTGTATAGTGTAGTGGTTATCACTTTTGGTTTTGATCCAAACAACCCCGGTTCGAATCCGGGTACGACCTATCTTTTTTATTATTTTTTTTAACTATCCTTTTCTTTTTTTCAAAAAAGATACGCCCTTCATTTATTTTTCACTAATGTATTTGCCTTGTCTTTAAAAAGGATACATCATCCATTTATTTTTCTATATTGTACAATTCCCCTTGTCTTAATGATCTTCGTGCTAGTTTGTTTGCTCGTGTCTGTAACCTGTTTACGCGCTATATTTTTTTTACGTATATAATATCGTAAATCCAACACTCACGTGACTTTTAAGAAACGCGTTACTCCAATTGATTAATCAACAGGGTGATTCGAAACAATAACTGTCAATTGGAGGAGTGGATGCTTCTGTAGTGGAGCCAGATCTATTCAACATGGAGAAACAGAATCCATTGCTTCCCTTCGCATACTCGAGTTTGTCTTTCAATGACAACTTACCTTTGGACACATCACCCCGAGATCGGAGAACCATAGATGAAAATGCAAGTAGCCAATATCACACGAGGACACCTCAAACAAGACCAGTGTTGAAATTCATCCCTGCTTTAAAGCGTAAAATGGGAGAGAGTTTCAACGAGAAAGATGACATTAAAAGAAGAGATATGGACTTTGGTAGTGAACCCACCATGATAGATGACGAAGAAGAAGGAGATGAAGAAGAGGAAACACAACAGTCGAAGGCAAAACGCCGTGAATTTGGTGGTATGTTACCTCCAAGTAGTCCTCCATTAGAACCAAATATCATGTCCGAGCTTGATTTTTCTACTGATACCAACCAAACATTCGGACTTCCTGATTCTCCTAAACGGGATATCCATAATCAACATCCAGTACTTCGTCGTGTTGATGATTTTCCTAGTGAAGTTGATTTTTTGAAACCTGAAAATCGCCAAGCTTCATTCAGCCAAACATATTCTCCCCAAAAGAGAGCAACTAATAGTAATCTCAGTTCCGATGCCGATTTTGGGATTGATCATTTCAATAGATTCAAAAATCCAAGTCTCAATGAATGTCCATCTTCATCTACTGGAAGAGAATTCGAGGATTTAAAAACTGCATCATTTAATAAGGCCAGGGATTATATTATAGAGTCATTTGAAGAAATACGGACTGTCATTAACTTGGAAAATTTGGATCTTTTTGATGTACCTGATGAAATCAAAGATTTGAATAATTTGGTCATATTCAATAATGAAGAACCACTTTCATATCAACTTTATCTTACGGGTAATAAATTAAAACAATTACCACCATCATTATTTAAGTTTACAAAATTGAATGTTTTGGGGTTGAGACAAAATAAATTGTTAAGCATTCCACCTTCAATCGCCAAGCTTAAAAATTTAACCGATTTATCATTAGGAAGTAACAGATTAGAATTCCTTCCATATCAAGTATTGGATTTGCCTAACTTGCAAACATTCCGTGCTGGTCCAAATCCATATTTGCCAATTCCTGATGATGCGACACCAGTTACTACTTCTACTTTTAATAACGAAAAACAACAAGTTTATGTTTCTAAGGTCAAGTATCTTGTTCCAGAATCTAAACAAAATACAGTAGTGCCTTCGTTGAAGAATTTTTGTTTGAACCAAGTAGCCACTTATGATGTATCATACCAAGAAACCAAAAATTGGAAAAAACATACCCCTAAATTATTCCATAAATTGATTATTGAGGCTATAACTAAAGGAAAATATGAAGACACTTGTTCTGAGTGTAATAATTATGTCGTACAACCATTTGCCGAGGTTATAGAATGGTGGAACTTCTTACAGAATAAAAATGTTCCATTTAGAAGACAATTTTGCAGTGGTGGGTGCGTTAATAGATACCAATTAAAGTTTAATGATTTGAATGAGTTTGCATAAATGAGTGATGCGTCACTTACAGATACCTATTTAAGAAATAAAGGATGTTTTGAGAGATAAATTTGTACATTTGGGTATTTTAATATTCAATTACTAACTATAATAATAGTAAAACCTTTGGCGATATTAAACTAGAGTAAATTGATTTTCTGAATTTTGATTCTGCTGATCAATGGTATACAGGAGATCCATGACTTGGTGCTGATTGTTTATAAGACAGTAACAATTCTACATAATTACCTGGAAATTTGCCCTCAACTCCATTTAAAATTCCTTTCCACCAGGCTTCACTTCTATCAGTTACTTGTATTATATCTCCTTTTCTGATAGAAAGATCTCCCTTCTCTTGGGCAGCGAAGTTAAATAACGCCCTACTAAGCTCGACAATAACAGGGACAGTGTCTTCACTTTGCAATATTGATAAATTAACAACTGGTTGCAAAATTCTCAATTCTCCATGGAATATTTCTCCAAGATTTTGGTTCATGCTCTCGTAACTTACAGTCCACTGGACGAAGAATATTGTCAATTTCAAATTGTTGATGAGGCATCTGACAAGAGCGAAGAATTGGGGTAATTCTCTCTTAAGGAGGTCATTAACTTCATCATATTTGTGTTTTGTAACCTTGAGCTTTCTTTCGAGGTTGAAAAATACTGGTGCCTCTTTCGATGTTAATTCTCGGGTACTTTGAATCACCACCAACCTATCGTAATTATTGAAGACATGATCATGGTCAAGTAGGGCATTATTCCTTTTCTTTATGACTGCTCTAACGTGTGAAATTACTGTCAAAATCTGTGATAATTTATCTTGCACAAACCTCCGTAACATCAGCATTTCTTCTTCTACTCGAGGATATGATTTTTTAATCGTTTCTAAGTAAAAGGTTGCATTTTGCCATATTTGGTAGTGTAGTTCATCAACACCTTGACCAATTTCTGGCTCTAGCAATCGGATCAGAAAATTAGCGATTGACTCCGAGTCCAAGAACAATTGACGGGTATTATCATCCATACCATTTACCCCATTAAGTATATCTTGAATCCTTGACTCATACTCATCAAGCATTAATTTCATCAGATCAAACTCCTCATCGACAGTATTTGTACCTAGCTTTGCCTTATGAAGAAAATATTGTGGGGCCCTCTTGATTGTTCCCCAATCAAGTGTTTTGATTTTGGTATCTACTACCTTCACTTGTTTTGATACAATACTTGATAGCTGTTCCATAGTTGTATTCGCAGCCACAAATAGATGCGAATTTAATATATTTATAGTCCAAGTGAGAAGCATATCCTAGTCAATAAACAAAAATAATGGATTTGCGTATCGTATTATCAAAAATTTGATAATACGATTTATATATTGGTTTGTAAGTATTTGATATGAAGTCATCCAGTCACAATAAAGAAATCCAAGAAGTACAAAAATCCATAGGAACTAAAAGCACAGGATTACATACAGAAGGAATTAATAAGAGTAACAAGGGACCAATGATTTCTACCCATATTTACAAAGATATCTTCGAGTTTTTCACCCAAAAGAAAAAGGTGAACAGTATATTATACGTTTCAAATAGATAATTCGAAGATTACTCTTGTATTTTGTTCATGATAACTGCGAAATCAAGTATAGCTTCTTACAATAGACCAACCATCAAGTTTCAGAAAAAATCATTATCTACCGAAACGCTGATTTCACCCAATAAACAACGTTACATATTCATTTTCTATTTATCTTCCAAATTTGGGCTTATTTGTTCAATTTCTTGTCGCTTCCTTATCAATTGGTACTAGCCATTTACAGTTTCATTTTTCGAGCGCTTCAAATTTACGAAATCATTAGATTCTGATTTAGAGACTGTTCATGTTTGTACGAAACATCTTCAATTCATACTATGTCCCTATAAGGGCGAACACTCTCACTTCTAAGAGATACTTATTCATTGCATCTATTGGTAACCCTGAGCCTGAATATACCAATACTCGTCATAATGTCGGTCATAGCTTCTTTGACTATTTAACATCCAGCTGGTCAAGTCACTTGGTTTCCAATGGTGACTATTACGTTTCGACCAAGTACCCAAATATCGTGCTATTCAAGTCCACAAAGTCATATATGAACCTTCAAGGGCGCCCTATTTCGAAGCACTACAAGAAACACGGATCATCGCTTGTTATAATACACGATGAGCTTCAAGTAGATTTAGGAAAAGTACAAATCAGAAAACCGGGAACAAGTCCTAGAGGTCATAATGGTCTTAAATCCATCAATTCATTTCTTCCAAATCAATATACTAAAGTAGGAATAGGAATTGGTAGACCACTTGATAAATCACAAGTTATCAAGTTTGTGCTTGAGAAGTTCAAACCAGAAGAAATAGAGAAGCTCGAGGAGGTAGTGTTTCCGAAAGCATTAAAGGAGCTTGAAAAGATAGTCATCAATGAGGAAAATGAGGCAAAGAAAGCCAATAAAACTCAATCACCAGAGATTCAAGCGCAGAGTCAACCATAGAACAAGATAAGTCATTTAATTTGGTGGATCTTCAAGGAATTAAATTTAGACAACTGGGCAAAAATAAGTTACTGGTTCCATTTCCACCCAATGTAGTTAGAACTGCAAATGTAAATATAGGAAATGGATCCATAACGTATGCATATATATACTATACTATAATTATAGAACAATACACTATCTATAGATCGTCAAAATAAAAAAGCAAGATCAATAGAACAAGCTAACAGAGGAAAATATATTAATAAGCCAGGGAACACTTTTTCATTTTCTAAGTAATAACACGTTAGTACACAATTGCTGGTTCATACAGAAACTACTTAGGCCCTTCAGTGGCCATTGGCCATGGTTGCAAACTTCTTCTGTATCAATCACGGGGATTAGCACGTGCAACACATATCTTCTTCTAAATACCTCGTGTTACCTTTTTTGCGATTCGGGTAGAGTATATTTTGCAGGAGGTTGCATTTGTACTTTTACTTAGGCTATGTAAGGGTCTATTGCCCCATAGTTAACCTGGTATGATATATGTTCCAATTCAATCAGACTCTAAACCTCTAAACTTGAATTGGTCACTTCAAATATAAATTCTACAACAAACAGCACTCAGTAGACGGAGGTAACAGGTTGTTACCTATTGCTAATACACTCTGTTACTATCGTAGTCCTTATCGTTTATTGGGAATCGATTATCTATATACAGGGTGCAATCACCTGCACATAATACCATCTGCTGACATCACAGCACCACACTATAGAACTAGTTACCACAGCTAATGATCCAATAATAATTAACAGCGATTATGGAGTATACACTAAACGTTACTGCTGATAGATCAGTAGTAAGAGAATCGCTTAAAGGTATGTTTTTAACAGGACGCCAAAATGTGGCGAATCAATCAAGCGCTATGGATCACTAACATTCTAGGTATAATATGGACCGTGTTCTTTAATAGGCTATTTGGGCCTATAACGCCTACAACCAACGACTTTTTAGGGGTCACCTATTGTATGGCCGATAACTTACCAGAATTGGATACTTTAATTGATGAAAAGGTGAATCAACTTATTAAGTTACAATTTGATAGTGATGCCAAGGAAGTGACTCATGGCTATGCTATAATACAATTCCTTGATAAGAAGACTAATAAGAGTAAAAAGACTGGTTGGTTTGGCAAAACCGAAAGCTCTAATAATTTGAAATTATGGGAATCTTGGATCATACATATAGATTGTTTACCAATGTCAGATAGCAACAAGAATGATACAAATCCAAATAATGACGTTTCAGTTAAGAGCTTCGAGGAGAATCTTAATAAAATTATAGATATAGTTGATACCCACAAAGATCACATACCGCCAATAACTTCATTGGAGAGTCTGCCTTTCCCCTACACTATTGATGTTGATAAGAGCTTACCCAATTTGAGTTATGCCACCGAGGGAAGTGAGAGTTGGGGAAGATATATCAAGAGAATGCTAGACTAATCCTGTTGATGTTCTTTTAAACAAGAAAATATCCTTTCAAATTGATCCAGACAACCGTTATGCGTATTCCATTTTATGGGTCATGGAACTAAGGACGCATTGTTTGATACATTGTCTCTGATCTGATACAGTTGCTTGTCTGGAATCAATAGGGCTGTTATAGAGTGGTCACCAAACCATTCAATATACATTCCATGAAGCTTAAGATAAAATAAAAGCAGAACATAAAGAGAGGAAATTTCAAAACTCACCAATCCATAATTGATCTCAACAGGTTTGAAGAACTATGAATTGTTACCCCACAAAACACAAACACAAACATATTTACTTAAATCACAATTTTAAATTGCAGGAAGAATCGTGAGCAGCCACCCATAATTACATAGAGTGCTATGCTACAACAGAAATTGACTAGCCAAAGGAAAAAAAAAAACGGTGGAACTAGTACAGAAATTTAACTACTGTCAATGAAACACCTGCAACCAGATATAGTTTGTTATAATGCAGACGAACTAGGTCTTTTGTATATAATGCTAATAAATGTTAATACGGACCAATAGAATTGTTGTAGTATCACAATTGAGCAATTGATGGATGGAACTAACATTTTTACACCCATGACAAACTTACGTAAACAGATCATACATATATTACTTTCTAAATAACTAGAATGAATCCATAGTCAAATGGATTCAAAATTGTATGTGTCTGACAAAAAAATATAATACTGCAATTGTACCAATCAATTCAATTGGGCCCAAATCAGAGGTCTAGCCACCAACAGGAACCAATTCTCTTATTTGTGGGGTAAACAAGTTTACCTATTCAAGTTTGTGCATTCATTCGTTATCAAAAGTTGTTGGTTCATTCTTGGCTCGCATTCGGCTCCTCGGTTACAAACTTATTACAAATTCGCAGCGGCCAAACCGGATTCACCTCTAACCAAGATACATTCACCTTGGTGAACAGTCTTGTCGTTTAAACCAATTTCTTCAACAACGTCTAAGACGGCTTGATCGAAACTACCTGGTTGTAACCAAACACCCTTGACGGAATCTTGGTAACCTTGAATCTTGGAGATTTCCTTCAAAGTGTTAACAGTAACAGCTGGTGGGGTCAAGAATGAAACACTAACACCATCAACCTTGGATAATTTGTAGTTGTCTAAGTCCTTGTGGTCCTTAATGGCATTGATGATGGTCAGGACTGATCCGACAACAGATTGACCCAAAATTTCCTTTTCCTTTGGGTTAACTGGAATAACCGGTAAACCGTGCTTAACGTACCAGTTTAAGATTTTGTAACCAAATTTAGAATGGTTAGCAGATGCACCAGCGACAACGTATTGACGGGTAGCACCGAAAAAGGATTGGATCTTTGGCTTCATAGACATTTTGAAAGAACATTGGTAAGTGTTGTGAAAGTTTCAAAATTAATTCGGATGGGGGGAGGGGGGGGGATTTTCCCTTTAATGTGGAATTGGGCGTATGGGTTGGGGGCTACCCCCAAAAAATAAATTTAATACCATATGAATTTTACTTTTTTTGGGCTTTTAAG